>CM070490.1:31934225-32436725 GCA_036324585.1 Champsocephalus esox
TGACGCCCTCATATTTAATGAGGGGGGAAGGGAGCCATCGAGTGACGTGTAAGTGACTCGTGTTAGGTCTTCCTTATTGAACTTGCGCTAAGCTTCATAATGCAATAATACAATAGTGGTTCCTTTTGTTAGACTTACACTGAATACACTGAAACGTTGACTTTAATTAAATTAATTATGTCAACAGATTTCACATTACAGCATTAGTTTAGTTGAATACAATAATATTAAGATGAACTTATAATTATTGATTTCAACGTACCTTATATGTTTCAGTTTTTCAAACATAAACAATGCAAATCGAGCCTGCAACTATGTTGTTTTCAGATCAGTGAATTAAAAAATAAAACGCACGTAAAATATCTATAGGGAGATGTGTTTCAAAATGAATCGGCAAAGATCAATAAACTGATTTTTACCACTGATACAGTACGTCAGAAAGAATATGTATTCATGAATATACTGTATAGCTTAGTATAGTAATTCACAAATGTATATACTGTCATATATGTGGCCATCTCCTTCTCTAACGTTTACATTTAAATCTACATCCATAACTGAAACGGTACATCTGATCATTTCCAGGGACAACAGAGGAAAAGTAACCTCGTGCCTATCTCAAGCTCATTACAGCAATAACGTGCCCGAGCCCTTTTAATGAACTAAGGAAACCAAGATCTGTTTATGGACCTAACCAAGTCACTGTTTCCTTAACCGAAGCAAGTCTGTGTGTTCTATTCAATTAACAAGTGTAAGGCTTTCCCCCTGAACATTACTGATAATTAAGTTAAGGGAACTCAATTAAGGCATGGTAGGATTTATGGATGCTCACCTTCTCTTTGTTGTCGTTCCAAATACAAGTGATTTATGCTTTTGTCTCACCAGCATTGCAGTTCATCAAGGAATCAGCACTGACAATAAAAGCTAGATGTCCTCTCATAGCATATTTAGGAGATGAGATGATGTGTGCTTCACTGTTCACATAATACAACATGTATGAATACAACACATAATGAGGTCGTCTAAAGCAAGGTCGTGCATGGCTTTGTAGAAATTGAATAAAATATTCTCTCAAAATTCTAAATTGGAACTAAATCCAAAGAATCTTGAGTATTTCGACTTTCATCCATCACGGTGGTTTTAGCGCTTTGAATACAAATATTCTCCGGAAAGAAGTGTCTGTGTATACTGCTATTTATGTAGACGATGTCGGTTGATGAAACAGTAATGGCATAATGCAAACAAGACAACGTTCCTACACCAATGGATGAGAGAGGAAGACTCTGAGCGGTCTCTGAAGGTCTGTGCAGACACGGTGACAAGTTGTGAAGCTACCGACCCAGCAAGGAGGCAGAGGCATTTATTAAATCATGGGCACACGATTCACAGCCTCGATTGCTGTCCACCTGAACACAGTCAGCGGCCACACGGATCTCACACACACCAGCTGTCCACTGACAGGGAGAACAGAGCCTAGATACACACACACTAATCAGGCCAATAAGACACGAGACAACACAGGGCACCAGGTGGACCCAATCAGGAGCAACAGACAAAACGGGTGCGGGGAACACTTCCAAACTAAACCACATGTGCAGTATTCGGTGGTGGGCGAAGTCGATAGGGACTTGGCTTGGCAACTGGAAGGTCACCAGTTCAAGTCCCGGAAAGACCAAGTGCTACCGAGGTGTCCCTGAGCAAGGCACCGTTCCCTCCACTGCTCCCCGGGCGCCGTACATAATGGCAGCACACTGCTCCTAACACTAGGATGGGTCAAATGCAGAGAAACCGTTTTGTTACATGGTACCTGTCCTACGTAATGACAATAAGTTGAATCTAACCCTCTCCCCGCCTGCAATGCCTCCATTGGACTCTTTTGTTCACTTCCCTACAACAGAATGAGATCAATATGACACACTTGTGCTATAGGCTAAGGGGCGGGACATCTCTAAGCCGTTAACCAATAACGACAGAGCCAGCCAGCTAACCAATCAGAGCAGACTGGGCTCTCAGACAGAGGGTGAAAAGAGGTGCTGCAGCACAGGCAGTATGAGACAAAGGAAAAGCTTTTTGAACATTAAAGCATGGAGACATGTCCCGGTAGAGCAGGGGTCGGCAACCCGCGGCCCTTTAAGCCCTCTGCTCTGGCTCCCGTGAGCTTTGACAAAAATAAGAAGGAAATAAAATAAAAGTATTTGTAGGACTATTTATATTTCGTTGCATGGTTGAAAATGTTTCGTATCTTGTATTTTGAGGTGATACTGTGACACATAAATAAAAAACAAAACGGTTTTAATTAGGTCAACTAAAATATGCGTCACATCCTGCTCCGGTCCCGCGCGAGCGCCTTTTCTTGGAGGCGAATAACCTGACCCCCGGCTCGATGAGCGAACTATGGATACATCAAAGAAAAGTACCGGAAGAACACAGGATTTCAATTCTGTGTGGACAGATTATCTGCTTTCACAGCAAGCGATGCTGCTTTACCGGTATGTTTGATATGTAGAGAGACGTTGTCAACGGTGGTGCAGCCTTTACGTATCGAGGAACAACACAGGGGAGGAAGACAGCTGACGATCGTCAGTCATAGTTCAATGGGTATGTAATTTATTTCAGAAAACACTTGTTATATTCCATGGAATGCTCTTAACGTCCCGATAGCAATGAATATATTAAATGCTTTGACAAAAAATACATACAAAAATGAATCTGTGGAAGCCGTAGCGCTGTAAAAAGCTCGACCAATCATCTACCTCGGCCCGGCTAAAGTAACTGGATGGCCTACCTGCCTGTCAGCCTTCCATCTGTGCACAAACTTATCTCGTGCCCTCATTGGTCATGTGCGCGTTCGTGTGTGTTGGAGGAGGGGCTCTGTGAGGAAGTCTGAAGGAAGAGGCAGATTTTTTCCGCTTGTGTATTTTCAAATTCTAGCGCACTCGAGCTGGTTTCTCCATTCGTACCTACCCTACCTCTAACTCTTTTTAGGGTGCAGATATATGTTTTATTTATTTCAAAGTGGGCCCATTTTAATAATGTTTTTTTTTCCCTTCAAATGTGCAGAGGACTCCCCAAGTGCTGTGTTTAATTTATTTTAAAGTAGGCCTGTGTATTATTTTGAGTTATCCTTATAAGAGTTCTTTGTTTCTTATTAGAGGTTAACAGTTTTATATCATGTAATAAATAGCCTAATAAATGCAATGTCTGATATAAGAATAAAAAACTATGAAATATGTTTTGCGGCTCCAGACAAAAAAATGTTTTGGAAAAAGGAGCAAAATGGCTCTTTTGGTCAAAAAGGTTGCAGACCCCTGCAGTAGAGGAACAAAATAACAATTTTAAATGTCTAATTCAGGATGTGATAAAAACATAAAACTTCAAGAAAGCAAACATTGCAGTGTTATTATCAATGAAAACATGTATTGAGTGCTCATGAGTGCCTCTTAATGGATTAGTGTCCCGAATGCGTGGCCTACTGAACGTATTGCATGAACAAAGCTTCCCATTAGGCCTGAGCAGAGCTCTGCTCCATCAACAGGTGACTTCATCCTCTGAGAGACTGCAGCAGGGACGCTGTCCGCCTGTCATTCAATCCAGAGAGCATTGCATCTTTGTTGCATCCATTAACAAGGATGTTGAATGCTTTTTAATCCTCTTTGCTTATCCACAGAAGTCTCTTATGGGGAGCCATATGCAAAACACGGGGTGTCCACAGATGCACACGCAGTCAGGTATCAGCTGGCAGTAGCTTCAAAGCGAGGCTGGTTTCAGAGCTCCTGTTAGCCTGATGGAGTGGTACAGGGTTTCAGGACGCCGTTTGTTCCTGGCACTGGCCACAGATGGACGTCCTGATAGAGTGGACGACAGGGGAGGACACTCGCCAAGAGATACTCAGCTTTTCAGAGCCGGGGATTACTCAGTGGTCGCACCAGAGCACATGAGATCAGGAGGTCAGGTCAAACCTCCATTTCATGCACAATCCGGATCTCAATCTACTTTCCATATGCATTAGAACATAAGCCCTCCGTGGCTTCTCCAATATGCTTCTGCACCAAGTCTTAGTCGGATAAATCCCCTATCCGCATTGTGATACCGCAGAGCTGAGAACAGCTGTCTGAGCCATTAGCACCCAGACACATGACGTTAAACAGAGAGTGGAGCATGTGTCTTTCAAACCTCAAATGTGCACATTCTCTGTTTCAGAATAACCAAGGCTTTGATGAAGATGAAGCAATATGTATATTTGATAGACAATGACATTTTGAATTTCTAGATCCCTGGATAGGAAAGAATGATCCTAAAACTTGCAAAATGGCTTATTATGACCTATTTATGTAATTTGAATAGTCCCTTTCTCTTCTGTTGTTCAATAAAAGTATTGTTTTATTTTCTTTCTCTTTTCTGTAAGATGTAAGCTCTTCTCATCTATACTGTATTAGCACCATCTAAAGTTACTGACTGTAAATTATGCTTTAAACGCCTTTAAATGTAACTTGTCCTCACAGGATGCATTGAGTTATTCTGCACATGCATTAAGAAACATTTTGTCCATAAAAGTGCAAAATAATCAAATGTCTGGAAGATGAAAATGGTTTAATTTGTTTTTTTCTTATATTTTGTCAGCGAATGCGTCTAACGGATGTCCAATGAAGCAGATCTGAATGTGAGCAATGAATGAACAGATGTGCATCTCAGAGCGTGGGCTGTCGGATTGATGATCCGGGGTTCTGAGTATTTGTCTCTGTGCAGGAACTAAACCTCATCCTCTCAACGTGACCCCAACACCATGCACATGACTGTGACATTACATCACATTTAGCAGACACTTTTATCCAAAGCGACTTACAATAAGTGCATTCAAGCATCAAGACACAATCCTACATGTACGTCAGCTCTATAAGCCGAACCATTGTGAGTCCAGCTGCGTTGGCTTCAAACAAGCCAAACATTTCTGTGCTGAGTACAGGAGTATATGCAGGGCCGTCCCTCCCTACAGGCCGATAATGTAGGCTGCATGGAGCGTCACATTGTGCAGGGGGCCTCGGCTTATGAGCTCAGCTTGTGCGCAGTTCTCAGCTCAGTTCTCCGCACGCAATATAGTATTTATATTATTGAATTCATTATGATTATTATTATTAGTAGAAGTAGTTTATTTGCATTAATTATATTTGAATACAGTTCAGGCTAGTATTTGGCATGAAATGCAGACGTATTCACCTGTAAACGCATACTGAACGACATACATGCACATTTACCATTTACCTCACTGTATAAAAAGGTAACTGTGTTGATAATAATAATAAACAGGAATTATATTTGCAAAGTACTTTGTTTCCAAAAAATGTGTTTTCACTCCTGTCGGCTGGCTTCCCTGGGGGCCCCGTGGCGGGCGGCCCTGAGTATATGCATTGGTTTAGGTGCAGTGGAAACAGGTGGGTTTTCAGACTTTCTGATGTCCTTGTATCAATGGGGAGCTCTTTCTATGTTTTTGTCATCACTTTTCATAAATACACAGATATGTATTGTTACTGTATGGGTAACAAGTAGTCCATGCTCCAAAAGTAACCAAGGTCCAATGTGTTTCACTCTAAGTCTAGATGATAACATGCTTTACAAAAACTTTTGAAATTAGTTTTGTATCATAAAGATAAAGCAACACTTTCTCAGAATAAAGCAACACTATGAGTTTAAAAGAAAAAAAAACTGAGTCAAGCAAAATAAAATACATTTAAAAAATAAAACTATAAGTTGCAAACAAATCATTTGTGTAATCATGTAAACTATAAGTATTTTTTCTTTGTTTTAACATAGGTTTTTGTTTGCAGTTCTTGTTTCTTCTTTCTCAATGATCAGACTTTTGCTCTCGCTGCAGCTTTCTCTTTTGTGCTCTCTCATTTTTTGTTTGAGATTCTTACACAAACCTCCCAGGTGGGCGGGACTTTCAGGGGTGCGTCCCCATTGGCTTCTCAGTTTTTGAGTGACAGCCCAGTCCTCCAGCGATTGTACAGTGCAGGCAGCTGCGGTGCGGTAGCTTGCTGAGCGTGGACAGAACACCCCCAGAAGAACCAGCATTTCAATTATTATAATACTACAAGTGAAAATATATGTAAGTATTGATCATTTGTGTTGTTTGTGCTGTACGGTCTGTTTCTTTATTGTGTTAAGTGAGAAGTAAAGCTGTGCTATGAAAGTTAGCTTGTGCTACCTTTAGATCCATAACAATGCAAGCTAAGTAGCCTAACAGTTAGCTACATAGCTAGCAGTGAGTGAGCGTTCAGACACCGGCGCACACACTCAAACGGACACGTGTGCCTGACTCTACCAACGGGTTTTCATGATTCTGTTTAGATATGCAAGTATAAGCCATGATAGCTTATTTTTAGGGCTGGGACTTTAACGTTAATTAAGATTAATTAATTACACAAAAATGAACGCGTTAAAAAGATTAGCGCATTTTAATCGCACTTATTTTTGCACAGCGGAACGTTTCTCACTGGATGAGTTTCAGGCGTACCGATTATACTGGAGCACCAACTAACGTTCATGACTTCAGCATGGGACTTCAAACAACAACAAACCACGGTGAACAATAGTCAAACATGAACGAACAAGCTGATGAGACCGCTTTGGTCGGCCCCGTGGATGGGACATTTTGTTTTAAAAAACGGACGGATGGAAGCGTCGACAAGAGCACGATTGTGTGCAAATTATGCAAAAAAGAATGTGCATATCACCGCAGCACATCAAGCCTAAAGTATCACCTAAATGCAAAGCATGTAGCAGCTAGCGTGGACGTTAGCCCGACTCCGACTGCAAGGAACCACACCCTGACCCAACCCACACTCAACCAGATGACTGGTTTCACGGGCCAGGATAAGTAAGTCCGCGTCTGAGAAAATAACCAACTCCCTGGTTCACTGGTCGGGCTCGACATTAACGACTGCCCGGGGCCATCTAGTATTTAGCTCGGGCAATGGAGCCTCACCTTCTGGTTGCCCGATCGGGCAATCTATTATGCCAGTATGATGCAGCTCGCGGATCCAGTAATGAGTGACCCGACAGTAAAACTAAACATATCTATAACTAGTTTAGGTAGTTAGAGAGGTAATTAAAATAGCTACGTGTGATATTCTAACCTGAAGTGTGTGTTTTGTTCCGCTCACCGTGGCATGTGGTTATGCAGAGCTGCGTGTCGAGTCTCGACTCGTCAGCAGCAGCTGATCTCTCTCTCCCGTCAGATTAGACTTCACTCGCGTTTATGTCCATATCGATCAGATCCAGCTAGTTCTAGCGAATGATATGACTACCTGCTTATTAAAAGACACCTACACAATAAGTGTTGCTATGCAACCGGATGAGGCCACAAAGTATAGCGCAGCATTATGCATTTGTTTACATGCCCACCGGAACCCCGAGGCATTACCAACAGATCAACGCACAATCAACCCATCCAGGACATCTCTTTCTCCACAGTAAGTGTTAGACATTAGAGTTGACTCTTCTTGTCTGTCACATACTCTTCTTGTCTGTCACATAAGTGGCGCAACTGAAGCGGTATTGGGAAATTATTTTGACCGAAGATATTTAGATTTGCCGGCTAACGGAAACTCTGACGTGTGCTTCGCGGATGCGCTCGGCTCCTCTCGACTGCTGCTCGGGTCTGCTCGGTCAGCTTCCGGATGAGGAGGCATTCGTTCGACCAACTTACAGTAGTTAACATTACAAACATTTTTAACAGGGCCCATAATTGTGTAAATAATGTTTGTTTTGGCAGTTATAACTGAATGTAATGTCTTCTACCTTTTTCCATCTGGGAAGGCATTTGCCTTCATCAGATGGAAAGTGTTTTGACCAACAACTTAAGTATTTCTTATAGCTATGCAGGGCATGCAAGCGAGCAAACACAAACAAGAACAAACAAACAAGTGAAATGAAGAATACAATTGAAATTGTACAATATAATATTGTGGTGGTTCATCTTATAATTGAGTCTAGAATGCACCAGACAGCATCTAAGACCTGCAAAAATTAAAAAATGTCTAGTGGGGACGGAGGCCCCCCAAACCCTTCGTGCCATTTTGTCCGCATGCATTTTTCAGGGCAATCTCTATTGGGCTCAGGGCCATCTGTAAATTAGCTTAGATGGCCCTGTGCTTAAAAATGCGATTTTTAAAAATGCGATTCAAAATGCGATTAATTTCGATTCATTAATTACAAAGCCTCTAATTAATTAGATTAATTTTTTTAATCGAGTCCCGGCTCTAGTTATTTTATTAACACGCACATTTGGTATGAAAATCAATGGAGGCTGAGTTAACTTTGTAGGAAAACCAACCGTCCCTGATGCCCCTGAGCTGTGTTTTATTTGTTAACTTCATATTTTTCATTTCCTAAAAACATTTATGTTCCTCTCATATTAACAGTGTGGATCATTGAGACGGCGTGGCTTCCAGAGTCTTATCCCGTTTTCCCACTTCCTCTGAGGGGACAGCACGGAGGGGGGGCATGAAGAAAGACCTGCACCAGCTTCATCCACGCTGGCGTTACTGTTATCACTGGCTCAGTGTCATTTCATTTGACCAAATGTCTTTACATATACATTTGATAGATTTTATTATTATCCACCTTTTTGTTTTATGTCCTTTTATTTAAAACATTCTTTGAGACTTCATCTTCGGGTTCAAATTTCAATAAATGTAATTTGCATAATCCCTCTTTTGTCTTTATTCTAAATGAAAATGTTAGAGATTCCAAATCTGTTGATTATTCATATCTTCCTCAGGCTAGGAATAGTATGTCGAATTTTTAAAAAAGCAGAGGTGCAACAGCACATTTCCCCCGACATGAGGAGCAAGGAGGTTTTCTTTCACTTTGGCTGAGTATCTCCGAGCTACAAGCTGGATTGTTCTGTTAAGAGAAACAGCCTTAGGATTTCATAATGATGATAGTATCTCCATCATTCCAGACAAATCTATCTCATAACCACTTGTCTTAGTTCCCCAAATAAAAATCCCAATTTGACCAGTGTCCGTTGAGCAAATATTAGATCTTGAGTAAAGCACGAGATATTAAGTCATTATTAGAAATACGGTCTCCATTTTTTTCCTGTGTTGAATTAACCTCTGTAGTTTCTCTATGGAGTGGTCACAAAAGATTTTTTGTAAAAACTATTTCTAATATTTTGTGATTTTCTTTGCTAGTTTTGTCTCCGTGGTGTTTCCGGTGTGATGTGTGACCGCATTTCTATAACGCTATACTTTGTTATTTCTCTATTTTCACCTTTGTCAGCCACACTCTTTTCTGTCTTTACCAGCGTTTTCTGTAAATATAACTTGAAGCTAAATTAAAAATAGTTTTACCATTAAAGTGACTGGCTATTTTTTCATCATGGAAGTTCATTGTTGGTCCTATGGACGATTACTAGGAAGGGTCTGGTTCTTAATTCATAAACAAATACAATTTTAGAAGATATGAATACCAAAACATTTTATTCAGCTTTCTCTGTTGCTTTAGTGCATATTCACTTTTGATACGGGATCAGAATATTAAGGAAATATAACTACCATTTTTTTACAGCAGCAATTGCAAAATGAACCTCAACAAAAATAAATCAATTGAAAACAAAGTTCCATTAAAACGATGTTACATCAGAAATGAATAAACCTGCCAACATACTTCAGAAAGGAACGGGAATAAAAACAACACGCAGAGATCAAGGCAGCATATCAACTCAAAGGAAAATTGAAGGTACAAAAATATTGGAATACTTTTCATTCACAACCAAACAGAACACTCGGTCCAATACAGTTTCTAATACTACCTTTCTATTTACTACATCAAAAACAGAAGTTTAAGACATACTCTTATCAAAACACTACGTGTTACTATAGCTACAAGTAATTAAGTGTCCGTCATCTCCACAATACAAACATCTGTCAACCTAGCAGAACAATGATAGGAAAGAGTGTACACTATTCTCTTTAAATATCTTAATCTATGAATGCAAAATAATTGGGTGTATTCATTATTTTGGTTACCAAAGTCCCTTCCCCTTGAAGCTCTAAAACGTCCCTGATCAAAGTGCTCCAGCAGCTGCTGCCAATGTACCACGCCTATCAGTGAGGGGGCACGTCCCCACATGTGTTCCACTGGGGGAGGAGGGGGGTCATAATAAAAATGACAACAAATTACAAAGCATTTCCCTCTAGAGGCATTTAGATTTTCTATATTTCAATTTGATCTCCGAGATGCTCTACCAATAACATATGTTTCTTGTAATGTGGAGTACTGATCCTTCCATTATGAATATGATGCTAAAAAACAAAACCTACTTGTGTTTAAATCACTGATCATCAGTTAAAAAGGCAAACAAATGGTTAAAAAAACATTAAAGATATATATATATTATGTATAGTGATTTTGATTAAATTAAGCCATATTAAAGAAAATAAATATGCATCAATAAACTCCACTTAATTTCACAGTGACAGTGTGACAAAGATATCATTATCCACCAAAGAAGAGAAAGAAACTTCTGCCATTAGTGCGGCACATCAGATTGGATGACCACTGATTGGCGGCCTGACTTGCCAATCAGTGCCATCAGCTGGGTGGCTCCGCCCGTTGGATCTCTTTAGAAATGTTGTTTTTCAGATTTTAGTATCCAAGAGTTGAAGCTCCGCCTCCAGTTTAGACGTTTCATCCTTAAAGAAAGGAAAAAGAAACAGCGATAATCATAGAAGCTCAATGACACGTCGGAGGAATGCTTCTGGAGGTCGTCTGCAGCACAGTGGGCACAACTCCCAATAATCAAAGATGAAACAGAAATATTGAAATGCAGTTTGGTGAATGTTATGGAGTTAAAAGCTCTTACATCATTAGAGTTTGTCGTCATCTTCAGAGCCAGCTGGGTCCAGCTCGTGGCCTCAGGGATGTTCCCCAGCTCCTTGTGACACTGCCGGAGCAACGACATGAAGGTTAGTGCACAGAGAAGAGGAATGTGAGCCCAAGCTGTTCATCACAAAGTCCCATTCACATGATATTGCTTGCCTTTAACCGTGACCACCCTCTCCTGTGTCGGCTCAGGTGAAGCCCCTTTCATCCCTATCACACACCAAAGCTTCATTTCTCTCCGATGGCCGTTATTCCTTCTAATCCTTGGCTGCTCCTGGTCTCTTGGACGCCTAGCAGGCTCATGATTATAGGCTCATGATTATAATCATATGCATTCGAATATATATTTTCAACCACATGTGTACAAACTAGCATTGTGATCCATGTTTATTCATACGTTAGACCCGCCGCTCTCCCCCATGTTACGTCACACGCGGGAGCTCACGTGCGGAGGCTTTTTATACGGAAGTAAAAATGTCTTACTAAAACGACGCCAGATGTCACTGTAGTGTATATTTCTGTATATCTTTTTGAAAATCCAATGTATTCATCATTTTCCTACACATTTATTCACTGGTGTCTCTAACCTGCAAGTTGCTCTTTAAACGTCTATAGCAGGGGTGTCAAACTCAAGGCCCGGCGGCCAAATCCGGCCCGCGACTTCATTTTATGTGGCCCGCAAGAGCTTGCAAAGAATATAATACGTTTAGTATACAGTTACATGCCACTTTACAGAAGCTGGTTACCCATAAACTACGTCCCACAATGCATCTCGTTTTGTGACATGCACACCGAAGAGACTTGCAATTATTTGCCCTGGACTTCTGCTTTCAGACGTAGTTAGTTATTACCCCGATAATAATCCAATTCAGAGGCAATAATGTAATATATAATACATTATTTTATATATATATATTATATATTTATATATGTATATTTATATAGTTACAACCGGCCCTTTGAGTGCAACCATAATGCTAATGTGGCCCGCGATGAAATTGAGTTTGACACCCCTGGTCTATAGCAACTGTAGTTTTTACAAAGAAATCAAAGAAGGAAGACACACTCAACCCATATTTTCAAACTACGTATTATTTCTCAAAATCTCACCAAACTAAACAAAATCCTGATTTGACAGGGTGCGTCTCACTTCGGTTATTTTTCATTTCCTCGCTCCTCGGGCTCGGTGTCACCGGAAGTTGATTTGTCTGCGCCATCTTGAGTCGCGTCCCAGTGGCCTTATTTTTGCCGGCATTTTCCACCGAGAATAAAACGAAGTTCGGCCATGTTTTTCTTTTCTGCAGGGAGAAATTTGAAGATCACGTGACATAGACGCCAGACATTGGAATGAATCGTGAAAAAAAACGGTCAAACAGAGCACATGGTGTAGTCCTAAACGATAGCTGGGGATTCTGGGTAGTGTAGTGTCTTCTGCCATCCTTTACTCCGAAAAAATATTTGTTTCTCCGAATCGAAGGGGAAAAATACAAAAGCTTTGCACACAATTTAGACCAATCAATGTTGTGTAATCAACAAGGATAATCTGGTGTTTTTTAGTCGATGAGTAGTGCAGATATCACTGTAAAATCAATCGACAGTAAGGGGAATACTTACTTCCGGGTGTACAATTCTCCGTTATCCAATGGGAAATGGACGCTCACATTGCCTTTAAGGGCAGCCGGCACAAACGAATACCGTGCTTCCATGAGCGTCAAATCCCGCCGCAGATGGGAATACATTGCAATCAGTTGAAAGCTATGTGCGTCCCTTTATGACACTGAAGGAGCCTAGGAGCGTCACAACTGCACGCCAAGGGACCCTGACCAAACGTCGCTCCTGGACGCTTAGGGAGTGAGAGTGTGTTGGTTTGAATTAAAACAGAGGAGCGACATTTCGCCGACACTTGACTTTATGCAGGTAGCCAGACAGTGGGACATTGTACGAAAAGTCAGCACACTCAGCACGGATAGTGCGCGCAACATGATTGCAGCATCCAGGCAGCTCCCGTTAGAGCATATGCCTTGAGTTGCACATAGCTCCAACGATCCATCACAGTGTCTCTCTCCCACACACACACACACACACACACACACACACACACAGTATTGTATTATTGTATTGTATGAGAGAGGGAAGCGGGAGAAGATGGATGGATGGAGAGAGGTTCCAGGTTGAATTTTAATGTTCAGAGGTTGTTGTGTTCTATATTCATGAGAATATTTGTCATTGATCAAATTATAACAAACATTTGCATAAAGCATATCTGTCCACTCTTATGTTGATAAGAGCATTAAAAACTTGAAAAATATCCCTCTAAGGTAGGGGTGGGCAATTAATTTGTACAAGGGGCCACTTCAGAAACTCGAGCTGTAATTCTGCTCAATATACATTTTCTCCCATTATAGAATGCAGTATATTACATATTTGTATATGCTGTTACTGGTAATGAAAAGAATAAGAATGTTCCCGTTTCAATAAATATAAGAAATTGTGGAGTGGGCCAAATAGGAAAATACTCCTATAGAGGTAATAAACAGTAAAAACAATCATTGAGTCAGTATTTAATTACATTTGACACGTTAATCTTCACAAACCAATACTGAAAAGGTGTTTTACAGTATGTTGAAGATAAGAAATGAATCAGCTTCATACAAAAAGAAGTGAGTGCTTTTGATTGTTCAGTGAATGTTACTTGTTCAGTGAGAAAAATCCAGTCGGTCTTGGGTTTGAACAAGTGCACGGAAATCTGGTTCAATGTCTGAGGTGGATATGCGAAGGACAGCCGAGAGGTGATCGTCAGTGATAGAGGATTTGTATCTGTTGAACTTCATCACTGAGAATGTCTGTTCACATGTGTAGGTAGATCCAAAGAGGACTTCTGAGCACCTCTCCTCATGTGTGGAAAGTTCTCCTCTTTCAGGGAAGAGTAAGTGAGACTGACCTGAAGTGCTCTGACAGAAGTGTGTCAGACTGCAGGTCAACGAGTTCAAGCTGAACATCGCTGGGTGCTTCATCCACATGGCATGTAACTGGGGGAAAGATCTTGTTCATTTCATTCTCAACTGTTTTGAAGTCTTTGAATCGCCTTGAATACTCACCATGCAGTGCTTCTAACATGGATGAGTACCTCTGGAGGTGATCAGCTGATGGTGTGGCTTCCTTCAGTGTTGGCAAGTGCTTGAGAATGTTGTCCTCCATTTGGCTTGAGAGAAGCTGCAGCTTTCTCATGAAAGCCTTCACTGCACATGTCATGCACAAAAAGGCCCTTGCCTTGCAGTTTGACATTTAGTTCACTCATTCGTGCAGTCACACCCTGAGCAAAAACATCTATCCAATCCTATAGAGTCTTGTAGAAATCTAAAGAATCTTGTAGAAATCTATAGCATGTTATAGAACATAGTCGCCATGCTAAATAATTATATAGAATACTATAGAAATCTCTAGATCATTCTGTAGAATACTATACATTTGTACTTTTCTATAAACTTCTATAATTAAAACTATAACAATCTCTTTAGATTTCTACAGATATGTCATGAGTCGGTTCTGTCCTATAGAATTCTTTAATTCTATAGGACAGAACCGACTGACATATCTGTAGAAATCTATAGAAATCTGTAGAAATCTATAGCATTCAAAGAAAACATTTTTCTCTCTGGTGCAACCTATACTAAATTCTATAGAATGATATAAAACTCGTCTTTAAATTGGAATAGAGAAAATCATAGTAATCTACATCATTGTGTGGAACTGAGCTGCTTTGCAAAAGCTGTACAGGTAGGTCCCTTTGAAATCTTTACAACTGTATACTGGATTATGTGCCCAATTAAATTATGTAACCTAAACAAGTGTCTATGATGCAGTATTCTATAGAATTTTATTGAGAAAAACAGTGATCCACAAAATGTTATGAAACACATTTAATAATCTGTAAATTTGTTATATCATTCTACAGAACCAGATTTATACCAAATAAATACTATTCAATACAGCGGATATACCGGTAGTTCAATCAGGAGAGACGTGATGTATGAAATACATGTTTATTATCGGTCACATTATATAAATGAAACATAATGATGACAGTTTATAACAAGTGAATTAAATGTGTTTTGGCGACTAGGCCCAGGTTTTGTAGGACATCATTCGGGAAGGGAAAGAACCGTTTCCGATGAACCCCCTGGGTCTAGACCTGGTGGTGGTGATAAATGGTTAGGTCCGGTTGGAAGGGAGAAGGTTGAGCTTGGCCCCGAGTTGGAAGCAGGAGGCGAGGGGGGTGGAGGAGGGTTGCGCGTTGACGCCTGGAAGACAGCTGATAGGAAAGGGGAGAGCATATATAGAGGGTTTAACAGGTGCGATAATTAGGCTTGTGAATGGAGGGAAGTGATAGGTTAGCTGAGGAGTGGCGCTCCCTGTCATCCAGTGGAGGGAGCGAGTATTGCCATGACGAGCAATACGGAGTGTTAGGTCTTCCTGTCTGAACTTGCGCTCAGCTTCATTTCAATCAGGAGAGACGTGATGTATGAAATACATGTTTATTATCGGTCACATTATATAAATGAAACATAATGATGACAGTTTATAACAAGTGAATGAAATGTGTTTTGGCGACTAGGCCCAGGTTTTGTAGGACATCATTCGGGAAGGGAAAGAACCGTTTCCGATTAACCCCCAAAAGAAGTGAAGTATGAAGTACTGAACGTGAAGACATCTTACCTTGTGGGATGCAGTGGAAATCTATGGATGAAAATGAGAGGTTAACACATGTGGGAATTTAGACGTACTGATGCCTCCCAGGCGTCCTTCCTGGCCGTACGGGCAATAATATTAAACATGAACACAGACCCGGAGGTCACAACCTGACGTGCAGGGTTAAACATGAACACGGACCCGGGGGTCACGACCTGACGTGCAGGGTTAAACATGAACACGGACCCGGAGGTCACAACCTGACGTGCAGGGTTAAACATGAACACAGTGACACGTATGCTGACGTGCTATGAAACCACCACCACCAGTATAGGCATAATTACCATCTTTTAGTGTTTGAGAGACCTTGGATAGCCAGCACGCGCTGATGTCCGGCGAATGTGGGATGTGAACGCGGAGGAGGACCACCGCCCGAGTTGCAGGGATGAGGGAGAAATGCACGAACGAAACCCCTGATATGCTATTAAGACGCCACAACCAGTTATGCACTATTTACCATCGGTAAACTGAAGAGCTCTTAGATTGCAGCACAAGCCGATGTCCGGGCGAAGAGGGAGATGTAAATAAGTAAGCACGAGCTGTTAGCTGGAGTACAGTAATGCATGAATATCATAGCCTGGATTGATGCGAGCCAAGTGAGCAAACCCGAGAATATGAATGAAGTGCAGAATGCACGCAGAAAAGACGTACACTTAGTTAAATGCTGAGACATGACCCACGATATAGTATAGCTTAATAACAGTTAAGTGCGTCGGGATGAGTCATAGATGCTGATAAACTGATTGAGTGATTAAGATTGTCTTCCATCATCTGAGTGAGGATGGTGGGAGGAAGGGGAGAGCAGATTTAAAAGGGGTTAGCAGGTGCGATGATTGGCTAGCCGGGGCGTAATGCCCCTGATCACTTATTGAGATAACGTGTGACGCCCGATGACGTTGTCTTCCTGATTGAACTTGCTCTGAGCTGCATTTCAATCAGAAGAGACGTGATGTATGAGTACATGATTATTACCGGGACACATGATATGCGGGAATAGTGATGACGTATTACGATAAGTAACTGTAATGATGTTTTGGCGATTAGGCCCCGGGTTTGCAGGATGATCATTCAGGAGGGAAAGAACCGCTCTGATGAACCCCCAAAAGAAGTGAAGTATGAAGTACGGAGCTGTGAGCAATCCTTACCTTGCGGCTGGCTGCGGAGATCTATGGATGAAAAAAGAGAGATTAACATGGGGACATGATGAGCGCCGGAATCGCTTCCGGGCTGCGGGGTTAGTCATGCGCGGGACCACTGCCCGAAACCTGCACGCAGGTTTACCATGACGCAGACCCACTGGCCGCCAACCTGCGCCCGCAGGGTTAAACCTAAGCGCGGACCATTGTCCGCAACCTGCGCCCGCAGGGTTAAACCTAAGCGCGGACCTGTGTTCGCAACCTGCGCCCGCAGGGTTAAACCTAAGCGCGGACCATTGTCCGCAACCTGCGCCCGCAGGGTTAAACCTAAGTGCGGACCTGTGTCCGCAACCTGCGCCCACAGGGTTAAACCTAAGCGCGGACCATTGTCCACAACCTGCGCCCGCAGGGTTAAACCTAAGCGCGGACCTTTGTCGCAACTTGACTCGGACCCACGTTCGCGACCTGCACTTGCGGGATTAGCATACACAGATCCGGAGTCATAGCCTGACAGATCCGGAATCGTAGACACGTATACATGCTGACGTGTTACCAACACCAGTTATAGGGACCTTTGGATAGCCAGCACGGCACTGATGTCCGGGCGGATGTAGGATGTGAAGGCAGAGGAGGACCATCGTCCGAGTTGTTGCAGGGATGAGGACGAGACGCCTTGATTAGCAGCGGAGGTAGCTGCGCCTATCCTGAACGAATGCCCCGAGAATAATTGGGGTGATAAGCCGGATCTAATGAGAACTTGCTTTAAGTAATGATTGAACTGGCGTTGAGTTAAGGGAATATCCCCTGAAATAAGAAATAGTGGTGAGAGAGGATTAATGAAAGGTCTAAGATGCAGAATTTGATCATGGATTTATAAGGGCAGAACGGGGAATCGTTGCGATTTTCGTTTTTTAGCAATATACATGACATGCGATGATTGGCTAGCCGGGGCGTAATGCCCCTGATCACTTATTGAGATAACGTGTGACGCCCGATGACGTTGTCTTCCTGATTGAACTTGCTCTGAGCTGCATTTCAATCAGAAGAGACGTGATGTATGAGTACATGATTATTACCGGGACACATGATATGCGGGAATAGTGATGACGTATTACGATAAGTAACTGTAATGATGTTTTGGCGATTAGGCCCCGGGTTTGCAGGATGATCATTCAGGAGGGAAAGAACCGCTCTGATGAACCCCCAAAAGAAGTGAAGTATGAAGTACGGAGCTGTGAGCAATCCTTACCTTGCGGCTGGCTGCGGAGATCTATGGATGAAAAAAGAGAGATTAACATGGGGACATGATGAGCGCCGGAATCGCTTCCGGGCTGCGGGGTTAGTCATGCGCGGGACCACTGCCCGAAACCTGCACGCAGGTTTACCATGACGCAGACCCACTGGCCGCCAACCTGCGCCCGCAGGGTTAAACCTAAGCGCGGACCTGTGTCCGCAACCTGCGCCCGCAGGGTTAAACCTAAGCACGGACCATTGTCCGCAACCTGCGCCCGCAGGGTTAAACCTAAGCGCGGACCTGTGTCCGCAACCTGCGCCCGCAGGGTTAAACCTAAGCGCGGACCATTGTCCG
The DNA here is from genome assembly GCA_036324585.1 of Champsocephalus esox. Taxonomy (NCBI): domain Eukaryota; kingdom Metazoa; phylum Chordata; class Actinopteri; order Perciformes; family Channichthyidae; genus Champsocephalus; species Champsocephalus esox. Next base: position 31,952,589 of record CM070490.1, read on the forward strand.
CAACCTGCGCCCGCAGGGTTAAACCTAACTGCGGACCTGTGTCCGCAACCTGCGCCCGCAGGGTTAAACCTAAGCGCGGACCATTGTCCACAACCTGCGCCCGCAGGGTTAAACCTAAGCGCGGACCTTTGTCGCAACTTGACTCGGACCCACGTTCGCGACCTGCACTTGCGGGATTAGGATACACAGATCCGGAGTCATAGCCTGACAGATCCGGAATCGTAGACACGTATACATGCTGACGTGTTACCAACACCAGTTATAGTGGGACCTTTGGATAGCCAGCACGGCACTGATGTCCGGGCGGATGTAGGATGTGAAGGCAGAGGAGGACCATCGTCCGAGTTGTTGCAGGGATGAGGACGAGACGCCTTGATTAGCAGCGGAGGTAGCTGCGCCTATCCTGAACGAATGCCCCGAGAATAATTGGGGTGATAAGCCGGATCTAATGAGAACTTGCTTTAAGTAATGATTGAACTGGCGTTGAGTTAAGGGAATATCCCCTGAAATAAGAAATAGTGGTGAGAGAGGATTAATGAAAGGTCTAAGATGCAGAATTTGATCATGGATTTATAAGGGCACAACGGGGAATCGTTGCGATTTTCGTTTTTTAGCAATATACATGACATAGCCTATTATAGATGTCTCCGGTACCGATAAAAGACCAATACGTTGGAGCTTAACGGCGCGTAAAACACACGTGATGACACGTGTTGATGGGCATCTACGCTCTGGAACACGATACCAATACAGATCAGGAATAACACCTCTTATCATACATTTAACCACAATCATAAGAACTGGCTTTTAAACAATCAAAAATGTGAACACTTTTAACTGAATCAAGGTATGATGATATTTCATCTGTTTGCATGTTTGTTTGTTCCTCTCTATTGTTATACTACTGTTCCTATTTATTTTTGTACTGCTATTTATTTATTGGTGTACTGATGTTGTCTGCTGTACTCTATTTAATTATGTTTTTATTTTCTAGTCTTGTTGTGGTCAGTTAACATCTTGCCAAGGACAACAGTTGAAAATTAGCCTGCTGGCTAATACTGGCTCATTTACAGCAATGTGAATTAATGTGCACTGTCCTTTAAATAAAATAAACAAACAAACAAACAAACCAATGAATCGACGACTGAATAAGTTGGCAACTAATTTGGTAATCAATTTTGATCGATTAAGACGATTAGTTGTTGCACCCCTACTGCCGAGGAGATGTTGTTGTAGCAGATTCAGCCATTGGTGCACCGAGAAACGGAACATTATTATGATTATTTATTTATTTATTTTTATTTATTTATTTTTATTTATTTTTTTGGGGAAGAAAAAAGAGAAAAATACGATCATTTAGTCAATAATCATTCAATTAATATTGGGAGTGAATTCCTAATTAATTTAGTATCTGGTCGTGTCATAACCAGGATAATGTGCAGCGATTTGTCATTAAGGAGAAGAAGCCCTACGAAACACCATTCATTTCAGGTAATATTGTGTTGAAGCTTGAAACTGCGTTAGTTACTGAGCATTGTAATGGGTAGTAATTACCCGAACTGCATTAGTAATGCATTACGTTCTTCGTACGCAAGTAATACGTTACTGCAACTCCATACTGTAACACGTTACACCCAACACTGCCTGGAACTCACCTTAACTAAAGTAGAAATGTATAGTGTTAAATTTCCTGTCGTCTCCCAGCAGAAGCAACACGCTTCGGGTTCAATAACCCATTTTATCAGAAAGACTGGAGAGAGGCGAGCTCTTATTGGGAGGTCGTTGCATTTATTTAGCTCTTCTGTTTCGCGAGATAGATTCGCAAGATCACAGACCTATCCTTTTTCTGCTGCCTTGTTTACTTCTAGAAAACATGTATCCCGCTCGCTCGCTCTACCATACCCACGCACACATGCACGCGTCACGCCCCTCTCTTAAAGGGGTAGCGATCTCGCTCTGCATGACCCTAATGTCATAACAATATAACGAAACATCTCGTGAATTTGTTGCAACTGCCTTTTGCCAGCGCTACCCTGACGCCTGTTTTAGAGGTGAGGCGCAGGAGGAAGTAACTTAATGGGATGTAGCTTAACCCCTGCCTGCCTGCCTGCAGGAGGGGTTGTGGTTGAAGCCAGAATGGGTAAAGCTTCGCCTGCGATGAGGACCGTTCCGCGTGAAGCCGGAAGCGCCGCATTTGAGCCAGTGATGCCCTCTCGAGAGACTGAAGGCGTGCGTCAATTGTTTGCGTGAAGAAGCCCATTTCCATTAAGCCCGGAGGAACTTCCGTGGAGCCCGATTTCCTTGTTTTTTTTTCCCTCCCGCGTCCGGGTTTGCGGGGCAGCCGGCTGGACCCGCTAGCCGAACTGGGGAACGCCGTCTGTAGCTTAATCCGCCAGACTGCGGAGCTGATGAATGATGCCTGGAGCTGGGACGAAGCTCTGCTGCTGCTTGCGCGTTGACGCCTGGAAGACAGCTGATAGGAAAGGGGAGAGCATGTATAGAGGGTTTAACAGGTGCGATAATTAGGCTTGTGAATGGAGGGAAGTGATAGGTTAGCTGAGGAGTGGCGCTCCCTGTTATCCAGTGGAGGGAGCGAGTATTGCCATGACGAGCAATACGGAGTGTTAGGTCTTCCTGTCTGAACTTGCGCTCAGCTTCATTTGGCTATTATACCAAATGCTGGATATCCATGTAATTGCACAATTTTGAACGGACTTAATTGTTGCTTATATGGGGATATACAAACAAACAAAACAGTAGTCACTATTAATGCATTTATTACAATGAAAGGTTCACCCTGTACAATATCTAGAGTATGTGTATAAGAGTTATTTACAGGGAGAAAGACGGTAAACTGGAACTCATCAGTCTAAATACAAAGTATATATATATATATCTCGTCCAGCTCAAACTTTGCGAGTTTGCACAAATACATCTTGTATGAATCTCATATACCATTGAATAAGACGTATTTTGTGACCTGAACCAGTTGCATTAACCATGTATTTTTTACCAGTTTTAAACAACTTCATATTACCATTGTCTTCAATTTGACACACCTAATCACAAACGTTTATACAACTGTTCAAAGCTAGATGACACCTGTAGTGGAAATGTTTAGTTATTATCATCCTTATTATATCTGTCATATGCTTAAACCAAATGCTTCTTATTTCCTGATATATTCTTACTATTATTATATTCTCTTGTGGCTCTGCAAGGCCACAGCTGTTTTAGCAGACTGGGAGTCACACAAGAACCGTTATGCTATCTGCAAGGCCACTGGGTGTCTCATAAACAATCTGACCGTGTGAACCCAAGAGTTATAACATTCTCACTCTTTCCCTGATATAATCTCTGCTCTTTAATTTTTCTTTTCACTCTCTGGTAGACTTTTCATACTCTGCCAGACCTGTGACATATTTACCTTATTGTATCATGTATTTGAAGCTTCAAATAAATAACCAAAAGACAGCTTTTCTCGATTCACCATTTATTTCTTTTGATCACTCTGACTTGTACTCTCCGGCTATGTTGGGTCCTAGATTTCCATAACAGATGGCGTTGTCAGCAGGATCTCTGTAAGTTAGATTGTGAACCACTCCAGACGCTGGTGGCTGCTAGCTCCGGGATCTTTGGATTCTACTCTACCTCGACAGAAAACGTACGGGACGAGGGGACCAGCTCGAGGGGTGCAACCGATTGACTTCACGAGATCCAACGAACTCAAAGGGCTTTCAATACGGGTGAGATGTACAAAGTCTAAATTGTTTAAAGTTAAACGTAATTAAACTCCATGACATTTATGAGAGGGACTGCTCGAAAGCAGAGATATTTGTAATATCTGGCACCGACGGGTGAAAAATAGTGTTTTTGTAACACGGAGTGTTTTGGTAAACACTTTAAAGACTTTGTTTTGGGAGCAAAGCAAGTGTTTTGGTAACACTTAAAGACTTTGTTATGGGAGCAAAGCAGGGGAGGGGATTTGTACATTCTCCTGAGGGTCCGATTATGGATGTCATGCGAGCAAAATATGGTGAAGACAGTCTGTTTAAATTAAATATATGGATGGAAATGTTCGGATTTCCTAAGGGAGGTTTTTTGAGTAAATTAAAAATCATAGAACCTAAAAAGAATAAATTACAAGAACAAGAGATGGAATGAAGGGTACAAACAAAGTTAAAGTAAAAGACTTATAGAAAACTGGACACTCACAGAAAGTGTTTATAATACTGGGGAGTAAAACAAAGGCAGTTGGCCTTGGGCATTAAATAAAATATTAAGGTTGAAAATGAATGTGAAGAAAAGAAATACATTATTTCCAAAAGACATGTAAACCCCAGACATCTCTGTGTCCTTCCATTGCAGGTCTGAATGACCTCTCCTCGACTGGGTATCCCTTTCCTCCTCCGGCGTACAACCCTGGCAATCTGGTTTGAACACCTCAACCACCTCCACCACAAGCCCCAGCCATGCAGTCAGCATCAACTCCAAGCTCGTCCACCCCCATCAGGGCCAAGTAGATGGGGACAACAGCGGGATAAACAAACCCGATGCCCTAGGAGACCAAGCAGGTGTTTGGGAAACACCTCAGTAATGCCTTTCTCAACGGACTTACAGACACAGCGCAAGCTAAACAAAATGCTGGCCGCTCACAATACCGAGGGAGAGGCAGAGGAGGTTTTCAGAGGCAGAGGACAAGAAGCAAGACCTTCATTTGACGAAAGATGTTTCCAAGTGTGGAAGTGTTGAACATTGGATTATGGGACTGCTCACAGAACACTGGAGTGGAGGCAGAGGGGGACAGCAGGGAAGGGGCCCAATCGAGCGAGATGGAAATTCAGCCAGCAGCATCTAACCAGGGAAGTGACACACACACACACACACACGCATCATACATGCTATTGAGAAATTAGAAGAATTAGAAGACATGTCTGTGGTTAAAAAGGAAGAGGGTACATATTTGAAATATGACAGTGAATGTTTGCATTAAGAAATGTCCCACACATTTTTGGTTGATTCTGGGGCTACACATTCTGTGGTAAAAAAAGGGCAGATTTGCCTGAATGCAAATTTAGTGATAGATTTATTCATGTGCTGGGTAACCAAAGGAGAAGTTTCTGTACCACTTCAGAGTAAAGATAACGGTGATGACAGTCATCCATTCCCACATCAGTAAAAAGCAGTTATTTTATCATCTGTCTGCCCAATACATTTACTGGGCAGAGATCTGATTCTCAGGTTCGGCTTGGACCTCATTTTTCCACAAATGAGGGTCTTAAAGTCCGACAGCCATCTCCTACGATGGTTCAAAAAAGTGTCATTTGATGATAAAGAACTGGTGAATGTGTATCAATGGGCTGCTGACATATCCTGATTCTCAGGAGTTGTTGCGTTTGACTGGTCAACGTGTGTTTCCACCTGCTGTGTTCATGGAAACTTCTCATTTTGCATTGTACTGCTAACGTGGTTGGAAGATCTGTGTAAATGCTATGATGAGAGTTTTCGCGCTTTCAGATGTGCCATACTCACTCTGGGCAGCTCACAGATATGACGTAGGGTTAATGTTCACGTTCCGTCCAGTACCCATTGAAACGTGATGGCATTCGGCCAGTGTTTACCTCTCTGCTTAAACAAGGGGTCATTATTCCGTGTAACGATTCCAGTGTTTCCTGTCAAAAAAGATCAGAGACAAACCTCCTGACGAGTGGAGATTTGTCCAGGATTTACGATGTAAATGCAGCTGTGCATGCACGCTCGTCCGGAATGCTTATCTGATTATTTCAAAAGTTCCAGCCTCTGCAACATATTTACTGCCATAAATGTCTCAAATGCATTTTTTTCAGTGTTCCGGTACACAAAGACAGTCAATTTTTGTTCACATTTGAATATAATGGTAAACCTTACACATTCACACGTTTGTGTTAAGACTAAATGTTAAAAAAAGTCACTAAGCGACAGATGATGTCATTCTTGCGTATGTGTTCATAACACACGGCTGTTGTTATGCTTGCTGTGACGTTACATTAGTCCGTTCTCTGCTTGTAATTATGCCGTTACAAGCTTCAAAGTTGTATTTATCATCTGAATTTGCCGAAACAAGTTTAATATTCTGAAAGCCAATACTTTGAAGATGTATAAGTGAGGTGTCTTGAGTAGTCAAAATGACCTACAAATCATTGTACACATTAGTACATATTATTATTATTTTCCACTTGTTACCATATTATTCTATTTTTATGCAGCTCTGTGTGATTTTGTAGCTACAATTCAGACTAATACACTACCAGAAGTGGAATAAGTACTCAGATCTTGTAGTGAAATTATAAGTACTCAGATCTTGTACTTGAGTAAAAGTAGAAGTACCAGAGTGTTACAGTAACAGTCCTGCATTCAAAATGTTCCTCAAGTAAAAGTAGAAAAGTATTATCAGAATATAGTGAAAGTAAAGACAGTAAAAGTAGTTGTTGTGCAGATTGGTCCATTTCAGAATAATATATAATGATTGATCATGAAAGTGTTCTCAAAGCTGGTGGAGATGCAGCTAGTCTGAAGTATTTTGTAGACTGCAGGGTAGCTGGTGGAGGTGCAGCTAGTCTGAAGTACTTTGTAGACTGCAGGGTAGCTTGTGGATTTACTCCAGGTGGAACTAAAGGCTGATTCAACACTTGATTAGATTTCATTTCACATCATTCATCCACATCTGTGAAGTAACTACATACATGTAGTGAAGGAAAAGTACACCATGTACCTCAATCAAGGCAATAGGTTGCATCGATGGTTATTGAGTTAAGACAACTTCTATTGAAATGTTGTTAAAGCAACAAAGTTATTTGAGTTAGGGGAGAAGGCTTTTCCTCTACAATCAGAGGTGTTTTCAATTACCACTTACTTAATAATTGGTAGCATAAACACAAGTTTTTAAGTTGATTACTCCAAAGTTCCAACTTGTTTAACCGTATGATTTAAATATAATCTTAAATTGTATGTACTTAATTACCACATGTTGAACATGAACACATGTTGTTAAGTTGACAACCATTTATAAATTAAGTTGCTCCAAATAATATTGTATTCAATAGGGTTTTTCGCTTAGCTTTTTCATGTTTTTGCCTTTAAAGAAAGAAATTAATTGATTCCACAACAAAAATATTAGGCAATTAACTTTTTATTTTTGAACTGCAGGTGTTTATTTCAACACATGATGTTTCAAAAGGAGAGACTTCATTTAGTTTGAACATTGCCTGAAGACGGTTGACGTACTTTCCATTGTGTGCACACCTAGACCGGACTTAAAAGACAGACAGGTTTTTATTGTTTGGACTTAAAAGACGTTCCTCTGACCAACGCTGACCTCATTCTGTATGTTGATGGGTCTGCCTCTCGCGACCAAGGGGGCACTAATCACATGGGTTGTGTTTTCTGTTGTTTCAGATTCTGCTGTACTCCGTTCTGGACCGCTTCCATGTCACCTCTCAGCACAGGCAGCAGAGCTCATCGCACTAACTGAAGCCTGCACGTCTGCAGAAGGCATAACCGTGACTATTTACACTGACTCAAGATATGCTTTCGGGGTAGTACACGATTTTGGGGCTATTTGGAAGTGTAGACAATTCCTGAAATCTGATGGCAAACCAGTACTTAACCATGTACTGGTTGCAGGCTTACTAGACGCCATTCTGCTCCCATCTGAGGTTGCAGTCTGTAAATGTGCCGCACACGCAAGCAGTACAGACCCAGTTTCCCTAGGAAATGCGTCTGCTGTAAAGGCCGCAAAGGCAGCGGCTCTGATTCCTCTTGCACCTCACGCACACTCATTTGTTAAAATCCCTGTCTCCTCCTTCACTGACAAAATGTCATCACTGACTTCCATGCAGCAGCTAGCTACACCAGTTGAGAAGGCTCACTGGAAGGCTGCTGGGGCTGTTTTTGACCCAACCTCCAGCATCTGGGTGGGTCCAAATTAATTTCGCTAAGTTGACACATGGGTTGGATCATGTGTCAAAAGTTCTACAAACTAGCAAAATGCTGTGCAGACACAGGTCTGTCATGGACACAAGCTCTGCCCATTGTGCTGATGTACATGAGGATGCGGAAAAGAACACGGAGTCAACTCAGCCCATTTGAAATCCTTTTTGGGGCTCCTCCACAGATTGGACTCAAAGCTCCAGGATGTCCTCTTCCCTCCACAACTTTGTGTGAGGATGCTATGTTGTCATATTGTGTTAACCTATCATCCACTTTAGCGACTGCCACTGGTCCACTTCACCGCCTTCAACCGGGCGACTTCGTGCTGATCAAGGATTTCCGGGGAAAGAGCTGGAAATCCAATCGTTGGCAAGGACCCTACCAGGTGCTTCTCGTCACCCTGACAGCGGTCAAGGTCGCCGAGAGAGCTACGTGGGTCCACGCCAGCCACTGCAAAGTTGTAGTCACAGGAAAGGAGAAACGACAGAAACAGATGACAACAAGTGACATGTCCAAGTCACCAACAGATGACAACAAGTGACATGTCCAAGTCACCAACAGAGATGACAGCAAGTGACGTGTCCTAGTCACCAACAGATGACAGCAAGTGACATGTCCAAGTCACCAACGGGAGATGACAACAAGTGACGTGTCCTAGTCACCACCAGCACCACACTTGCACTACATACACCAAAACACACTACACACAAGGTGTCACGAGCGAGTGCCAGTTGAGCGGTTTCCTATGCTCTCTGGTTCTTCGTATCCAGGGTCAGCATACAGCATGTCAGCCAAAATGGAAGTATCTAAGAGGTACATGGAGAAAGCAGGGCGAACCACATTTATTTTATTTTGTTGTCTGAATGTATATATCCGGCGCCGACCCATGTGGCACATTTTACATAGACATCGCGCCCAAAACTCAGACCCCAGAAAAGCGTAAGCAACCTTTGACGCAACTGTTGACATCCATAGGTACATCTACATTTAATCTATACATAGGCGATAACGACCATAGCAACATTGATGTGGTTCAGACCAGTAATGGGATCACCGGTAACGTCTGGTGGCACACTCTGAGATCATTCTTGCAGGCCGCAGGACAAAATGGGTCATGTTATGCATGCACTCTTTTTCAACCAGGACTCATCAATGTCCGTGCCAGTTCGTCCGCGCTCTCTGACCCAGGTTGAACACCTCTGTGCGTTTATGGCTCTGACAAGGCCCATCAAGGGTGAAGACAGCGTAACCGAGTGGCGTTATGCTAGGCAGCTTCCTCCACCATGCAGTAATCGGTCTAACTCCTCTTTGCGTGCATCCACGCTTGACACCACATACGCAAAGTACCAACCCGTCAGCCATGTGCACCCCAGCCATTTGAGAGGGATGAAACACAGCCTATGCATCCAGAGAGTGTACCACAAAACGTCTCTTGCACCACCTTATTTTTTCCTAGGCACTACTACTGGTTGTACCCGCATCCTACGGAACACATGCGGTGACGGTGCTTACAAAATCTCGTATTGTCCCATATCCGGTGCCCCTGAAAGAATCCTTTCTAACGTAGCATTCCCTGATGTTAAACATATTTCCCTCCAACTGGCGTGGCCCAGTGATGCTGGGTTTAGCGCGCCAGAAGATTACGTTTGGTTGTGCAGCGACAAGCTCTATCAAGTTCTGGCTCCCCTCTGGATAGGTACATGCACTCTAGTGGATTTGAATCCAGCAGTCACTGTACTCACGTCCTTAATGCACACGACACATCATTACACAGAGTTCCAACACCCCGACCACCACAAGGTAAAAAGAGATCTGACGTCCGCTGGAGCTAAATTCATGGGTGGCCTGTTCCCATGGTGGGGTACAGTAAACAATGCCCATAAAATAGATACCTTACACGTCCGGCTAGAGAACCTCACTCAAGAGACGACGCAAAGCTTCCAGGCATTGTCCCCATTCATAATAGCCTCTAGGAACATGCTCATGCAGCACCAATTTGCCTTTTGTTCGCCTCAAAGGGTGGCCTGTGTCATGTGATTGGTGACTCCTGTTGCACTTACATTCCCGACGCCACCAAGAACATCACTGACACCGTGCTGCATCTTAACAACCTGTTAGCCGACATGAAAGCGATCATTTTTGGTCTATTAATCAGTTGTACCTGTTTGATTATCCCAATACTGAAGAAATGCGTTTCCAGTATGGTATCCTCAGCTTTCGTTCAGTATACTACAATTCCATTACATGACAATCCTTTGCGCCACAGTGAGATAGATCAGCTAGAATCAGAAGAGTCTGATTCCGATTTATCAATATAATCATGTGTGTATCTCCTCTCTTATGCTTACATTATATTGGAGTCTGTCCTCCACAAAAACAGCCAGTTTTCTATGATATATTTGTGATGTGTTTACTTAAACCAGCGATGGAGTGTATTCATTGATGTGTTATATCAGTCTATCCTATCATTTGTTTTTTCTATTGATCAAGTATGATCAAAAGGGGAGAATGTAGTGGACATGTTTAGTTATTATCATCCTTATTATATCTTTCATATGCTTAAACCAAATGCTTCTTATTTCCTGATATATTCTTTCTATTATTATATTCTCTTGTGGCTCTGCAAGGCCACAGCTGTTTTAGCAGACTGGGAGTCACACAAGAACCGTTATGCTATCTGCAAGGCCACTGGGTGTCTCATAAACAATCTGACCGTGTGAACCCAAGAGTTATAACATTCTCACTCTTTCCCTGATATAATCTCTGCTCTTTCATTTGTTCTTTTCACTCTCTGGTAGACTTTTCATACTCTGCCAGACCTGTGACATATTTACCTTATTGTATCATGTATTTGAAGCTTCAAATAAATAACCAAAAGACAGCTTTTCTCGATTCACCATTTATTTCTTTTGATCACTCTGACTTGTACTCTCCGGCTATGTTGGGTCCTAGATTTCCATAACACACCTGTCAGGAATAAGCCACAATATAGACAATACCTGTACACAAAACTACCTATCAAGCTCAGAATTAATAAATTAGTGCTCCTACTATTATACCATACTATTGTGTATCAATGAAATACCATCATACTCTTTTATAATCATGACCATCCTACTCCTTTATAATCATGACCATCCTGACTTAACATGCCCCAGCTCAACCCCATCCGTGCTCCCACACTGCAAAAAAGGAATTTTAAGAAATTAAAGAAATGTGTATCTTATTTTTCGTCTAAAAAGATACAGTAAATAATCTTGTTAAGAATGTTTTGGTTAAGAAAAGTATTCTTACTTTAAGACAATATATCTTCTTTTTCTTATTAAGAAATGACATCTTATATTGAGATAGATTTAACCAGTAACAAGCTGCAGCATTGGTTTTCATAAATTCCGGGCATGGAACAGATTTTTTTTCTTATTTTAAGAAATAAATCATCAGCAGAAGAGCCAATCAGCACCTCAGTGCTAATCTACAGTGTCAGGATGCCTTTACACACACCACACACTCTTTGTCATAAAGAGAGGAGGAGAACGAGTCAGAAAGACTGAAGGACACGTTCTTCCAGCTCCCGTACAAAGATTAACTTTGAATTGATTTTATATATTGTTTACAGATGTACAATTAATGACTGTCTTCATATTTCCAATGACCAGACATGTGTTGAATAGTGGTGATTAATATATTTTTGCCGGATCAGATTACAACTTCATATTACCATTGTCTTCAATTTGACACACCTAATCACAAACGTTTATACAACTGTTCAAAGCTAGATGATACCTGTCAGGAATAAGCCACAATATAGACAATACCTGTACACAAAACTACCTATCAAGCTCATAATTAATAAATTAGTGCTCCTACTATTATACCATACTATTGTGGATCAATGAAATTCCATCATACTCTTTTATAATCATGACCATCCTGACTTAAAATTCCCCAGCTCAACCCCATCCATGCTCCCACACTGCAAAAAAGGAATTTTAAGAAAGTAGAAAAAAGTTGTATCTTGTTTTTCGTCTAAAAAGATAAATAATCTTGTTAAGAATTGTTTTCTTTCGCACTAAACAGAATTAATGAATTAATATTTTCAGATTAAATAAATAAGATATTTATACTATTATCACAGATAATGTTAATATCCTTAATCGTCCAGCAATCAGGCTTAACAACACTACTCTTTAAAGTAGTATCCATGCACAGAAAGACCTGCAATGATGTTGCAAGTACTGGATTAATTTCAGTTTTGCCCATAATAATATTTATAATATTTCATATAAACAATTATGTAGCATATTTGATCCTCAAAGTAGAGAAGTATAATTTAAAGAAATTGATATTATACATTCAACATTAGATAAACACAGAAGAATCCTTTCCAAGTACCATAAGTAGATGCTCAGGTAAGTATGGCTAATAGGAATAATTGATAGACTTAATTTGGTACAGATCAGTGGTAGCATTTACAAATGTAATAATTCAAGTTTTAAGAATGTTTAATCCTTCCTTTCCAGGTTTTTTGCAAAAGTCTTTGAATATTTGCCTAACTTTTCCTTTTCAGATTTTGAACAATGTACTTGACTAAAATGAATGTATTGATTTGACTAAAGCGTATTTAAGGAAACGTAAAAGTAATCCTGCAATGGAGGACACTGCACTTTTGCAGATTACAGATTGATAAAATCCCAACTGTGAATTGTATACCTTAGCTGGATCTCTTACAATCCTGAGTTTTAAAAATGTTTTTGACTGGTGATTGCCTTGAAGTTAATCTTTAAAGCGGCAAGCTGGTTTTGATTTTATAGTTTTGATGAATGAAATTAACAAATGGTAAATGATAAAATATATTAGTTTAAACCAAATATTTAGCTATTGTGCACCTGTGTTTTATGTGTGTTCATTATTGTGCCTTTGAAGAAAGATGATCAAACACTGATGAGAGATGATTTTTCCTATTATGATTGGCTGTCTCAATCATTGTGATTGAATGTTTCAATCTTATTCTACTTTGTGATGTTATTAATGTAAGGTGAGACCACACTCAAATCCGGAGACGCCTATTGATTTAAGTATTGACCAAATTATTATTAGATTAATGTTTTAGGGCGACTGTGGCTGTGAGGGGGTGCGGACGTCTTTCAACCAGAAGGTTGTGGGTTCGATCCCAGCCCATGCAGTCAACATGTCGATGTATCCTTGGGCAAGATACTTAACCCTGAGTTGCTCCCGATGGCATGGCCAACGGTGTGTGAATGTGTATGCATGTTAGGTCCTAGAGTAACATTGCTCTATGAATGGGTGAACGACATGTATTATGTAAAGCGCTTTGAGGGGTCTTAAAGACTGGATAAAGCGCTATATAAGTACAGTCCATTTACCATTTAGGTTATCATAAATGATAAAAATAGAGGACTGTTAGGGAAATAATTGACCTAGACTCCTAGATATGACGTACAGGACCAACCCTGACGTTTGTTTATCTCCTTTAAGGACATAGGCTGCTTGAGCCATAATGTTATTGTTCCCATTCTGTGACCGGTCAACACTAGGTCACAGATGGTCTGTTGTTGTGGGTGCACTGGGACACTTCCTTCTTTGTTGTTTGTGGACTCCAAGGTATGACATATTTGAGGCCATAAGTGACGGACGCAAGTGACTCAGTGTGCCCAACTGGTTAAACTATCTTATCTAAATATGTTGATTACTCAACCAGTTAAATGGGCTAACGAGAGAGAGGTTCTCCAGAATTGACGTGGCAACTCTCCCGTGCAGTCAGACCGTGACTGCTGTGACTTGTGATGTGAATCCTCCGGCCGTAACTCCAAATAAACCTCCAGTGTTTGACATCAAAGCTCCTGCTCTACGGTGTCTCCTTCCTGAGTCGGTGACTCCCACTGCATTGCTACACAGAAGTTTCCCTTACACATACAGTATATCTTTTTATTCATTGTCGAGAGCTGCATCTACACTTTTCACATTGCCATTGAGACAACTGTGGTGTGGAATACACAACCGACACACACACCTAAAATACAAGTAGAATAATTAACATAACCAACATTGAAAACTGTTTCAAATGACCAATGACCCATTTGAAAACACAGCAGATTGTATTTTCATTTAGAATTAGGTTCTTTTCACGGCTTCATACATTTTCCAGCCAAATCAATCATGTTTCCACTCTTGTCTGACAAGTAGAAGTCATTGCAATACTAAAGTGTCTAGGAATACCTTTTATGAAACACCAGATGACTCTTTATCAGTCCAACCACATCTCCCAGATAATATTTTATAGGGCCATAGACTTTATCTTTGTGATTGAAACTGTAATATGCAGTGATCTACTAAGTTTTCAGCAGATAACAGTTCAGTTGCTTCGGCCATGATTGGTATCTCTATATTATATGCCATGTAATCTTTATCATAACAAATGGTGTTGTGTTGTTGGAACTCAAAACAATATAATGATGAATTTATAACGTAGATATTTCTCAGAAGTCCAAATATTGGTAAATTATTAGAATTAGCAGTATTCACAAGTAATGACTTATCCTGTATATATTTGTTGCCATTTAGATTGATCCATTTAACAGAAACAGCATGGTTTACTTCGTCATGTCCAAGAAAGGCCCTCATTTTTTCTTTTAAGTATGACATGTCGTCTATTTCAGATGTGGGCCCCAGTGAACACTCACTTGAACAAATTGGGTGCTCAGACAGACTTACATTTTGTTATGCCTTATTAAAGACTTTTTAGCATTTTTAAAATGTAGTTTTGAGGCCCATTGTTTGAAAAAGCAATGCTTTGATTCAAATCTCATGCACATATGACGGACCATTGGTCCAAGTAGTTTAATCTGGGATGGAGTATGAATCAAGTAATATTGTTTTGGTGTTATGTTGTTATCTGAGAACATGCCTGTCATGGCTTAACTAAATTAAGCCATGACAGGCATCACTTTGCTATGCTGAGGAACAAAGTCATTAAGAAGTTACGGAAGGCTAAGGCAGACTTCTTCTTGACTATAGTAGACAAGGCAGGGGGTAATTCCAAAATGATCTGGAAACAGTTAAAACTATTCACTGGAAATAAATATAAGGAAAGAAAACAGCTTGAACTTAAAGAAAATGGAAAGTTTATAAACAATCCAGCTGACATAGCTGAAGTTTTAAACCACTACTTAATTGATTCTGTTGCAACCATTGCACAGTGTTTCTCAACTGACTGCACACATTTGTGTTATGTTAATACAATTGAGCCGGCTTTCAGCATAAGAAATATCACTGAATCTGAAGTTACAAAAGTGATTGGATCCCTTAAAGCATCGAGAACAAAGGATATACTTGGCATGGGACATGGTTATGCTAAAATATCTCAGCACAACACTTTCTAATCCTATTGCCAAAATGATTAACCTCTCCTTCAGTCAAACTTGTGTCTGAGCAAATCATTGAGCATTTAAACACTAGTACATTTTCTCTGCATCCCATGCAATTTGGCTTTAGGGCAAAATACTCAACAGAGACCGCCAACTGCTTTTTTTACAGAACAAATCAAATCAAAAATGGATAAAGGTGGTGTTGTAGGAGCTGTGTTTCTTAACCTAAAAAAGGCTTTTGACACTGTTAATCATAAAATACTCATATCTAAGCTTTCCAGTTTTAACTTTTCTTCAAAAACACTTAGATGGTTAGAATCACATTTGTTTAACCGATCTCAGTATGTGAGAGTTCAAAATCATGAATCTGCTGACCTTCATCTTTCGACAGGGGTCCCACAAGGTTCAATCCTGGGACCATTACTATTTTCGCTCTATATAAATGATTTACCATCTGTATGTCCTGACACAAACATCCAAATGTATGCAGATGACACTGTAATATATGTACATGGAAGCAATATGACACAAGTGGCTAATGAACTGACAAACACCATGGTTCATGTAACAACTTGGTTGGAACACTGCTGTTTGCAACTAAATATTTGTAAAACAGTATGCATCTTCTTCACCAAAACAAAGTCCTCTTGTGTTGCGCCAGATGTTTGTGTATCAGGGGAGAGGCTACAGGTGGTGTCACAATACAAATACCTTGGAGTCATGTTTGATTCAACACTAAATGTCAAGGCTCAGGTTAAAAAAATATGTAATAGGGTCAAATTCAGTCTGTCGAATTTTAGGTTCACCAGAGATTACATGTCAATTGAGGCATCTCTGATGTACACACACTCTATGGTTCGCTCACACATCACCTACTGTTTAACTACCTGGGCACATGCCAGTACAACAACATTAAAACCACTGGAGTCGTTGTACAAACAAACACTCAAAATACTGGACAAAAAATCTGTACAACTTGCTAAGCGGGGGAAACCTCATTAAACATGCAAATGCTTGCCTTTTTTACAAGATTGTCAACGGCCTTACTTCACCTCCTCTTAGACGGTTTATTAACATACGCAGAAGTGCAACTAGGGTAACAAGAGGTGCAGCAAGAGGAGATTGCATGATTCCATTCAGAAAAAGTTATTTCAGTCAGTCTTCATTTTCTGTTAAAGCTGCTCAGCGATGGAACTCGATCCCACCTCCAATCAGAGACCAGACCACATTCACTTTATTTAAATCCCAACTCAAAAAACTGACCCAATCTTCTGCTCCTTACAATCCACCGCCTGTGTTTTAACATGTTCTTTTGTTTTGTTTTAATGTTCTGTATTTTAAATAGTTTTATTTAAGTATCCCAGTAATGTCTGTTGCTTGTTTTAAATGTATTGTATTTACTTGTTTAAAATGAAATGTGTTTTTGGTTGACTTTTAAAATCTGTCCAGGGACTACAGATGAAAAATAGCCTCTTGGCTAACTCTGGCACGTTTACAGAAATGTTCATTAATGTGCACTGTCCCTGTTAAATAAATGAATAAATAAAAATAAAAATGTTCTTCATATGCTTTAAATGCCGTTCAATTAGTGTTTTCAAGTTGTTCACAGTCTGTAGACCAATAACAGGAGCAAACAAAATGTGAACAATCTCTATGAGTTGAAGAATGATTGTGTAATATTCATTACCTTTAACTGTATCAATTAGAAGTGGCAGTATTTTTAGTAGAACAATCATTTGACCAGAACACTGCTTCAACTTATTATCATTTGAAGCTAATGCGTTGTAGGATATCGGGCTCGGTTTATCCCTGACATCAAGTGGAGAGTAGGGAAGTCCAATTAATGCAGTGTTTGAGAACATCCAAGTCTAGCTGTCCTAAAATAACTAAATGTTTTATCACACACTTGATTTCTTGTGGAGCAATGCCTTCAAGAATGATATGCATTATATCTTGGGGTGTTTGTTGGATCGAGTTAAAGGCTGGGACATCTACCAGTTTGCTCCTTCTGTTGATGCCGGATGTAGTTTTCAAGCTGCTCCTGAGAAACTCAGTGCTGGCCTTCTCAATGTCACTGCACTGCCGGACATGTCTCTCTACTGTCCTTTCCTCAAAGTTAACCTCATCAAAATGGGATTGCATGCGCTCAAATGAACATTCACACTGCTGGCATTTACTAAAAGCAAAACCAACACCCTCTTTAAATCCACACAGCACATGCTGAGCTGGGGTGTCTCCACATATTGAAACTAATGCTCCAAAATATTTCACGTTCACCATTCCCAGTTTGAATTTTAACACCGCAAAGCATTAATACATCTTTTTGCAACCTTTCCAATATACTATCAACTCCACAATAAGAGAGCTCACTCTTCTGTGCAATGGCGACTAGGCGAACAGCAGCTTGTTTCGATCTATATTTACGATTAATGTTTCCCAATGTATAATAGAACATTAACAACTTATTTTTTGAAGCAACAGACCCTAGAGGGTTACACATTTCAATGTCATCAGAGTAAATGATTGTCTGTAAAGCAGAAGGACGGCAAGTAAAAAAAGGGTGTGATTTCATTAATTCTCCATCTATGATGTCATACAATACCCACTTTTGGATTTCTGCTGCTTGTCTATCATTGCCAAGACTTTTGGATGGGGACAATAACTGTTCCAAACTTTTGATCAGAGGTATATAATGAAAACATCTGGATTTGGTAGAGAGGACTCTTTGTGTCCCTTTGTTCAGCAAGCAAGCAGTATACCCAACAGTAACCTCCTCTGACTTCACAAACTTTGAAATTCTTCTTAATCACACTGTCCTGCCTGTACGTTGTTGAAACAGAGGCAAATGGATCCTCAATCCGATCAAATACTGCCATAGCCTCCTTTTCAAGTTCACATCCTTTATGTCGCTGGAATGCTGTTTGTAGCTGACTCCTCAGATTAGTCACCAACAGGGCTTGGTACTGCTGCATTGCCGCCAAGATGTCATTCTGGGGCGGTGGTGGCGAAGTCGATTGGGATTTGGCTTGGCAACTGGAAGGTCACCAGTTCAAGTCCCGGCAAGACCAAGTGCTCCCGAGGTCTCCCTGAGCAAGGCACCGTTCCCCACACTGCTCCCGAGCGCCGTTCAAAATGGCAGCCCACTGCTCCTAACACTAGGATGGGTCAAATGCAGAGAAACAATTTCCCCACGGGGAAATGAAGTATATCAAATCAAAATATCAAAATCAAAAATTCTCACCACTCGGAAACCCAGACCAGAAAGGACAACACACACATTACATTATAATTAGAGATACGCTACGATTCAGTGAGAGGTAGCAAACTCCTATATGTTAACACGCTCCAACAGCATGCATAGCTGTGATAGTTGACACAATGTAAGTAAAGGGCTAATTAGCATTTTTGCAATTTACAGTAAAAAATGATCAACAGAGGCACTGGTCAAATGACGTTTATAATGGTGAAAGAAGACAAACCTGTGAAAGATGGTGTTTTTCTCTTGCAGTCAACACAATAGCAGCAGCTTGTCTGGTCAGAACGTCTAGCCGGAGTCCTCCTTTATGAAAAGAAACATTAATAGAGAAAGCATTTGTTATACATCGCTGTTCAGATTAGCACAATTAAGAATTAACTAATTGCATTTGATTGTGTGCTAAAGAATACTATCAATATGTTTACCTCAGATTGATGGGTTGGTATAGAACCACCTGCAGGCATACTTGGGATATTCAAAGTGGTATTTGAAGAATCATCAGCAGTCCGAGACAGAGCAGGGTGCCGTGAAGAGGTAAGGGGGCTATTGTCAAAGCCAGAGTACAATGACTCACTGATGTCAAAATCACCAACATGATCTGGAGCGACAACATCTGGACTGGAGGGCGATGTGATGTTCTCTGGTGGCACTCTGTTCTCCAGCGTTGAATCCTCTTGTTGCACCATGTTCTCAACTGTTTCATCAGCTGGTCTGTATGAAAGGGCATACAGGATGTTAGAGGTGCAGGGCCCACATTCATAATATATCCTTGCAAATAAATAAATAAAAACATGTCAGAATGACTCAATTGGGAAAGGGCTATTATTATTATTATTATTATTATTTTTAAAACAAATATGTTGTGGGTTTGGTGCTACAATTGACACATTATATTATGAAACTGAGGCTTGTACAATCTAATAGATTCAAGACAAAATTCAAAAAAGCAACATTCAAGGTTCAAATAAGGTGTATTATTTAGAAGCAGCTTTAGTTTGTATTTACTAACTTAAGATAAAGATGTTAGGAGGTAGAGCGTAATCACTTCCCTCTATACCCCCCAAAACAGTGAAAGAATGTCTAAATGTGGCTTCAACAGAAATATTATGCAGGATCATTTAGTAGTGTTAATTGTATTGTGTTGCTGTTAATTCATTTCAGATGATGCCAACAGGTGTAATAGCATTGCTACATGAATAGTGCGTGAGCAACATAGACTGTATATATAAATGGACGTAGGGTCCGTGACGTCACCCATAGGATTCTGCAGAGTTGCCGTGAAGCCCTTAGTAGGCGGAGTCGGCCACTAACGGCTCGACAGTGACGTCAGAGTTTAACTCCCGCCTTCTCCCGCCTGCTCCAAATAAGAGCAAAGCGGCGGTGCTGAGGCGGAGCCGAGGTGGGACAGGGCGGGACCTGCTGCCACCGAGCGTGACGTTCCAGACCTAGCTCAGGCTAAGAAGCTAAGCTAACATGCTCTCAGTATTAAGCTAACAACCTATGCTAACAACCCAGCTTGTGGTCACTGCTCCTCGTTCCCGGCATATTCTGACGGTAAGATACCCTGTAACTTTAAACAACTTGTCCTTTTGATTGAAATGTTCTTGAACCTACACTATACAATTGTTTTTTAAGTGCTTCACCGTTTTTCAAATATAAATGTCATTTAACTAAACTTTGTAAACTAGCAGAGATATGGCCAGTGTTGCGTGAATTAAATGTGATTAATGAAATATGACTGTAGAAAAAGAAAGCTGCTTTTATATTGATTAAACCATTTTTATTTATTTCAGCATTAAGAAAAAAGAAGATGGCAGCCTCCTCCACGCCAAACTGCACAACCTGTAAATTGATGGTCCTGGCTTACTTTACATGACTTCAGATGGTTGACATTACACACAAACATACTATACATATACATGTGTGCACAATTGTAGATAAACAGCAAATAGTATATACATATATATAAACTGTGTGCCGTTAATCTGTTTTTTGAGGTTTTGCTCTCTTGTTACTTTTAACCATACAGGTGTGATTTCATAGTTATTTTGCATGTTATTGTCAAAGGAACAAAATGAGCAACCCTTTATACTTAATTTGATATTCCTCATTATCTGAAGCATTTGTTACTCTCATTTATTTTCCTCCCATAGTGACTGTATGGATAATCGGAGACAGCTATGTCCGGCGTGGAGCCCAGAGAGCTACAGAGACCATCGGCAGCAACCTGGGCCTCGACCTGAGGGTGTGCTGGTTCGGTTGGGGTGGACTGCGCTGGAGAGGTGTCCTCCCTTTCTTTTCCTACTCCCTGCGAGGAAGAGCAGTCCCGGATGTCCTCCTCATCCACTGTGGCGGCAATGACTTGGGGGATGTGCCCAGTGTTCAGTTGCTGAACCAGATGAAGGAGGACCTGGACCAGCTTCACCATCGGCACCCTGGGCATGAAGATCATGCTCTCCCAGAGGCGCTGGTGGAGGGCTGGTGCAAATCCTGTCAAAATGGACAAGGCCCGGAAGTTTGTTGACAGTGTTATGGCTACTTTTGTTCATAGCCTAAATGGTGCCATTGTTGACCACTCCAACATTAGACATGACAGTCCTGGGCTGTTTTTGCGAGATGGAGTTCATTTCACCCCTAGGGGAAATGATATATTTTTTTAAGTCACCAGCCAATTGCCTGAAAGACCACCTCCAAAGACTGTGAACTGCTAAAATGTCAGTATCACTGTCTTTGGATTTGGCCTTTAGAGTATGTGTTCTAAGGCCCTTGCTAAGCCCAGACTGTCATGGCTAATGTTGAGTTAGATATTACATCTGTAGCCATAACACTGTTAACATGGCTGCTCTTCCTCACATCCCACTCTTCCCCCAATGGACTCTGCAGCTCTCCAGGCCCATGCTGGGCATGGCTGTCTGTCAAACCTTTTATGTTGTATTTGTTATGATGTTTTTTGTTATTTTATTTGTTAAAATAATTATGTAAATATTGAAAATAAATCACATTCATATCTTCACTTCTTTTGTCTACTGCTTACTGAACATGTTAGCTATCACATCCAAATGGGACTATCAAATGAAAGGATAAGCTTACCATACAATACAGAACACATTACACATTGAGGCTCAACTCTTTTCCCAAGCCGGAGCCGTCTGAAAAGAATCCCAAGTTTAACAAAACAAAAATATTGACAATGAATACTACGCTGTCATTTATCAGCGACAATGCAAACAACAATAAGGTCTCCCCTAATCCCATGTATGTTGGCATCAATGTCATAAGCATACCATAGAATGTAATTATGAAGTGCAATACCCACAATCCCTACAGGGTCGTAACGTCACAGAAGATAATACCTTTTAGAGAGTTTCTAAATTGTTCAGTATGCAGATAAATATTTGTTCTACAAGAGAAACATTTTTCTCCATAAATGTTCCCACATGTTGTGAGCATCAACTTTAAATCTTTTGTCAACAAATAAAAAACATCTTAATTTCCTTTAGGACAACATTTTGTTTATAACACCACTACATTAACAATAAGCATAGGAACATGATAAATGTCAACATTTAAGATTGTGCTTTTACTCTTTATTTAATCAGATCTATTTACATTGAAAATGTGATAAAGCCACATTGAAAGTTACATCTTGCATTTTATGAAAAGTAAAGGTTTCGAATCATTGTATGACTTAAGTACACTAGAAAATAAATTAAAGATGTGCAACAACTGTATCAGTAATTAAAATGATATAACTTATGTACAGGGTTGGGAGGGCTACTTGCCAAAACCAGTAACTTCATGTGAGAATCAAGATATAAAAGTAATGTAACCTGATAACTTTCTTTTTCTTTTGGATTACTTCAATATCAAATGCAATGCAAATAAACACAGGAGAGAAGAAATATGAATATGATTTTTTTACTTAAATGTATAATATAATGCCATAAAGCAGATTCAGGCAGTAGGTGTATGATTCACAATGAAAGTATTAGCCTACAGAACAGTACCGCTTCCAGAGAAGAGATACAATTTGATCATTTTACATATATATGCTCTTTTTAGGTTTTGAATATGATTGTAATCCTGAGTTTCCCTATTATTAAAAAAAGTAAAACTAATCCGATTACATCTTTTCCTATGTATCTAAGGATTACACTTTCATTTTTTTCTATACGATTTTCTATACGATCTTGATTTGTGTAATCCATTACTATCTAAGCCAATACAAGTCATAACTTTTGGAAAATTGTCTCAAGTTATAAATGATGCCTTCAATCTCTTTCACGTGGAGAAGACATCCCATTGGCCGAGGCGTTGCAACTTCCCTCAAGCGTCCTACATGAAAGAAAGATCACATGTTAGAAATGTGTGCACAAACTATTCAGTATGACCCGTCTTAGTTTAAAGCCCAAGTGTAAGAGTGAACAGAGGCGGAGTCTGCCTGTTTACCAATTTGTTTTGTTTGTTGGCTGCTGCGTCCCAAACCAACATCCTCCTCACAAGCATTGGCTGTTGGAATGTCATTATGCTCCACATGTGGAACAACAAAGGCTTCTTCAGGTGTGTCTACCATGGTCTCCATCTGCAACCTCCTCATTGCTGTTAACAGTCGAACTAGGACTATCCCTTACCTCGTCATTGCTACTCACCTGCTTTTCCTTCCAGGCTGGTGTTCTTTGGTGAAATACAAAATGGTGGGCACTGCAGTGTTTTTCAGGCATCTCCTTCCCTAATAAAAATAATAAACAAAAACACATAAAATAACTTTTTGAGGTAGATATTCAACTTTCTTTTGAATAATGTTGTTTTAAATGTAAGAGTGCATTATAAAAGACAATAGAGGGCCAACATGTTAACTATGCAGTTAATCTATTCAACAATTACGTGTTTCCAAGATTCAGATTCAAAGGATTTATGTCATAGCACATAGGCTACAGTGTGGGAATGGCAATGCAAATCATCTGTCCCGAGCTCCTCCAACAATGCAACATAGTTATATAAGACATAAAACAATAAAAGAAATTCAAAATTAAATTAAGAATAATAAATTAGTGCAGGCAGAAATCTATATACACGTAAATATAATAAGACATATGCAAGAACAGAATGTAAAGATAAATATTGTATAGTCAAATTAAATTAAATCATTTTTTTTTACAGTGATAGCTGTTAAGATAAATAAGTTATAAGATGACAACAGATGAATGAATGTTGCTATTAAAATAATGTAAAAAAAGGTAATATAATTCATCTGTTTTTAACATAGAGTATGTGGGGGAAATGGCAACTCTATGATAAAGAGTCTTTGCATAAATTGAAGAGAAATGTGATGGTTTTCAAAAAAATCGATGTCTATGTTTCTTTACTTAACTGGCAAAATCTTAATTTGGCCTTTAATCAAAAGAACATTACTCATCACTGATGTGCAAGCTGTGCCATAACAATTATTTAGCATTGTATGATGTATAACATGTATTTAATTAGTAACAACAATTTACACTCACAAATGGAACCAAGTTATTATTATTTTTTAAAAGGATCTGTACCCAGGAGTCCGTGCTGAAGGGATGACTCTCAAAATGTGCACTGCACAGGCGAGAAGAAACGTTGGGGGTCCATTTATTCCTCCGGATGTTCAGCACCCACTGGTCCAGCCTGTCTGGATCACCTAAAGGAAACCTTTATTCAAAAACACATGAAAACCGACCCAAAGACAACAAGAGGGTTAATGCCATATTCACTTAATAACGCATGAACAACTTTTACAAATATTTCTATATAGTCTGTGTTGGTAAATGTAATCTAGGTTGCACATTTCCTGCTGAAAGACATGCCTACCAAGTTACTGCGTGGCACTTTGGTTTTGATTAAACAGTGTAGTTCCACTATATAAACGTTACATTCATAATCAAACGAGACAATATGCAAGATAAATAGCTATTTGTTGTTATTTTTAATGCTTGTCATTCACACGTTAAGAAAATAAAATAAGTACCGATACATAGCAGAACAATTGTGGCGATATTTAGCTTAATAAGCCTTGTTCAATATCATTTATTTAGCTAATACTATAGCAGGCTGCAGGCGAACCAAGTCCGCGTTTCGGTGCATTCCTTGATCTCGTTATAACGCCGGGCTCCGCCGATGGCCAAAGCTAACGGAGCCGCAAAGGGCTAGCTACGGCTCCGGTTAGCTTCGGCGGCGGACTCCGGCAGCCACCACTGGGATAATTGGGTCCCCTTTTAACATTTGCATTAAGCATTATGGGCGTCATAGCCATATACTATACAAGTCTTACCCAAGGCTGAATCATAAACTAAACTGTATATATACACATGTATAAAGGGTTACGTCCTTAGCTGGCTAATAAGCTACATAACAAGCTAAGCTAACAAGCACACAAACACCTGCTAACGGGGTTAACAAGTATAATATTATCATTTTACTCACCGAAAAAAAGACTTCTTGGAAGTTCTGTTAGTACATTCAAGCGCACAGCACTACATCTTAATTGTCTGGTATATCACCACGAACACGGCTAAAGCTAAAGGGTCAAGTACAGTACTATGACTAACTAACGTTGTAGCCTCTATGGTTGTAGCTTAGCAGAGTGGACAAGTCGCTGTTAGCTGACAGTGAGGCATGTACGTGTCCATCAACGTGACCACGCCCTAATTAATGCAAACACTTTAAGACCTAATATAAATAAAAGGGTCGTGTTAGAAAACAATTCACTCACAGATCCATAATCATGAAGGTGGAATCTAACTATATCGATAATAAAAATGTATGGAGCCAGGGACAGAAACATCTTTTTTTCTGCTGTAAAGTTGGGCATTTTAACATGGGGGTCTATGGAAATTGCTCCTTTCTGCAGCCATCGCCTATCGGCCAATATATGAACTGCAGTGTGTGGCACTTCCGTATTGGCTTCCCGGCTCTTCCCCAGAGTTTGCCGCTTGGTTAGCAATGAGAACGTGACATGAAATCTCGCGAGAGCAGGTAAGCAAATGAGAATCTGTGTTCGCACTTTGTTATTATACATCCACGAGTGCGCGCTGTTAGGCAAATGTGAACATGAATGTTACTTTTACATTGACCAGAAAAGTTAAACAATTACATGTCTAGCACGGGAGTCCTGTGTTACTTTCACATTTGTAAGATACATATAGAATGAAATTGCGTTCACAGTAAATATTCATGTAAATGTCGCTGCACCCACAAGCTGTTGGCGTTTCTGTCCACTGCTGATATGAGCTCTCCTCTTGAGAATCCTGCTGTCCTCTCTCTCCGTGATCGAGTGCTGCCGCTGTCAAGGTGTTCAGAATGGGTTCTTCGAATATGATACCAAAGTGAGTTGTAGACTCGATATTCCTTGACACAACCATCGATTCCACATACAACTCAACAATCTGGACTACGACTATGGGCAGAGTTTATGTGACTCAATAAAGACTTGAGGGTCAGACCCACAAACACAAAGCAGATAACACAGCGCCAAATCATCACGAAAGTCAATGTTTTTTTTCTAGCCAAACTTCCTTGCTGACCCACGGTAATGTTTTCTACCCGGATCCAACTATTTTTAAAACACAAGGTAATATCATGGGGCAGTTCTCATAGTTATGTGCCTTGATAACAATCAGCCACGTCTTCACATATAATTATACTTGCCTGTATTTTATTAATTTGTTATAGTTCAATTCGCTTATTTAGAGAAATGTATTTTGGGCAAATGCAAAGTTGTTGTAATGTTGTAGCCGCCAACATCCTCCTGCCCCCCTCCCCCAGTGTAGAAGATGGTATAATCCAATGTGTTTGAAAAAATGTGCCAAGAAGCAGAAAACGACTGTGAGGTCTCATTTGCTGCACGTGCTGATGTGGAGAACTCAACCTGTGGATATTAGTGAATTTAAATCAGTGATGGATAAACTGGACGAGGAAACAGTTACAACACTCAAAGGTAAGCTAAATATTCGTGTATTAGGTCATTTTTCAATGCTGTTGTGTTTTACGTAACTAACCTAGCTTAGAAAATTGGGTTTTCTTAAGGGCTAACGTTAGCTTACTAAGATAAATGTGCTGTCATTTAAAAAAATAAATAAAATATATACTTTTTTATACTTATCTTATGTTGGTGCAAGAAGATATTAACGTTCTAGCATTAGGATAAGGCCTTGCTTTGTCTTCAGGTGCTCGGACATGTTTTATGGGGAAACAAAGTGCCATTTTAATATAGATGACGGCTGTGTCCCAATTCAGCGGCCGGATCCTCCTGAGGATGCATTCGAAGACCGCATACGTCACGAAGGCTGTCCCAATTTAAAAAAAAGACAAGACTCCTCCGAATGCAGCCTTCTATTTCCAGATTTTGAGGATACATCTGATGTACACTCCGCGGTGTACCATATCCCAGGATGCAATGGGCGACGGTGACGAATAAGTTATTTAAAAATAAAATGGCTTCTAACGGGACGGCAACGGCTGAAGCTTCGGCGGGAGCCGGATTTGTTTAAATGTAAGTATAGATGAGAGTAACAAATGCGTCACTTCCGGGCAAAAATAACGGCTCCGCCCACTTTTGGGGGAAAACAACGCTGTCAGTTGAACGGCGGTCAATACAAATTCTGAAGTTTTTGTCAATCCGATCAGAAAATTAAGAAAACCGGAGATTTTTGGATCTTCAAACAGCCCGATTACAATGGCCAGACAGGCAAACTATTACATTAAATCATTGGAAAACGACGATCGGGCTGGTTAAATTAAAAGCTGTTTAAATTAAAAGCAGCAGGCGGGGCTGTTATTTCGCCAGCTGTTACTCTCACGAGCGAGGCGGAAAATAATTGTTTTATGATGCCAAAAAGCTGCTGTGTCGTGTATTGCACCTCAAACATAAAAAAAAACCCGGAGTTAGGTTTTTCTGTACTTCCTCTAAGAAAAAGGGACAGTAAAAGAAGAGCTCTGTGGCTTCAGGCTATTCACAGAGAGGACGAAAATCACAATCAATGGGACCCGGCCAGTCAATACGTGTACGTCTGTGGTAAACACTTCATCACAGGTAAATGATGATGCTAACGAGGCTAATATCAATCGTTGAAGTAAATAGATGTAATGTTAAAAGTTTAAGAAGTGGAAGTAGATGCTGCATTGAAACATAAAAAACGGACAAACCAAGGAAATCAGCCTGCTGCCTGTACACACAGGGTGACATTAGAGAACAGCTCATTTGGCTCAGACTGAAGCAAACTTATCAATTCATGTCAAAGTTAAAATTGGTGAATATTGAGCGAAATGGCGGGGGGCGGGTTATTATCAAAACAGTCATTATGGTAATTATTTTATAGGCGCAGTGAACTTAACTAAAAAAACTGCCAAGTTTGTCTCTGTATTTGGCTAACACCTACCTTCATGGTTTAAGGACACCATGTGAATGACGGCGAGCATCCAGATTATGTTCCATCCATATTCCCACAACGACCATCGTCAGAAGGCTCAAAGAGGCTAAAGCGATACCAAAGGAGAGATGCTGTTTCTCAGCATGAGGTCCTGCCAGCAAAAAGGCAGCGAATAAACCCACCTACAGAGGCTTCTCCTACTGAAACCCCTGAAGATTTGGATACAGCTTATCCTGAAGCCCCTTTCACTGAGGATTCACTTCCTCAGCCCTCTGATGATTATGAACTGAGTGACACGCCAGTATTACATAGGCAGCAGGTTTCCATTGCCATAGAGGTTGCCAATCTCAGGGAGAAAGAGATGAGGCAAGAAGAGAAAGAGATGAGGCAAGAAAAGAACTCCAGAACTGGTCTAAGGAGCGTTTGTCTGTTCATGCTATTAAAGGAAATGACAGTGCATGCCCATGACTGGGCTCAGCTGGTCAGTTTTTGACTGTCTTCACCGATATTTAGTTCAGTTCATCAAATCATCACCAAAATGTTTTAGATTGTCTACCCAGGACCAGCTCTTCCTTTGCTTGCTCAAGCTACGCCAAAATCCATCGATTGCTTTGCTGAGCCAAATACTACACAAACCAGAACCCACCGTCCGCCACATATTCCAACGTTGGCTGAATCTTTTGTATGCGAAAATCACTTTCCTCATTCACTGGCCTGACAGGGAGTGCATCACCCAAACCATACCACCAGTGATGAAGGCCAACTTTCCGCGCCTCACATCAATTATAGATTGCTTCGAGATCAGAATTGAACATCCAAAAGCCCTTAAAGCCAGGTAAAGGTGCCAATATTTATGGTTTAGCTAGGTAGCTTTGACAGTGTTCGTACACAGTACATTGTACCCAGCCGCTGCATGCATCATATAAAATATTAAGGTCCATTAAAGGTTTGAAATCTTAAACTTGAAAATGAGTCCTGTTCATCTAACCGTGTTTTTGTTTCTTCTTTTCAACAGGGCAAAATCCTACTCTAATTATAAGAAGTGGACGACAGTCAAATATTTCATAGTGTGTAGTCCTGCAGGAAACATCACCTTCTTGTCCAAAGGTTGGGGAGGAAGAGCAATGATGTCAAGATAGTTAGGGAATCTGGCTTTATTTCACCCCTCTACCACCATCCTGGGGACCAGGTATGTTTCATCTAACATAAAGTGCACATATTCTACACTAACAGTTCATCACAGGCATTTTTTTGGAAATCATTATGGACAAGTGTTGTTATTTACTGTTTGACTGCAAACATTAAAAGCAAAAGGCCTACATCTTATGCATTACTTGTTTTAGATCTTGGCTGATCGGGGTTTTACTCTGAAAGATGAGTTTGCCTTACTTGGTGCCAGTCTCGAAACCCCAGCCTTCACTCTCGGCAGGAAACAACTCCCAGGCAAAGACGTTGAAGAGTCAAGAATGAAATCAAAATGTTTCGGATTCATATTGGTAAGTATACATTCATTATCCACAGACTGGTAAACTATTGCACATATCAATATGATGGAAAATAAATTAACTCTTTTACTAAATTAATTTATATAAAAAACAGCACTAACGGACTGTAGCAAATTGTATAACAGTGCAAACAAAGTACTTACAAACAATTACTGAGAACAATGGTCAAATGTGAAGTTTTATACTTGAAAATATTTTAAAACAACTGATGGGTGAACAGAACGGGTGATCGGTGTGCTGAAGCGAAGATTCCACATCCTGGATGGGCCGCTCCCCGTTTGCTTCGTGAAGACCCTGCGGGACGAGATGGAGAACAGGGATGTAGCCACCATTGACAAGATAGTACATAACTGTGCCGCCTTGGTCAACATGTCAGGTAGCATTGTGTTCAATAAAAACAGACGGACTGATGTATAGGTCAAATCAGTCCTGCTGTCTTTTCTCTTTGAGTCACTTAGTTTGGGCCATGCAGCAACAGAACAACTCTTCAATGACTATCCTTCAGCTTTTTAAATCTACCTTACTGCTCTGCTCTCCTTCCAAGAATGACAGTTGACACCACGTAATTATTCTGTAAATGTAAATAAACTATGTATTAGGAATTGTCTGAGCTAGTATTAACCTAACAGCCACCTAACAACAAATGCTCGCAAATGTTAATGAACTATTATTATAAATAATTGTTTAGGTTTTGTGTTTTACCTGAAGCTCCTGTTCTGTGTCTGACACACTGTCTGTTGACTCCTGAAATTGTTATACATAATTTGTGATTATTTGTATTGTTTCATAATATTTGTGTGCCATGTATTACAAAGTATAAAGATATAACAGTGTATTTGCAGTCTCTAAGGAAAATGTTTTATACCTGAAGCTCCAGCTCTGTATCTGGGATTGTGGTTCCCGCCAGCTGTGGGTAGATGTGCCTGGCCCAAACACGGCTAATGGTGTCCACTGCCTGACACTGAAAATCTTCATCTTGTTGGACACGGAAGATAACGGTTTCGCTTTGGCGTCCAGGTGATGAAGTCTGCATAGGTTGTTTTGCACACAAACATCTGCATCTGCACCTGTAAAAAAAAGAGGAAGAAAAAGTACAGCATAGACTCCAACTACTTACCTGCAATTAACAAAACACAGATAATACAATTCCTTATGAGTTGTCATTTATTGTATTACCTGGGTGTAGTAGCTGTGGTTGGTCCTCAGTGACAACAAAGTGTCCAGATGTCCTCTCTTGTCTGCTGGCCAGTGATCAGCTGACAAATCACTATTCCACTTCAAGGGGCACTTTACCTCAACCGCCCCCTTTCCACAGCCAACGCAGTACGCACATAAGCATCACAGCTTACACCAATGTAGGGCTTCTCTCCGCACACTCGGAAGCCTGCCCGTTGAATACTGATGCTTGTGTGGGGTTTATATATGTCACTGGAGATGTTAATTAAAGTGGGTGCTGTATATGCAGTTGTAAGGCCCAGTTCATACGTGTATGTCTCAATTGCATCCTTTTCGTGTTCCCTACCCCAAATGATGCCTGGTGTTTTCAGCGGATTTTTGCGTGACTCTTTCTGCACAATATCCCTCAGCAGTGATTTTGATGGTTTCTCAAGAGATGTGTGGATAACTCTGTGTGCTGATGTACCTGCTGTCACCCTCCCAACCCTCTGCTGGGGCCAAGATGAACATTCTGCCTGGTCTTTTGTCTCTTCCTCTATTGCCTGTACCTGATCATCTGAAAATTCTGACAGATGTTGGTACCAAGGCTTTGGTTTGAAAGGGTCTGCAAAAGCCTTGAAAGTGCTCAGACCAACAGGCAGTTCTCCTGAGGCAGACAGCATTTCCAAGAACTGTTGTTTGTTTTCTTCATTCGCCATTGGAATGACCCTGCAGTTTGTTCCTGTGTCCCTTTTTTTGGCTTTGTCTCCATAGAAGTCTATATTGATGACCATGTCTGCCTCAACTTTTTTCGTGCAGACTTTATTCCAGGCACAGGCGATGCTGGTTGGTGCCACACTTGTATATCCAAGACGAACTGATGCCTCCAACTTAAAAAGCATGGCTCCGACATGGGAGCAACTTTCTCCTAGTCAAGAGTAAAACATATATTTTTTAAATAAATACTTTTTCACCAAATAACAAAAGCATTTATTCCGTTCTGAAGGATTACATAGGTGGCATTGTGACTGTACTATTAGTGTTATGCAGTCAGCTTACCCTGCCATGCAATCACAGTGAGCAGCTGTGACCTCTCCAGTCTTGTTAACAGAAACCCAGGTGCTGTGGGGTTTATCTGTAACTCTCCATGATGGCTTTATATGGGTCTTGAAGACTGTTGTGTCAGCACAGGGTTTGTGGTGAAGAACCACATCCACCCAGCCACTGGTAAACAAGGTATGTGCTTCCAGAGACCTGAAGTTCTTCATTGAACTTGCTGTGTAAATCCCTAGCAGACACAGTTCAAACCGGAGAGACGTGATGTAAGAATTACATATTTATTGTTTACACGTCATATGAATGAAATGATTGCCATGATAATACAACAGAAACATGTAATGGTGTTTTGGCGATTAGGCCCTGGTTTGCAGGATAATCATTCAGGAGGGAAAGCACCGCTCCGATGAAATCCCCGGGGTCTAGACACTGGTGGTGGTGCTGAGTAGGTGAGACCGGTCTGAAGAAGGAAGGTTTAGCTTTGTCCTGGAGGAGACTGGAGGCGAGAGGGGTGGAGGCAGGTTGCGGTCATCTGCAAATGACAACTGACAGGGAGGAAGAGCAGGCATTTAAGGAATTTAGCATGTGCAGCTATTGGCTGCTGAAGGGTGACGCCCTCATATTTAATGAGGGGGGAAGGGAGCCATCGAGTGACGTGTAAGTGACTCGTGTTAGGTCTTCCTTATTGAACTTGCGCTAAGCTTCATTTAGCAGACACAAATCTCTAAACCTGCTCCGTCACATCTACAAAGATTTAAAAAACAGTAGTACACAAATTAAAAGTTAATTAATAAAGACTGCATTTTGCTATTGTGATGAACTGTATGTTAAAATATTGTCATACTGTGTTGTGGTATATTTACTGAGATTATAAAGATAGGCTATAACATAAAATCGTCAATTATCAACCCTACCTATAACTAGATGCTATCATTAAGTAGCTTGGTAAACCCCCTATTTAACACGTTATTGTATAACACATATTTATAGTTTACACAGTAACGCAAATTGGACAGACTATTAAAACGGATAAATAATGTGTCTTGATGACGTCCTATACAAACTACCTGGAGATTCAATGAGGTAGTTATAGATGTCAGGATATGACACCTCAGGCCATTGAGTCGGATCATTTTTCCACTCGTCCACCGGCAGACTGAATAGACATTGATCGCCTATTGCTTTTAATTTAATCATATATCGAGCCTGATCGTCGTTTTCCAATGATTTGATGTAATAGTTTGCCTGTCTGGCCATTGTAATCAGGCTGTTTGAAGATCCAAAAATCTCCGGTTTTCTTAATTTTCTGATCGGATTGACAAAAACTTCAGAATTTGTATTAACCGCCGTTCAACTGACAGCTTTGTTTTCCCCCAAAAGTGGGCGGAGCCGTAATTTTCGCCCGGAAGTGACGTAGGTGTTACTCTCACGTATAGGGTTTCAACTCACCCAAATAGTAAAAGACATGAAACAGTAAACCGATTTAACTGTTTTATTTAAAGATACGGGCGATTGGAGATGTCTTCTTTGTATACATAAAATAATATGAAGTGAAAATATTTCGACATGTTGTAAACCAGAACCATGGTTTTCATATTGTTGGGATTCATTATAAAGCTAATTTATTTATTTAACTGCTTT
The DNA here is from genome assembly GCA_036324585.1 of Champsocephalus esox. Taxonomy (NCBI): domain Eukaryota; kingdom Metazoa; phylum Chordata; class Actinopteri; order Perciformes; family Channichthyidae; genus Champsocephalus; species Champsocephalus esox. The sequence goes on from CM070490.1 coordinate 31,985,950, forward strand.
TTGTTATACAAATCTTACTGCAAACATTTGTTTTGATAGGGAGCAAGGAGCAGACTGCTACATTCATTCAAATGCGAGGGGAGAATGAATCCCTCTTCACCGGGGCCAAATTCTCCGCGAGCATCGCTTGGAGGTAAGGCACAATATCCAGTTTGTATCGTTCTTATTTTATGAATCATCCCTCATTTCATACACTCCATTCTAATAAAACAACTAATATTGTCTAGTACCGGGACTTCTGATTTGTACCCATCTGCTTACCGTTAGTTCTTACGGCCCGTCTACACTACAGCGTCGAGAGCGTCGAAAGCTCCAAGCAGCCCATTCACTTTCAATGGGGTGACGTCACGTAGCCGCGCTTTTTCGCCGAACTGAATTGTGGGTAGCCGAGCGAGGCGTCTCAGGCCCGCGAGGCGACCTGATCGCCTGGACGCCGGAGTAGCCAGCGCCAGCCAATCAAATCCTGTTTCCCAAAATCTGACAGCTGAAGCGCTAGCCAATCAAACCGCGTCTGAGCTGGGAGAGATATCCCGCCGTTCATTTCTATATTTCAAAAAATGTCGGAGGAGAAACTAACTATCAACGTAGCGAATCACCCGGTTTTGTATGACCAGACCCTCTTCACCTACCGGGATACAAACCGGAGGAACCAGGCATGGAGGGAGGAGGCAGAGACAGTGGGGGAAACTGGTAGGTTTTCGCCTGTTTGGGGAGTTTATATATATATATTGCTCCCATAAAATCCCCGGGGGTTTTTGCTTTGTATGTCGGGGGCGGGAGATTCATGTGATTGGTTGTTGGTCGTGTTGCTTGAATAAAATCCCCAAGCTCCAGACACGCCCAGCTCCAAGCTATTTTTGAAGCTGTAGTGTGGACGCTCCGTTACTGCGTACCGGCACCTCATGACGCATCTAGGTACGCATATTTGTTGTGTTTATGCTTAGTTGCAACACCCACCCAGTAGTAATATTATATTATAGTAGTATCTTTGTAATTACTGAATCAAAGATATGAGGATAAGGATAGAGGGAGTCGTATGTTGTACAGATTGTAAAGACCTTTGAGCCAAATTCTTGTTTTTGGGCTGTATACATAAAATGTACTTGAAACAGTTGCTGATTTAGAGCACTGGCGCCTTTTTTTATTTCAATTCAAGCACTGGGGATGTCTCCATGCCACCACTAATAAAAAGAAGATTTCTTCCTAAGTGTGTATCCTTAGTTGTGACATTGTTATTGTTTTATTCATAATACTAGATGTTGTACTATTCTCTCTGTGATTAGGACGGTGTTGGAAGATATGGGCCTGCAGGGAAGTGTAACTCCCCTGCAGGCTAAGAAGAAGTGGGACAATCTTAAAAAAAGATATAAAGTATGTGAGTTTTACAAGTTAATAAACACATTTGCTGACTTTTGTTTATCTGCTGGTGTTTTGTTTTGTAATGCCATGATTGTTTTACTCTGCCTTTAGGATTGCAAATACCCAGGGTCAGGAGAGGGAGTCGGCGGGAAACCCACTGCTGCAACTTGGCCGTGGTTTGTCCAAATGGATGAGATATTAGGACAGAGGCCCTCTATCTGCCCGCCTGTCCTAATGTCCTCTATTCCAGGGGACACGCCGCGGCCAAGTTCAGCAGTGGGGGACCAAGAAGAGGACGAGGAAGAGGATCAGGTTGAGGCAGGGCCATCCCGGCCTACAAGGAAGGGAAAGGAGGGGCTAATGGACCTCATCAGAGAGGACATGAAGCAGCAGAGGGAGGAGAGCAGGGAGAACCTTAACAGGCTTTTTTCTCTCCTAGAAAAAATAGTTGATAAATAAATGTAATGAGCAATATGAAACTTATACTTTATTTGATGGAACAACATACAAATTAAACAACATTTAAACTATATACACATTCAGGCTGAGCAGGGAGTCCCAGGTGGTGCTGCTGGACCTGGCTGCCACAATTAGGACCCTGGTGTCCTCTGATGGTGGGTGGGGCATCATGCAGGGTGGTCTCCAGAGCTGTTGGGGATGCTTCTCTCCACAGTACATCGGATTGTCCATTAGGGCTAGGGTTCGCAGGGCGGACGCAATCGACGGCTGCCATGTCACTAAGATGTTTTCAGCAGCAGATAAGAACAAAAGATGTATATAAATATTGCACACGGTTATTTTATCACAGCTCGTCAATTGTTTTACATACCTTTACACATAATCGTGCTCACCAGGAACCTCCTCCAGGGAAGACACCTCCGCAGACAGTTGGTCCCGCAAAGGAGCACCACTGACTGCCTCCAACACATTCTCCCCCTCATCCTCCACTACATCCTCCACAGTGTCCTCTTCTGGGGCCATGATGTCGCCGGCCCCAATGCAGATGTTGTGGAGGACGGCACATGCTGTTATGATCTGAAATTAAAAAATTGGCAGAAATATATATATATGTTATACCTCATGTTAGATCTACTCTTCAGTATTATCAAAATGTCCTAATGAGTGATTACTTACTTGAGGAACGAAGGTGTGGTGCAGCTCCAGTGCTTGCAGGAAGATACTCCTGAATCGTGTCTTCATCACCCCGAAGGCACGCTCGATGATGGAGCGTGCCCGGGAGTGATGGCTGTTGAAGCGCTGGGGTCCCACACCTTGCAGCGGCCGTTTGTAGGGAGTGATGAGGGGGAGTGGATGTTGGAGGCAGGGGTACCCCCCATCTGCGAGGATAAAGTGCCCTGGAGGAGGGTAGAGTGCCTGCCGATAGAGTGGGCTGTGGCGGAGCACTCTAGAGTCATGGACTGACTCAGGCCAGCCCACGTACGTGTCCATGAAGCGGCCCTGATGGTCACAAACAGCCTGCAGCAAAATGGAGCTGAACAGTTTTCTGTTTCTATAGCAGTGACCATCAGGGCCGCTTGGTGGCACGATGTGGACATGGCAGCCGTCGATTGCTCCAGCAGCTTTTCTGAAGGCTCGGTGTCTGGCCAGCCCTGCGAACCCACGCGACACAGCCTCCAGGTCTGCTGCTGTCCTGGGGAGGTGGATGACCTGGTGGCAAATGGCCACCACCTCCTCAGTCACTCTGTGGACAATCCGATGTACCGTGGATCTAGGCATCCCAAAAACTCTGGAGACCACCCTGCATGATGCCCCACTTGCCAGCCAGAACAGGAACACCAGGGTCTCAATTGTGGACCCCCATCCATGTCTCCTGTCCTGACCCTAGGAGTTCCAGCAGCACCTTCAGGGACTCCCTGCTCAGCCTGAATCAGGGCGTGTGCCTGTCATTAAAAAACCTGTCCAGGACAGGGACGCTTAGGTTGACCCTGCAATAGGGGCCTTGGCTGGTAGAGGGAACGGTTGAGAACAAAGGGTTAAATAAGTGAAGAGCATTTCTGTTCTATGTTTATATATATATATATATATATATATATATATAAACATAGAACAGAAATGCTCTTCACTTATTGATATTGTTTATTGATATATACACACAAACATATATACATATACTTAGATATGTGTGTGTATATATATATATATATATATATATAACATATATATATACACACACACACATACTCAAGCTATACTCAACCTGAAATAAAATGTGTATCAGTATTATGCTAATAACAGTACTGTTAGCTAAAAATACAGTACATACATATATTCTGTGTTTGTGTATAAATATATCTCTATAGACATGTTTATATATATACACAAGGGTCTTTCTAGCTGACGAAACCTCAGACAAGCACACCTTTACACATTTGTGTTACAATTTACTGTATTTATAACCTTTTATTGCAGCAAACAAATGACCTTATTTCAAATAAAAATAAATTAGTTTATTTTTTAATTAAATAATTGAAAGCAACTCACCAGTGGTAATCTATTTGTATAAACAAGGAATTTGAATCATGAGATCAATTTCATATGGCAGTGATTGGGGAAACTGCCAAGAAGTGCTGCAATGTAACAATTATGGAACAATATGTTGAGTAAAATAAACTAATTGTTGATAAAAACTAATAGTTTATATATATATATATATATAAAAATGTAATTGTTACATTTAATGCTGTACATCTTTATCATCAAACTATAAGTACTTTGCAACCTCTTTTTGAAAAGAGCTATATTTAAACGTTAACTTTCTAATGTTCACATGGTCAAATACATTCAGTGATAAGCTGAGTGTCGTGGCAATAACCCTAAATGATCCATTCAGCTGCTAGCATTGGAGAGGACGTGCTACATCCACTCTCCAGGGATGACATCAAAGACCTGTTTCCTGGTCCTGCACATGTCTTGAGGCGCCGGGCTGTCTGGCTAGTTGTGAATGACGAAGGAAAGGTCACTTCTATGTCTATGAACGTGTATTTAAACTGAGTACAACGCTGTGTATATCAGTAACATGTTAAGGACACAAATCCTGCACACTTAATAATATTTAATGTATTTTTAGCCAAAGCCCCAGGGGATTAAAGCTATTTAATTCTGATGAGGAGACTAGTGCCGAAATTCTACAACCATCACCCCCTCGAGGCAGCGACCTTTCAAATGAGGAGCCCAACACTTCGGTGTTTGTGACTATGTCCAACCCAAAATACAGTCTTCACAGACAGCGAGCTCGAACTGGCACGGCGCTCATACTTCGAGCAGAAGCGGCTCGGCAATGAGCATGCACCCTTATCCAAGGAGCTCTTCTGCAGACGCATAAGAAACACAATGACACACGATTTCAATCGCAAGAGCCTCCGAGGACTGTAGACACCCCAGCAAACATGAGGTGAATTCCATGGCAGAGATTGGTGGAGAATTATCCAACGATAAAAAACAGATCATCAAAGGATGACTGGGTAAGTGGGTTTTAAATCACAATGGCTTGATTTTAAAGTTTATGGCAAAAGTGTGCGTCTGTTTTGTCATTTTAAAGAGTACCATTTGTTCCCACCAGGATCAACAAATGGATGTAGATATTTCAACAAGTGACGACGATGGAGATTCCAGCGCATCAACAATTATTCTGGAGCGGTCCCTTGCACCAAGCCCCCCTTCAGCAAGCCCCCCTGCACCAAGCCCCCCTGCACCAAGCCCCCCTGCAGCAAGCCCCCCTGCAGCAAGCCCCCCTGCACCAAGCGCCCCTGCTAGAGCGAGCCCCTCTTCTTCAGCCAGCCCCCCTGCTAGAGCGAGCATCCCCCCCCCCTGGTCAATGAGCTCCATTTCAAGCACACCAGGGGCATTTTCCACATCAAAGGAGAAGGGGTCTGCAAACATTTGGAAAGTGGCTCTGTGTGTGTTGAAGTCTGCAAACCGCTGATCAAATTCCTGCTGTAGCTTCACAATGGCATCAACATACTTCTCACCACTGAATGCTGTGCCCCTGTCCATGAGAGCCTTGCATGCTGGGAAATGGCGGAGGTTTTCCTGAGGGAGCTGGGCTTTCCATAACACCAGTTTTGTAGAGAATGCTTTGACATTGTCATATGCTGCACTGCCAAGCTGGCCCTGGCCCTGCAACTTCTTATTCAGTGCGTTCAGCTCCTGCGTGATGTCAACAAGAAAAGATAAGTCCATGAGCCATTTGGGAATCACTCCGCTCAGGAACAGCCATCCCACCCTTCTCCAGCATGAATACTTTCACTTCTGTTCTCAACTCAAAAAACCTCTTCAGAACGTTTCCCCTGCTGAGCCAACGCACCTCTGTGGAGTAGAGCACATCCTCATATTCTGACTCAATTTCCTCCAAAAAAGCACGGACCTGGCGGTGCTTTAAGCCCCTGGATCTGATATGGTTGATGCATTTCACAACGACAGACATCACATTGTCAAACTTCAAGCATGTGCTGCAAAGGGCCTGCTGATGGATAATGCAGTGCAGAGCAATAGCCTCCTCCACACCCTCCTCCTCCAGTTTTCTTTGAACAAGTGCAGCCAGCCCATTTTTCCTCCCTGTCTTTGATGGCGCTCCGTCGGTCGTAATTCCAACAAACCTCTTCCACGGCAGACCAATATCCGCAATGGCATCACACAGTCAGGTGGTCTGACATGCATTGGTTTCACTGTAAGGAACTCGTCTGTCACTTCAAACTTGTCATCAACACCACGGACATACATAGCGAGCTGAGCGGTGTCAGTGATGTCCGTGCTCTCATCAAGAGCCACAGAGTATGCACAGAAAGGTGTTTGGCTTTGTCGCACAGCTGATCATAATGCCACTTGATAAGTCAGAAATGCGCTCTGCCACTGTGTGAGCTGACGGGCTGATGTTGTTAAACCTTCCGTAAACGGCTTTCCCGCCTTAGCATCATCTCGCTCACCACATAGCTAGCTTCGACTGCTGAATCAGCCTCATTGCTTCCTTTTAGCTCTGTGACTCTTTTTTCTCTCTCGTCTCCCAGGTATTTTGCATACTCTGCATGTTTAGTTGAGTAGTGACGTTTGACGTTATACTCCGTGCATATAAGGCACATTGCGTTTCCCCTGTACTCGACAAAAAAATATTCAGTCTCCCACTTCTCCTGAAATCTTCTGTGGTCATCATCGACTTTTCTTTTCCCTGAAAGTTTTGATGTAGACCTGACTGGGCGATATATTTTCCCTCCACTCTGTGTCACTTTTGGATCACTGTGATTGATTCCGCTGCGCGCATTTGATTGACGTGGCCGAGTTCCCTCGGAGGGGGGAGGGGGGATATCAACAACGGGGCCATGAGAAACTGGCCCGCGGGCCTGGAGTCTGAGACACCTGGTTTAAGGTATATCGATATAAGATGAAACAATACCATGTATATCGATATCGTTTGATGTTGTGTTGCATAACCTGTTTTCTCTGTAAAGCTGTGCCAGTGTGTTTGCCTCTCTTCTCTGACACTCTGCGCGACCTCCCCCCTCCCCCCTTTTGGTTGGAGTGCAGCAAAGCGGGAGTTACCCCTAGTTTCCACCGGTTTCGCTGCGCCGCGGTTTTGGTCCGGCCTCCTCCGGCGTCATACCCTACCGGGCGCGTTTTCACGAGCGTTACGCAAGCGGAGCCTCGTGCATGCCGGCTCGCAGTTCTTGTTGATTTGGGCATATTTCCTGGACATTTGTACTTCTACAAGAAAGTAAGTAGGCTACGTAGTTAAATGTTTTATTTTTGTGTCTGTTTAAATCGTGTTTATTGTTGTTATTTCCTATTTTTTTGTGTTGTAGACTACAGACATAATTAATAATAATTGTACTAGTCCAGTTAAAAACAACATGAATCAAAGATGGGTTGTTGTATTTTAGTGGTAAAAAATGCATTCATCATCATAATTATTCCATATAATTTACACACAGTGCCTGCAAAAGTGATTCGCGGGTGGTATTTTTTCAAACGCTTTTTTCCTGGTTCGGTTCTGGGTAAAACAAAGATGATGTGGGTCGGGTCGCGGGTGTCGCATAATAAATATATTAAAATAATAATAATTTAGTTTAATGTTTAAATCCTCAGACCTCTCCCTGCGGGACCGCGCATAATCATAACCTCTGCAGCGCATCAATCTGCTGCTTTGCGCGCCACATTCGAAATGGCTGAGCTGAAGCTCTCTAGAGGAGAATACAGCATTTTCAATAACACTTCCTCAAGAGCGAAACGTCTGGGAGGCTTTTGGTTCCTAGATGGAGGAAATAACCAACATCCAACGCTTTTTAAGACAAATATGCAACTGCGTGTTAATAATTTCACGTTTTCACTGCTCATAGGCTAGTGCGGGTTCGGGTCGGGTTGCGGATCTTGTTCCGACGGGTCGGGTTGCGGAAGTCATTGGCAATATGTGCGGGTAGCGGGGCGGGTTCGGTATTGCACGTCGCGGGTGCGGGGCGGGTCTTGAAAATCAGACCCGTGCAGGACTCTGCCTTACGGCTGCGTCGCGTCGAAAAATAGACTTCAATCCTATTTCGAGCGGAGCCCAGCGGCGAGACGCTTCTGAGCAGTAATGTGGCGCGTCTGGTGGAATAGCACCCATTGACTAGAGTAGCCGCGATCCTGGCGGACGCCGCGGCGCAGCCACAACGCGCCCGTAACGCGCCGCAGACGGACCCAGTGGAAACTAGGGGTTAGTCCTGTACTGAGGGACTGACTAGAATGATAACGTTGCTGAGTGATAAAGTTACTCAATTGGTCGAAGTTAGTTATAACTTTATACCGTCAGTCGACAGTGATTCTGCTGGTTAGGTCGCCTCCGCGATCAATCAGCTGATCAACTTCCTCAATACACACGCAGTCATTTATATTTTCTCACACATACTTGCGGGTGAATAGTCTCTGCGTGGCATTACACTTCCCATCATTCTTCTTGGTGTGGCTATAGGTGTTTCTGTCTCAGCTCTGGGAGACGGGTCAGGAATCCCACTAGCATCGTTTTCAGCTGGATATAAGACACAAAATAGGAATTATGCTGCATTCAGACCGGACGCGATGCGATGTTTGGGGTCGGCGTGATTACATGTAAAGTCAATGCAGAGGCTCGGAGAGACGCAAATTCGCTCCGACGGCGAGCATGAAGCAGTGGACGCGGCGCGAATCACGCGATTGAACTGTGCCGCGCCAAACGCGAGAGTTCCATTTTTTCAACTCAAGCGTCAAATTCACGTGACGCGTTCTCGCGGAAGCCAATCAGCGGTGAGGATCTCCGCCTGCCGTTACTCACATTCAACCAGAAAACATCAGCCATTAGCTGTTAGCACACAGAGCTCACAGATCCTCATATCTGTTCAGAAACTGTACAGAAGTTCAACAAGTACAAACCACAGACTGTCTGTGTCATGGCGAATACAGTCGCTGGTTTGTAGGCCGTTGTTGTGAGTGTGGAGTGAACATATACAACGTTAGCTTAGCCTGGTCGACCCAATCTCCATTCAGAAAACAAGCATTGTAAAAGGTGTTTCGCCTCCCGTCTTGTCTGCAGACTTGTCAAAGCATTAATTCATGGTTTTTACGAACCGGTATCAGTGTGTTGTTACGTCGGCATCATTTAGAAACATGTATTACAATTTAATCACGGTAAAATATGTTCATTTTGTTGTAGCTGTAGCTCCCGAGCCAGCACGTCTTGTTTGAATGATGTGAGTAAACACAGCTGGCAGTCGAGGTGAAACTCGAGCGATTATTCGCATCGCGTCCAGTGTGAACGTAGCATTAGGCCTGCTATCATGTTTTCTCATTACAAAGCTTGTTTTGCAAGACCACAATAGTACAATTCGGATGATCTCATATGTAGTGAGGATGTTGTGCTTTTATTTTCAACATTAAAAGGAGACATAGTTTTTACAACTCGCAAATAAGTATACTTACATAAAGCTTTAACACTGGCAATCAGTTTTCTAGCGTCGATTGGCCTCATGACGTTTTTGAGATCTGCCTCGTTGACATATCAGTCTTCCACTTTGTCCACTCCCATTTTTCGATGAGCCTCCAACGCCAGCTCGTTTGTACTTGACGTTGGCAGCACAGAGCTAATGAAGCCAGCAACAAGAGCACCCTCTGCAGCATCCATAACTCAAAACAGAAGGGAAAAAAAAATAAAACATTGTGAAACAGATGATTGTCTAGGTGGCGATAAATGTGACTTTTAAAAGAATTATATTTTGCAAACTTTAATTTGCACCCAACTATGTGACGGGCATATTGACCAGTGCTTCATTTGTGTGTAATTCTTGATGACTCACATATCCCTTCACTGTATAGCAAAGCCACATGTAGGACATGTGACATACATTTGACAGTAATGAGAGCTGGTTAGGATGGTAGTTCAATGTGAAATACATTGTATTGGCTTACCTGGGGTGGCGTAGGCTGAGTAGGCACAGCTGTTGTATGTAATCTGAAGGTTCTTGTTTTGATGTCGTCTCCAGTGTGTCGAAGACACTGAATGCCTAACTCCTGATCCTGAGCCCCTGCCATCAGTGTGTGTGAGTGAATGGGTAAATATGAGAATTGGATTAAAGAGCTAGCCTATATATGTCTTTACTACATATGAGCTATACATGCCTAATGCAGTCCTAATCAAAAAATAACTCAAACTACTATCTGGAATCTAATGTATGCACGATTATGAATTAAATTCATGACTCCAAGAATCAAGATCAAATAGACTTGTGAGATTCCCAGTCCTAACTAATACAGTATGTACCCCATAAGTCTCCAGTGGCTAAATCAGTAAGCTACTGATCCAGAACACTGTTTAAGGGACAAGACTGTCATTCCACATGTACTATATGCAGCTAGTGGATAAAGTCCAAACACTGTTCAGCATTGATGCAAAGCATTTGTCTAGCTCAGGGGTGCCCAACCTTTTTTGAACCGAGAGCTACTTTTAAAGTAGCCAGTCTGCCGAGATCTACCAGTCCAAATAGAGAGGCGTAGCCATTACTGACAGCCTACCACCAGGAAAATACACATTTCTACATGTATAAAACTGGCCTTTGTACGATTAATACTTCATAAAATACTGCAGATCCTTTATCTCACCTCTTTCTAATCTACACGCAAGTATTTAACTGAAGTTACACAACAGTGTTGTTGATACAGAGTTGGAGTTTATCCACACGTCACTACAGTGGGTAATGTTTTCAAGAAACATTGAACAGTGCTGCCACATATGACACAGGAAAAAAAGAAAATACTCTGAACCCTTTCTTTGCCATTATATAAAAATAGTGTTGCTACAAAAGTATAAATTAGGCTTACTAATAAGACAACTCAGATCTGAAGCTACTCAGGAATCTGCTGCCAAAGTGCAATAAAAAAGACCAAATTAATAGAATCAAACCCGATTCTTGCTACTGTAGAAAATAGAGGTATTCAAATATATACAATGTGTATAATGTTAGTGGTGTTCCCTACTGTTCCCTACCCATTAACACCAACCCACGATCAGCATCGCGGTGCTCACCTAACACGGTCAAAATGAATTATCAGATGTATTTTCTACCTCTGGCACTGGAAGGAGGCCGCTAGCTTCTCGTAGTCAGGGCAGTAAGAGCTGGGTACAAGCCGTATGCAGGTCACAAGGTGGTCATCAGTCATTGTAGATCTGTACTTGGATTTGATGATCTTCATGTGAGAGAATGCAGACTCACACAAATAGGTGGACCCAAAAAGTGCTGTCAAGTTCAACGCACATCTTCTGAGGTTGGGATACTTTTGTTCCAGAACTGTCCACTGGTGCCAGGTGTTGTGCTGGATTTGATCTCAATATAATTTGAGAGTGTGAGTATCTCATCCTAAACAGCAGAGCTATCCAGGTCAAACAGTGAATTCACTTTGGAGACAATCTCATCCACATCAATGCTTCCACCACATGGAAAACACAGATAGCCGGCAATGGGTTCAATGGATGAAAAGTCAGTAAAACGCCTCTCAAATTCTGTCAAGATGCTCTGAACTTGCTCTTCATACTGTGTACCGTCAAGCTGCTTGGCGTCTTTGCTCTGACGTTGAAGTTCTGCCTGCATGTGAGGAGAGTTGCGCAGGTCACAGCGCTGCAGCCTACTGAACAGCAGTTTTAGCTTGCTTTTAAATGTGTTCACTGAACTGATCATGTTCATTACATGTTTATCCTTATGCAGCTCTGAATTAAGCTCATTGAGCAGGCCAGTGATATCTGTAAGGAACGATACATCCAAAAGCCACTGGTGGTCATCTCGTTTTGGATATTCTGCAGGTTTTGAAAGCTTCAGACAGTCTTTGATTTCAGGCAACAGCTCAGTGAATCTTGCCAACAAATGTCCTCTGCTTAGCCATCTAACATCTGTGTGCAGCAGCAGGTCTGTGTGCTCTGCACCCGTCTCCTCCAAGTGAGCACGGAACAACCTCCTCTGTAGACTCCTGGCCCGAACAGAGCATACAATCTTCATTGCAACATCCATCACTTCTTTCATATTTAAAGTCTTCCCACACAGTGCTCGGGAAAGATTCACTTTGTTTGCACAGTGCTATGAAACCTTTGGTGTGGCCCACCATCGCTGGAGCACCGTCAGTTGTGATGGAGATGAGTTTAAAGAGGGGCAATTGGCTCTTCTTAACAAAATCCATGAACGCATTGAAAATATCTTCGCCTCTTGTTTGTCCTTCCAATGGCAAAATAGTGAGCAGCTCTTCTTTTGCACTCATGTCTGAAAAAAACATTCTGATAAAAACACATAATTGTGCCACATCCATCATATCAGTCGACTCGTCAAACTGGAGAGAAACACTCACAGGCGCTAATGTCTCTTCAGTTGCTCCTCAACGTCCTCCGACATCAACTCACACCGCCATGTAACGGTATTCCGGGACAATTGCACGTCCTTAATAGCAGTCATGATGTCCGCCTTATTTTTACTGTCCCCAAAAAGCGCGTCGGCAGCCTCCGGGAATGCTTCTTTCACAACTTCGCCGTCTTTGAAAGACTTCATGTGTTTCGCAAGAACGTGACTGACACGATAAGATGCTCTGGAGCAGCCTTGCTCTTGTTGTTGGGCCTGGTGAAAATTAACTGCTGTGCTGCATTTAGCTGTCCTCTCAGGCCCCTCCCCTTTTGGAGCGTAGGGCAGAATTAGGAGGGAATTCCGTCTCGTAGCGTGTGTGCACTGTTTTGAAATGCCGCTGCTAAATTACCCTTCTTCGATAAAGCCACGCTCGCATTGCAGATGAGACAGATGGACTTTGAATTGGAATAGATACAAAAATAATCATCCTCCCACTCGGAGTGAACATTATATATTTTTGTCTTTTTTGACTCTGCCATAATTGCGGTCTTGTGTGTGTGCGGACTGTCACTCCTGTTGACACGGACAACGTCAGCGAACAGGTGAACTGCCCACCAGCCACGCCCCGACACATGGGGTCACGCCGGCCAATCACAAAGCATTGATGCGTTCAAGTGCATTATTCTGGCACAGGAAAATTATGTTTTTAACGATAAAACAGAATATTGTTGGTCTATTTTTAGACACAACTCGCGATCGACTGGGAATCTCCACTTCTCCAATGTTATAGAGGCCATACTCTGCCAGATATGATGAGACGTGTGGTGTCACCAGAAAGTACACATACTTGTTTTCCTTCATCAGAATGAGCTCGATTTGTCCAAATTCCACTGAGTCTTCATTCTTAATGCAAAGAAAGGAGCCCTTCCTATACAGGTACCCTTCCACTGAACTTCTGTGGACGCCAACTCAGGATGTGGGAGTGAGCTTGCCTTTACAACATATCTCAAGTAAAGGGTAAGGTCATGGGCAACTACGCCTTCAAACAAGTCGTGGCCTATGCATGGTGGGAGCCCGGGCTGGCATACATGGAAATACTCAAGAGAGTTGAAAACTGAGTCCAACTTGAGTCCCTTCACATGTGTTGCCTCGGTGTCCTGCAGTTGTTGTAATGCCTCCTTGTAGGTCTCAACTGTTCTTACAGGAAACCTGTCTTTTCGTGTTGTCCATTTGATTTGTAGGCACTAAGCAATACCTGCCACAGTGACTAGCAGTACTGACATGTTCAGTAAAGCCACCAATACAGTGGGAGCCCAACTTGTCCCCCAGAATACATAGGACTGTTGCACGCGCCACCTTGCCAGATGAAGTGACCAGTCCATTCCTCTCAAGTTCTCTTATATCTGACAGCATCCGTCCGAGCAACTTGTCATGTGCAAAGTACTTCAAGTATCTCTCAGGGCACAGAAGCAACAGCTGCAAGTTGTCAACAGGAGAACGATAGATGGGCTCGAAGTTGGCAAGTGTAAAGTAAACACCGAATATTTTGCGCTTTCTCTTTGATGATCCAAGAGGGTTCACTACCTCAAAAGCGTCTTGGTACAAGATAAGCTTTAAGCTTATACCTGGCGCCATGAATAAGTCATTGGACTTGAAAACAGATCCATCACAAACATCAGTGAACACTTTAGTAGAAGCAGCATTATGTTGTGGCTTCACACACTCTTGTCACACAACAGGGTCTGTTAACATGGCTAGGAAAGTATCTTGAAGGGGGATGTATTGTGCATAGCACTCCCTCCTCTTCTCATCTGTGCCAAGATAAATAGCACATGAAGAACTGCTTTCTTCTGTACTCAGTGGAAAGCTGAGAGCTGCAACAAGAATGCAACTCTGCTCCCCCCAAAGAACTCAAAACACTGTCAAATCAGTCAGTTTTGTTTTAGCTGCCATTACCTCCTTGAATTCCTTCTTAGTGTACTGATGACAAACATCATTCAAACTGTTCATTTCTTCAACTATAATCTGTATCGTTGAAGATGGAATGAGGCATTTAGCCTGCAGACGCATGTAAAACAGGCATAGATGTTTTTGATACAGGGCTCTCATTTCAGTGTCATCTGGCATGTCATCAGATCCACTTGCTCCATGATTTACATCAAAATCACTTTCAACCTCAGCAGCATCCTGAGTAGATGTATGCTATGCGATGTATTTTTACATTTGTTTTTCCATAGACAAATGGTCCAAATGTCTATCCATTTGAAGTGTGATATGTTTGTATACAGCTTCAGCGAGCTAATTAACACAATAGGCAAGTTAGTATTTGCAGTCAAATTTTTCAAGGGTATCATTGTTATTTCCGAATGTCTTAACTGTTAAATTACGTTATATATACGATATTTCCCGAGTAGCGATGTAGCTAGCTAGCACTTATCTTTACACAATGTTTCGTACCGGTAAAAATATACATTTTAAGACAAGATGATAGTCGCAGTCGAATTTTTGTTAAGTAATGACTATTCGAAAACCATGACCTAATGCTTAATATCAATTTCTCACCACAATGATGATATGGTATAACATAAAATGAGTTTAACCCTCCCAGGGTTCTTACACCTTTTCCAAAGTCAAATTCAAGCACTTTCAAGGTGCATTTTCAAGCATCTTACAGCTGTTGTAAATTACATATTTATATACTCAATGATTATTTCCCTACCTCATATTAAATCAGATGTTCTTTATGCTATAAACAACCAAATGTGTGTTTCGTGATAGCATTCTACACGAGGATGACGTTTATTATTTCAAAATTAGTGATCTGTAAGTAGACTGGGCCTCCCATATAACCTGTCTGAGCCGATATAAAACAATCAGCCAAATAACTTTTCAATACATACATAAGTCAGAGGTACATGGTGTACTTTTACTCCACTACATGTATTAATACCTTTTAGTTACTTCACAGATGTGGATGAATGATGTGAAATCTAATCAAGTGTTGAATCAGACTGTAGTTCCACCTGGAGTAAATCCACCAGCTACCCTGCAGTCTACAAAGTACTTCAGACTAGCTGCACCTTCACCAGCTACCCTGCAGTCTACAAAGTACTTCAGACTAGCTGCACCTTCACCAGCTTTGAGAACACGTTCATGATCAATCTTTATAAAACACATCATATATATTATTCTGAAATGGACCAATCTGCACAACGACTACTTTTACTGTCGCTACTTTATATTTAGATGAGAATACTTTTGCTTTTACTTGAACATTTTGAATGCAGAACTTTTAATGTAACAGAGTATTCCTACACTCTGGTACTTCTACTGTTACTCAAGTACAAGACCTGAGTACTTCTACTTTTACTAAGTACAGGATCTGACTACTTATAATTTCACTACAAGATCTGAGTACTTGTACTTTTACTCAAGTACAAGATCTGAGTACTTATTCCACCTCTGGTAGCGTATTAGCCTGAGTTGTAGCCACAAAATCACGCAGAGCTGCATAAAAATAGACTCACAATGGGAACAAGTGGAAAATAATATTTACAAATGTGTAAAATGATTTTAGGTAATGCTGACTACTCAAGACTCCTGACTTATACATCTTCAAAGGAAGACTGTGTTCATTCTACAATTACATGGGATTAAAGCTAAATGTAGTTTTACTTGTATAATACTTCAATTTCATATAAAAGACCGTTTGTTTTTATCTATTTTCAAATCAACAAAGTCTTGGCTTTCAGAATATTAAACTTGTTTCGGCAAATTCAGATGATAAATACAACTTTGAAGCTTCGGCATAATTACAAGCGGAGAACGGACTAATGTAACGTCACAGCAAGCACAACAACAGCCGGTGTTTCTTGTGAGTGTTTCCCCGGTACACAAACGCACAAATACACAAACAAACACACTCGAGAGCTTCCCCCAGATCAGCAGTAATACAAACGAAAATGTGTCTTCGGGTCAATGCGACTGATTTCGATAGAGCAAGTCACATTTGGTTTAGGCACAAAACATACTACCAGTAGAAATACATCGCTTTCAAAATCTGTGTCGAATCAATAGATTATATTTCATGACTATAACACGAAATGCCGTGAGTGCTTCATCCTCTGAACACCACACTATGGCGACTGTAACGAACATAACATAGTTACGCTCCTCTGAAATGATTGTCCCCTGCAATTATTATTATCCCTCATCGAGTTCGCTATTCAGCTTGCTAACGTTAGCTTAAACAAACATAACATGCAACGTTAGCCTAATCTAAAATGCTCTACTGCGGCGTACCTTTCATGTGGCTCGTCAGCGCAGACTCTCACATCGTTATGTTGCACACTTTGCAGGAGGCTACTCGTGGGCTTGACCCTCGTCTTAGCCATGGCTTGTATTTGTCTTCTGCTAGCCAACGCTCGTTGAAACTGCAACCTCCTGGCACACAGTCACCTATCTCTCATCAGAATGCCCAGGTCACACGTAACACAAACACTTGCAGGTCGCGCGCATAGCGCGGGAAGGCCGGAGCGGAGCTGTTTTATGTAGAAGCGAAGCAATTCTTTTCTTTTGATCTAAAAAGCGAACTATTCAGTCAGACATACATTTATTGTAAAAGTAAAGCATTTACATTTTCAAGCACTTTATCTCAATTTCAAGCACCAATCCCAAAATGCAAGCACTTTCCAACCTTGAAAACACCACGTCAATTTTCATGCATTTTCAATGATTTCAAGCACCCGTACGAACCCTGCCCTCCGGTATCATTCGATTGCACTACCCTAATTAGTCATTTGGGACAAAAATATCCGCTGCCAAAAACTTTGATAAAAACTGTTGAGCACTCATTGTTACTTACTCAGAGTGTTCACAGGTCTCGGAGATGTATGTCTGGGGCTGGGCTAGAATATAAAGACATGTTGTGAATACATCTATTACAAATCATTCCAATGTCATACTTCACTTTGCTTTAATAACTAATATTAGTTAGTAATTAATCATGTAGTATGCTCTAGTCTCGAGCGCTTTGCAGCAACACGTTGGCTTGCTAACAAAAACAACTAACAGGCAAACTAAGATAGAAAGTGCATGGAAAGTAGTAACATTAGCTTCAGACGCTACATATGTGCTAATTCCTTCGACCACGCAAAACTGCTAAATTGTCGTGTTGTGCATCTGTGCCTAATAGATATAGCCGTCAACAGTATTACTGAATAGTTATCAACTCTTCCCTTACCCACAGGCGAACTCATTAGCATTTCAATAGAAACCCTACTAGCATTGACGCTAAATATACATGCTAATGACCCGCTATGTAAACACACACCCAATAGCATTATGCTAGCGGTTTGTTCATCCACCACGTGCCTAGGTTAGCATGACTAATAGCTGAGAACTGTATCACCGTAGCTAACTCATTGGTTGATTGTTTTTCATACTTACCAAGCGGATGATAATGCATGCAACATATTAGTTGTGGAATCAAGGCTAAGTCAAGATGGAGGTTAAGCTCACCACAAATGCGACGTCTCCTCAAGTCCTTATCAGCGCCGGAAAACACTGCGCGTAATACAACATCGCACACAAGGCGATCTCTCCCGGAAGGTCATGGTCAAGTCCCTCCCTTTCCGGTGGAGCTCACGGGACCTTATTTCGGAAAAAATTATGTATTGAAGTCAATGGAGAGAGAAAAGTTATCTTTCGATCCCGTTTGAATTGTGCCACGAATTACACATATGATGTTTGTCAATTAAAAAAAAATTAAAATCAAACTGTGACTTTTTTGACATGGAAATTATTTTTTTAAATTGACAAACATCATATGTGTAATTCATGGCACGATTCTAACGGGATCAAAAGCTAATCTTTCTCTCTCCATTGACTTCAATACATCATTTTTCAGAAATAAGGTCCCATGAGCTCCACCAGAAAGGGAGAGACTTTGTCACTCTATTCTTACACAATTAAGATTACAGTGTGTAGATATATCAAATGAATCAATCAAATGAAATATAAAAAGTAAAAATAAATGGTATCTAAACATATTAACCTTTCTGTCATGTTCGGGTCAAATCTTACCGATTTCCTACTTTCATCAATCATAATTATTGTGTTTTACATTTGATTCTCTCAAGGCTTTATGATATCCTCCACACTAGACATTTGCACCTATTCATGTAAACCAGTAGTCTGAGACTATATGTTTACAGCTCAAAAGGGAATTAAATCAAATGTGGTCATGCAATGGTTTTTGTGTTAATGTAAGAGCAGTTAAAACAGGCCGGTCATATTTGACCGGGAGCACCAAAGTAAGGGGGGAGAAATGAACACGACACAAAGGTTAAATAAAAAATAGCATCAAAAAGCCACTACATCTTAATCAGGGGCTACAGAAAATTGTTCTTTGTAATGATGTCATGTCACGTGCGCATGTTGCTCAGCTTTTTTCCCAAAAACATTTGTGCATTTCAAGGTAATGTCACCCGCAACCTTAATGGACTAGAACAAGAAAATACAAGTCTTTAGACAAAATAATGTTGTAACTTGTATGGAATTGTTGGCTGAGTGTTGCTGAGGCCAGACCCTAAACCCTAACTAACACTGCAATACAATAAAGGGGAAAATGTAATTGTAATTGTTTATACACACACACACACACACACACACACACACACACGCACACACCACACACACACACACCAATGAAACAGACACATACAATCTGTTTTACTGACTTTACAATGTTTGTGATAAAACTAGGTGTAAGTATGTTTTCAAAATCTCTCTGTTGCACACACAAACACACACACATATATATATATATATATATATATATATATAAAAATACATAAAATGTGTATATTATATACATTACAACATTATGTGTGTACACCAGGCATAGACTGTATATATAAAGTGTACACTGTTGACAGTTGGCAGTTGGCCACCGCGCTGCACTGTGGGATATGCTACATCTGAATTTTTAAATTAAGCGTGAACGGACCGGTACCAGAGAGGGAGCTGACATTAACTGCATTCTGCAATGACCGGTATAAGGAGCACATCTCAGGTATGTGGCATATTTTATGAATGTATGGATATAGAGTATCATAATAACTCTCAGCTAGCTCAAATACAATTAATTTCATTTCATTTCAAACCTTTATTTATACAGATACATCCCATTGAGATCATTGATCTCTTTTCCAAGGGAGACCTGCTCCAGTAGTTTCACATGAAACATAAAAACATAAACAGAACAACAAAAGGACATCATACAGCATCATTTACATAATTATCCACATAAACAGGTACCAATAGCTTCTGATTGACTCGCATCCAACCGAGCTTTAAAAACATTTAGTGGCACCAGATTGTTCAGTTTCCATTTAATTTGCAGACTGTTCCAAGACGGAGGAGCTGCACATCTAAAAGCTGTCTTCCCTAAGACAGTCCTAGCAGTTGGCACATTTAATAAAACCACAGCATGCGATCTCAGGCAGTAGCCACTTACAATTCTCCGTGAGATCAGGGAGCAGATATAAGATGGAAGTTTCCCTAGCATGGCTTTGTATATAAAATGTGCCAGTGACTGAGCCTCCATACAGTTAGTGAAAGGCAAACCAGCCCTTGCATACAGGGTACAGTGATGGGTTAATGCTTTACAGTTTGTCACAAATCACAGTGCACTGTGATACGCAGCATCTAACTTGACCAGGCAATTGGCAGGTGCATTCATATAGACCAGATCACCATAGTCCAGCACAGGTCAAAGGTCACAGTGACTAGCCTCTTCCTGGCCTCAAGCGAGAAACAGGACTTGTTCCTGTAGAACAGGGATCGGCAACAGGCGGACCACGGGTCCGGATCCGGACCCAGATGCCGACCTATACGGACCCGGACCTATAATCAATACATCAGTGGCGAGCCGTGACTTTTCTACCTAGGCCCTCTGACCCCACCCCCCTCTTCCCTTGAAAAAAAATGTTTTTATTACGTCACAGCCTATAGTATACTTCTTCAGCGGAATATCAAAACAGCGGCCCGGGGTGCAAAACGCAAATTAACGCGTGCGCACCCACACACACACACACACACACACACACACACACACACACACACACACACACAGCAGCCTTCTACTTGCTACAAACTTAAATATGAAGGTTCAACGACGCACACACACATCATCTCGGCTCGCGCAGCACACACACAGACAGACATAGATTGCGCAATAATGTATTGCGCACCTCGGAGGTGCAGCGCAGGCATATTGTCATTCAAGAGATGCGTAGTTCATTTGGAAAACATGTTTTTCTTTTAGCCTATTTACCTCGTTAACGTAAATAATACTCTTTACATTGACACATGCTTTATTTGTGATTAAAATAATGAGTGTTGGTAATGTATTAGCGACCCCCAAAGATGTATGATTTCACTGCGTCCGTGGGAGCTCAGACCCCTCCTTATGGGAGCTCAGCTCCCATTGGCTCCCATACTCGAACCCTGACAGCGACCCTCCTCTACCACACAAAACAACACCATTTATATAAACACCTATCATGACAGGGCACCCACAGCCAAGTAACAATTACAAATCAATTAAGTCGGCACGGCGGCCCACATTGAAAATCACTTTGGCTTACCTTCGATGATCAAATCACCTAAACACGAAGTCCATCCTCCTGTCCTTTTGGATGAAGAACTTGATGGCGTCGTCATGCAGTTGACCCTTTGCTTTTAAAGCAATCAGCAATTCCTTCTCAATCGAAATTAAGGCCAAGTCTGACAGTCGGACTTGCCCAGTCGTGGACCTCGAGTAGCTTTTTATGCGCTTCAGCGCAGAGAAGGACCTCTCCACAGAGGCAGTGGACACAGGTATTGTCAGGATGATGCATGAGAGGGTGTACACCTGTTTCATGCTTTCACTCAGTCCTTTTTTGAGGAGAAACTGATGAATGTCAGCAGGGCTTTTCCCCAAAATGTCAGACATGCCGTACATCACGGCGAGTTCCGTGTGCAGTCGAGGCTGGTCGAAATATCCGCCATAGCTCTCCATCAAACTGTTCAAGGCAGTAGTTGGGAAATGGTTACAGTAATGCCCGAACTGTTGCGGGTCCAGAAGGGCCAGGAATTCCAGCTTTTTGTGGTCACTGAAACGGTTGGAAATCTGGGTTAGCAGGCTGTCAATTACGCTGCAGTGGAGCTCCCTGTACCGTGCATGAACGTCTCCTTGAGCTCCACGGCCGCGCGGAGGGCCAACCAAAGCCTGGGTTTCATCGTAGACGCTGTCAAAGTTCCCCTTCTCCTGTTCAATTTGTCGCTGTAGCTGATCCACTCTGGCCAAGCAGAACTGCATATCAAAACCTTTGTTCTGAAGTATTTCAAAAACAACATCCGAGTAGGAGAAGATAGCGTGGAAGGTTTTCAACCAAAAGCTGAAATCGAAGCTGGTAAGGAGGGTGATGTATCCATCAGAGCAATGAACAGTTTCGTCATCAAACTCTGTGTGATGGTCTACGATGTGCTCGAACACCTCGTCCGAGAGTAATGCTTAGTTTAGAAAAAACAACTTGTAGACCTCCAGTAAACACTAAGATTAGCTTTTCATTTAATGTAATACTAGCATAGTTCTTTACCTTCATGTTTTTATGAGTGGGTAGTTTCCAACACTAAATAATTTCTTTATTATTGTTAATATTTCCATTACGTTCATTGTTGTTATTATTATCTTACCTCTCTCAATTCCCTGGTCTTCTCTGCCACTGTGCACACCAAGCGAGAATGAAAACTCCAGCGAGTAGGAGCTGCCCGTGGAAGCCTATGCTGGCAAATATCATCCAGTAGCTTGGTGCGCTTTGCTGAGCGGCTGAAAAAGGTGGCCAAGCCAGAGAGGTGGGAGAAGAAGACCTTACACTCTCTTATCTTGGAAGCTCACTTTGACAAGACGAGATTTAAGATGTGAGCATAGCAGTGAATGAAAAGGGCCTGTGGAATTGTTTCCTTAATTTTCGCTTGCACCCCATTCAATCCAGAGGCCATAACAGCTGCTCCATCGTAGCACTGCGCGACCACTTTGTCAATACAGCCACTCTCCCTCAGGAACTCCAGCAGCCGTGTAGCTATGGCCTCTGCTCGTTTGTCCTCTGTCACATCTTCGTACTTGAAGAAACGCTCTTTTATCCCATCGTCAGTGACATATCGAAGCACATATGACATCTGCGCCACGTTGCTAATGTCTGTCGTTTCATCCAACATGACCGGGACAAAAGGTGCCTTCCCCAGCTCCTCTTTCATGCTATCCCTCATTACACTAGCGACAGCGCTGATCAGGTCATTCTGAATCCTTGAAGATGTGCCGGTAAAGACTGTTGATGTGGCGAGGTGTGTGTGCAGGTCGTTGTCATATTCTGCCACTAAATCCAGCAAATCTATGTAATTCCCCTTGTTTGATGAAGTTACACTCTCATCGTGACCTCGGACGTTTCAAAATTCCTCGGTTCCTCTTCACCTTTTCATTATGAATGATGACACCCCGGCGTTGTTGCTCATCCAGCTGGAGCTCTATCCTGGTGTCCCCAAATGTTTTAAGCCGAATAGTAGCTCTGAGGTGACCTGAAGCATTCTGATGGCGATGTGCTGATTTGGATAAACTTCCTAAATCAGAATATCCATCTTGACCCACTGTCCGCTCCAAAAAGCAAGCAATCCCAGCAGTACAGCTTTTGTTCCCTGGTTGATCCGGTCATCCAGTTGTATCTGGCGTAATTGCCGATATTAAAATGCCTCTCGAACCGTTTGGTTTTTTGAACCAAAATAAGCTGTGGTGTTGGTCGCCCTTTGGTAATTAACTCCAATTTATCCGTGTATCTCATTCTTGAAAAAGACTCAGTTAGTAGTTTCGCAACGATGTCATCACTATCACTAACGTGAGCCATCGTGAATGAACGTATGCTAATTATCTAATTCCTAGCTTGACCCGTTGATATATCACATGCATAAACTTGGCAGCGCAGCGGGCGGAACCTGTCATAAAGTCCGCGATAATAAAGCCCTCCCATTTAGAGGGGAGATATGATTGGTCAATTGGACTGTCACTTGACATTACTCTCTCGTTGAGTTTACTATAGCGGGCCCTCTGTGAATCGCAGAGAGGGCCAGACGAGCTTCTTTCATGTCACGGTTAAGCTAACCCTTCACATTCAAACAGAAACTGAACAGGCAGATTCGAAGGATTTATTTCTTTGGAAATGTTATTTTAAATTAAATTAAATCAAGTTTTTTCGGTAAAACTAATATAAAATATAACAAAAATAATATTTAAAAAATATATATTTAAAAAAAATATATATTTTTTAAATATAATTTTTTAGAATATCTTAGGCCCTCACAGAGGGCCTAGAGGGCCCTGACCGCTCGCCACTGCAGTTTGGGAACCCCTGCACCAGAGGATACGAACAACAGCTTCCAGCAGCAGCAGCAGCGGCTCAGTGAACAGCTGCTGCTTTAGGTTCCGCCCCATCGAGCACCAGAGGAAAACTAAAAGTGAAAAGCACAATGTCCATGTCTCATACCTGTCGGTGCCTTCCTGTTTGTGACACAATGTTTACTTCAGTGTTTGACTGTCGTTGTGAAGCCGGTGGGCGTGACGGGACCCCTGACGGCGTCTGATACAAAACACACGGTTATTTGGCTTGCAAAGTGATTTCAGGAGAGCGTTGCACACGGCTGTTAGCAATCTTAACATCTCCTAAAGATACGATTGGATTCGTGCCAATTCTCACATCAGTATCTGTAGCATGACTAATGCTAATGCTAATGCTAATGAGCTGAGCATGCATGACCACACATGAGATACACTGACTGCTAACTGAGTCACTTACCAGTTTGATCACACGTATAACCCGAACCCAATCCACCCTGCTTTGGAACATTAACTTAACTTTCATCTTTCAGTAGGAAAACCTGCCTTTCACAAATCAGATGCAGGCAGGCGGCGTATGGATTCAGTCTGAACGTATACACCTGCAGAGCAGAACAGCGTACACAGAATACATCTCATCTGATCCTTTTACAACACACACTATATTCTCTTTTCAGTTGAACAACATTGTCGTCGTGCTAGTTTTCCCCGATGTTGAGAAATAACAGGAATCTGATTATTCTCGTAAGGGAAAACAGACCTTTGTATCGATCCGTCACTCCCCAAGCCCAGACATCTTAAACCAGACTTGCTCATTTGGTAGCTTTAAGGACGCATGATCCGTTATCATCTGAACACAGCCAATGAACCATCAATGACTAAATACATTCTGATTTGTAAAAGATAATAATTTGTTATTAAAAAGTGTCCATCCAAAGGAAGTGTACACGTCACGGTGAGGCCTTTGGGATGTCCTCCTGCAGCGCTTTGGCACCGATCGTCACAAACAGTTGTTCCTTTTTATTATCTACACTTTTCTGGTGAAAGAAATCATATGAATCCGTTTTGACCGAGAACCCAACGATGTTCCACTCTCCATCAACCCGCTGCTTTGGTCATCCATCAATCTTAGGCTCGACAGTCCCTCACACCTGAGGGGGATGTAGCGTTGCCAATTAACCTTCCAGATTTGGAAACCATATTAGTTACACAAAACTTATTTTTCACATAAATGGCAAAGCCACCACCTTTTTTAGGCCGGTCAGTACGATATACACTGTAACCATTTATGTAAATGTCAGAGGCCAAAATGGATTTATCGAGCCACGTTTCTGATAAGACAATGACATCAGCATCAGTCGAACTCGCCCAAAATCTAATTTAGGTAACAGACTACGCACATTTAAATGAATTAAACCAAGCCCAGATCTAGATATAAAATCAGCAGGAGTAGCTATTTGACTAATACTGCTCGGTGGACCTGGATTTGGCTGTACATTTCCTGATAGTAACAACAATAAAAATACCAAGCACCTTTTCCTCTTAATCAACACACATACATTGTCAGCTGTTCTAGAGTCACCAGCAAACTTCGCGAAAGTGAGATTAGAGTTTAAAAAACAATTCTGAAGGACCATCGTGGCAGGCATGTGAGAAAGACAAACATTTTTCGAAATGAATGTCCGCGACAGTGCAACCAGCAATTGTTTCTGCAACACCTCCGAAACTGTACAGGGGATGTCCACTGCGGGCGGTAGAACATACCAGAATCCAGTAGATTGTTCAGGACGACTAGCGATCCTCTCCTTGTCCAGCACAGCCAAGAAAAGGCACAGCAGAAACACGACGCCCGCCATTCTCCCAGTAATCCTGTCTGCCCTGCAGAGAAGGCCAATCAGAGGAGGGGCAACGGTGGTCACCTCGTAGTGACCCGACGGAGCCCTCACAGCTGGGAGTCCAAAGTATGAGCTCATTTTCTGGATGCCCCGGAGCATCAGCTGACCCTGATCGGCCCCTAATGCTGAGAAGCTGAATGGATCAGGTCACAGTGTGGGTGGAGGTCCAAGGTACCCTCAATGACCCCCCCTCCCCCCCCCATCAGAAGATTCAGTTGTTAACTCTGTTAGTATACACACATGGAAATGTGGAGTTTTGAGGATGCTGAATCCATTACTGACATTTTCAGGAGCAATTTTTGATCCTAAAAATGTCAGAAATTTATTCAGCATACTCAATTACCCATAAGACACCAAATTGTCCAAATCAGCCAAGCCATTGTTGAACTATTGCCCTCATAGGCTATAATGAACATGAATGCAACTTGTGCTAATTTTTGCAAATTGCCCATTATGCAAGTTAGCATCTGGCATGTCTGTGTGCTGGGGCCGTACGATACATTCTAACACTGTGGGGTACTCAACATTCACAAGAGGACTCTGTGAGTTAGCAAACAGACTATATGTTGTTATGGAGATGTGTCAAACAGCATTGCTCAATGAGACCATGGACACCATTGCCCAGTGGGGTAAACAGGAACCTCTCCAGGTACCAGGCCACACCCCTATTTTTGATCCTATCGGGTCTTGAACTGGCGACGCCTTGGTTCCCAGTCCTGACAGACTGAGCGGCTGCGGCTCCTCATCGACTAATGCAAGCTTTTTTTGTTTTGATCTCAGCGGACACACATTCAGGTCCTTACAAAGAAACAAACTGTCTTCCAAGCTCAGGATATATACCGTACTGAACACATGTAGGTCTCCAAAGGAACTTCTTGCAGAGTCAGGAATATTTCTCATTTCCTGTGAGTGGATGCTATTCTAGAAATGTACTAAAGAGTTAGACGCTTATTTAACATGCAAAACTGAAGTTTCCATTTCAGTGCCATGGATAGCGCCACTCGGTCAGACACGTGGAAGCTATCCATGGTGCTGAAGAGGAATTTCATTCTTGCATGTTAAATAAGAGTCTACGTTGTTCATAGTTGCGGATGATTGTTTCTGATATGTATCTGCACGAGGAAAGGACCTGTTCAAACTTTCATATGTAACATAAATATATCTGAAACTATTGGATAGAATGATCAGAACTACTGCACGTAAAGCAATACCATGTCATTGGGGACAACCACACGCAGACAAAGAAGGATCAGATCAACCTAGTCTAAGCTGTCAGAAGTAGAACATTAATTATTCATCCCTCTGTCATTTATTTATTTATTGATGAAGTATGTTTTTCCTATCAAGTAAAGCGTGGATGAAGGTAATGACCTTATAAGGACACATGTATATATCACTGTCTTGTGTCAGTGTCTTCATTGACCTATGTATTCCATTTATTTTCAATGTCTTATATATTTATGTATTTATTTATTCCTATTATCTTTTATAGGAAACACAATATATATTATATAATATATTTGATACTTATTATTATATTATTATTTTTATATACAAATACATTTCTTGGTTTGCATGAAGAAAGAAAGGGTTTGGATTCAAGGCAGACGATAACGAGTGTTTTTTGTGACGCAGCACAGGGGTTGGCTGGCAATGTGCACCGTGGAGATGTCCCGCTCAGGTCACGGCACACTGACCTCTGGATCAGGGATACACCAGAGGGTCTGCGGGATGAGGCCCAGAAGAATCACCTGTAGGTCGGGAGAGAACACGACCAGACTTCATACGGGCCGGTGCTGTCTATCGAGTGGTGCAGGAAGGAGTCCTTAAGCCATGGTAGCACTTCCAGTTCCCTCGTCTCAAAGTTGGAATTCATTAGATGCCTGAAATAATTGATGTGGTTAAAACAAGCTTAAGAGATTTTACACTTTCTGTTCTGTGAAAAGATGTCAGTAAATACCCCACTGGAGAATAACCTACGCTTCCAGGTGACACACTAACAGATCATGTGTGTCTTATAAGACTACTTTTACCTGATGAGCTGCACCTGTGTCGGAAAGGCCTCCAAGAAGAGAGCCCAGCCGGATACGTCCCTCTCTCTCCTCTGGACACTCTCTCCGTGCCAGCCTCGGGGACCTTTTGCTGGTTCCATTCACTGATTTGTTTATTATAAATAAACGATTGTTATATTCTTGCCCCTCGTCCCGCCTCCTGCTTTTTGTTGCAGCCCAGGAGCCGGGTTGTAACAACCACTCTCCAGCGCTGTTGGAGATATCTACCTCTTTAATGTCCGTGCACGTCATTGCACACTGCCCTCTGGATCTGACATAAACAGTCTCAGGGATGAAGCCCTTGTGGAACTCCAGCCAGGCAGCAAAGCACCCGGAGGGGCCGGCTCAACACGCAAAACCAAACGGGACTTCTTGCAGGTCGATATTACCCGTAACACTGCAGTTAGTCAAATCCATAGAGCTCCACTCAGAGCAATGTGAGGAAAGCCACTGCGTTTGTGTCAGGTCCCAAGAGATGCAGGTCCACACACCACACACACACACACACACACACACACACACACACGCACACACACCACACACACACCACACACACACACACACACACACACACACACACACACACACACACACACACACACACACACACACACACACACACACACCACACACACAGTGGTCTAGTGTGAGGGAGTAATTAATGAGAATACATTAACGGTGGTGAAGTCACTGCTCCCAGCGCCTGGGGGGCAAAGTGTTTGACCGCACGCGCCAGATCGATTCCATTTAGATTAAAAGTGGGGCTAATAGGATTGGTGGCTGCGCTGATTACCCCACAGTAGGGGGGGGGGGGGGTGGGGGGGGGGGGGGGGGGGGGGGTGGGTGGGGGGGGGGGGGGGGGGGGGGGGGGTTTGTGGGGGGGTGTAGAGTTTGGAAGAGAAGGTGTTTGGTTGTTAGGGGATGATAAGGGGTGGTTTGATGATGAGAATAATGGATAAGAAATGATGGGGGGTGGATATAAGGGTGTTGTAGAGATGTGTTAGGAGATTTTGTAAGGGGGGGGGGGGGGGATTATGTTGTGTAGGGATGGATTTTAGAGGATGGGTTGTGGGGAGATTGTGGTAGAGATGTTAGGGGGAGGGATTTTAGGGAGTATTTGTGTAGGAGGATGTGTGTATGGAGGATGTTTGTAGGGGAGGATGTTGTAGAGGATTGTTAAGATGTTGTAGGTAAGGATGTTGTAAGGGGAGGATGTGTTAGGGAGTATTTTGTAGGGAGGATGTGTGTTATGAGTATGTTGTGGTAGGGGAGGATGTTGGTAGAGGGATTTGGTAGGGAGGATGTTTTAGGGGAGATTTAGAGATTGTTGTAGAGGAATGGTTTGGGAGGATTGTTAGGAGGATTTTAGAGGATTGTTAGGAGTATGTTGTTAGGGAGGATGTATAGAGATGGGGTGGGTGATGAGGGATTTTAGAGTATTGTTAGAGTTTGTAGAGGATGTTGTTAGAGAGGGTTGTGTGGGGTGTTGGGTTGTGTATGGTATAAGATGTAATGTATAGTTTGGGTATAAGATGATGGATGAATGAGGGTATGGGGTGAATGGATTTATGGGGGGTTTGGGGATGGGGTTGGATGTATATTTATATATGGGAAAATTAGTTTGTGTATTATGTAAGTTGAGTTAAAAAGTAGTATGTTTAAATATAGTTTAAGTAGAAATAAGATATATTTGATTAACAAATAATTGAAAAAGATATATATGTGGTTAATAGTAAATGTGTA
The DNA here is from genome assembly GCA_036324585.1 of Champsocephalus esox. Lineage (NCBI taxonomy): Eukaryota > Metazoa > Chordata > Actinopteri > Perciformes > Channichthyidae > Champsocephalus > Champsocephalus esox. Next base: position 32,015,261 of record CM070490.1, read on the forward strand.
AAAAATTTAATGGAAAGGAGTGTGAGCAGGGACTTTCGTGGGAGAAAAAGGTTCCTATGTCTGATTGGCTGGGCGGATTGCAAACCACGCCCCGTACATCTCTGTAAAAGTGTTGGAAGCCGCCATTTTATTTGCTCGCATTAAAAGCTCAGCGCACCAACGAAGAGATTACTTTGATGAAAGCAGTTATGGCAACACCAAATAAATCAGCGGAGCGGTGGAGTGATGATGATGTGTCGGTGCTTCTGGAGATTTACTCGCACGACGCGACCCAGAGACTTCTACTGAAGGCAGTTTCCAATGCGAAAATGTACGACTGTATTTCGGTAAAGTTAGCGGCCATGGCAATCGTCCACAGCGTTAAGGTCATACCGGGACAAAATAATCCCTACATCTGGGACAGTCAATTTTGTATTAATATTATATATATATTAACGCTGTCAAAATTATCGCGTTAACGGCGGTAATCCATTTTTTGAATTAATTGCGTTAAAATATTTAACGCATTTAACGCGCAGAATGGCCCGCCCCATACATCCCACCAGCGCCAGGGTATGGCTGGGGTAGGCTACACCCATACTAAGAAATGGCTTAGCCCCACCATGAAAAATGATGTTAAAGTAGGCAAAATAAAGTCCGCCAACTCGCGGAGTAAATTGCACAGACAGCAGTTAGTCAGATTGATTTCAGCAGCCACTTGTCTGGAAATACCGAAGACCAGAAACGGTTTTGAAAACAATTGTCAAGTAGTGATCGTCTTCTCAATCGGGCAGGGGGACGGATCGGGAAGTGACAAGGTAAACAGACGCATTATATACAGCGGAAGCGGAAGTTTTTCTTCTTCTTCTTCTCTTGTTTTTTTTGCCGGATTGCAACTTTAGGGTGCGTACCGCCACCTGCTGTACTCGCCGTGAAGTGGTTTGCGGCCTGCCAGTAAACCCAAAGCAGAAGAAGAAGCAGTGACGGCAGCGGCTCCATGTGCCTAATCCTCCCCAGGGACTCATTGCGGTGTGAACGCGATCCGCTTTAGTTCATCAGAACTAAAAGAGTTCTCTTGAACTATTGTGGGAAAAGAACTTGGTGTGAACGCCCCTGCAGTGACCTTTAACGTTGTCCACCACATTCTAGTGAATTCATCGATGAGGCCAAGGGGATATTGTTGACACATTTAAAAAAAGATTCCCTCAAATTCTAGGATACACCTGGTGTGTGTGAGAGAAACCCCCCCTGGAGAGAACACAGGGATGTGAGCCTGTGCAGTCCATCTACACGCACACACACATAGAACACATGGCAGGAGGGACCACCCTAAAGGCATAAGGGTCTCTTCAGAAAGCTGTGAGTAAGAAGTATCAGCACTGTATCTACTGTACCTTGAATACGCTGTCTCACTGTGCAGAGAGCAACGTCTGACCTCATTATGTCTCCCGGCACTGAGAGCATTAATGCCTCTTCAGCCACAGTGTTACCCGCACGAGACATCAATGACTTCCTTCAGTCAAGCAGCAATGAAATAATCATGCGTGTTCATGTTATTCCTGATGACCTCTATCGTTTCAATGCCTTCCACCAAGCCTTCATCTCAAATCCTGCTCACACGTTCCACACGCTGATATGCCTACAGTGAAGTATCGCTCTAACATAAGTGTAATTAAGCAGGCTATATTTTAACTACAGAACACCTGCTGCGCTCTATGCACATGGGCACACACACACACACACACACACACACGCACGCACACACACACATACACACACACACACGCACGCACACACACACACACACACACACACACACACGCACACACCATTACCAACGGTGTGATTACAGACAGTGTTCTTTATTATAGCTCAGATAGCAATCAATCTGTCTCAGAGCAGGCTTATACTGTAGTATCTGCAAATGCATTACCGGGGGGGGATTACGGGCTGGGCTTTATATAATCTGAGAGCCGAGCACATGACTGCAGTGGTACCTCGCCCAGTTTAGAGGAAATTATCAATCTGAAAATACTATCCAGGATGCACGCACGCACGCACGCACGCACGCACGCACGCACGCACACACACACACACACCATGTATACATCACTTCAGGGGACATCACATTGACTTGCATGCATTTCCGGGAGACTTATCCTAACCTTAACCATAACCAAGTATTCACCCTAAAATGAATGATTCCCCTCAGGACCTCCATTTTGGTCCCCACGAGGGAGGCTGTGTAAACATATGTCCCCACACGTATAGTAATGCTAGGCCACACACACACACACACACACACACACACACACACACACACACACACACACACACACACACTCTCTCTCACACTCAACACACACTCTCTCACTCTCAAACACACACACACACACACACTCACACACACACACACACACACACACTCTCAAACACACACACACACACACACACACACACACACACACACTCTCAAACACACACACACACACACACACACACACACACACACACACACACACACTCTCACTCTCACACACACACACACACACACACACACACACACACACACACTCACTTTCAAACACACACACACACACACACCCATACACACACACACACTCTCTCGTACACGCACACCAACACGTTCTCACTCTCATCCCGTCACATATTGACGGACGGTCAGGGCCCCTCCCCGTCGCTATATTACGTACAGGGTACCCCTTTCCCGTCATTTTTCTACCGGCAAGGCGTCCCATAGACCTTCATTGCGGACACAGCGGACCCCTTGCCCGTCAGGCTTCTACGGGCAGGGCGTCCCATGGACCTTCATAATGCTTATTTTAAGGTTCATTTGGCCATTAAAATGCGTTTTGATCTCATTTTATGCGAGTAATGAGTTTTTATTTCGGATTATTTGTGCAGTACATGTACATGATGTTTAGTTTGCTAGTTATGACGAAGATTACTTCATGAATGTGTACACATTCATGGTTGCTAAGGTGGTTGCTATGGACGCTGCAACAGCTCCCAGACCACGTGATCAACAACAATGGCTGTCCTTCGTGTTATTCCCCGGTGGAAAATGCCTATTTTAAGGTTCATTTGGCCATTAAAATGCGTTTTGATGTCATTGTATGCGAGTAATGAGTTTTTATTTCTGATTATTGGTGCAGTACATGTACATGATGTTTAGTTTGCTAGTTATGACGAAGATTACCTTACGTCTGTGAGGAAAATACATGGGGGAGAGCCTCGTATTTTTAAAATCTTTTTTTCCTTCTAATTTGTTATTCTTTTCAAAATAACACACTGGTATTTACTCACCAATAACACACAATCATCCTTGCTTTTATTTATTGGTTTAATTCCATAATCTCGGTCTTTTTTGGTGTCCGTCAGGAACTGAATTTCAAAATAAAAATAACCGGAAACAGACGTAGGCCTGTAAGGGACAGTTCGCCAAGGTTACAGCGTCAAACAGCTGTTTGAAATGGAACGAAACCACGCCAGACTATCCAAAACTGGAATCGAACGCCCCCCCATAACTACACACTACACTATTGTGCTTCGCAAAATGTTCTATGGGACGTCTCTACTGAACGTTTTCGTTTTTCCCACAATTAGAAGTTGCCAGTATTAAACACATTGGTGTTATCAAATGTAAAACATATAATTAATAAATGGGTAAAATCGCTGTCCATAATGCGCAGCATTAATATATAGCATTAATATACATGACAGCTCATTGATACTTTATAATTCTACTCCACTACAATTCAGGGGTTAACCTGGTATTTTTACTCCACTACACTTATTTGAGTTACTTTGCAGATTCTGATTAATGATGTGAAATATATAAACAACCCTTAAATCAGACTTTAGTTACACCTGAGTAAAATTCAGGGAAGGTGATTGTCAAGTGCCAACAATCAGGAGAGATATTTGATAGTTGGTGCTTGAGAAGACTAAACATGTATCTGCAATTGACATAAATGGAAACGAGTAATAAAGTATATTAATTACTCGTTATTCTCTACTAATAGTTCATTAAAGACTGTATATTATGGCTATTTTGCACATCCCTTTCAAGATTTCAAGATTTTAAAGGTTTATTGACATATCATATACACAACTTACGGTGTAGGTATGCAATGAATGAAAAACTTGGGTCACAGGTTCCTCAACAGCGCATTACAAGACATCTATCAATATGTGAGTCCCTCCACCATTAAACTGTCATATTCTGCACATTTCTTATTCTATCTACATACATAAGAGTATAATTAATGTGTATAATATCAGTTAAAATAAGTGCTTCAACATAGTTAACATTGCAGGAAAGTATTTACATTCTTACATTCAAAATTCAATCCAATTCAAATCAGTAATATCTTTAAAAACTACAAGTCCTTATATCAACTGTGAACCGTTATGGTGTAAATATAACCTATCTATGAATTATATCAAATGTAAAAGTCAGCCGAATTAGTGTTGATACTGCAAGGAGACGTATTGTGTGAAGAGAAATTGAGAAGTTTTTTAATTGTTGATATATTTATGATCCACGTCAAGTATTCAGTTTCGGCGCCATTTCTTCCAGTTTTTCCAAAGGTCTTATCATCAGGGCTCTCTAAATAAAGAACTACGGCAGATCTGTAGTATGTAATGCAGCCGAACCGTGTATTACAATGCCGTTATGTGATGACTTTCAAAGAGAAAAGCAAGAGTACTTGGAATTAAGTATTATTTTAGTCTTTTCAAATGTTTTCCGGATTTCATAAAATATAAACACCAAATCCCAGCATGCATTGCGGCTAAAACATCCAATCAACGTAGCTGAGAATCTTGGGTAATCGCTCGAAATGCCCACGTCTGTTTCCGGTTATTTCTATTTTTAAATTCAGTTCCTGACGGACACCAAAAAAGACCGAGATTATGGAATTAAACCAATAAATAAAAGCAAGGATAATTGTGTGTTATTGGTGAGTAAATACCAGTGTGTTATTTTGAAAAGAAAAACAAATTTGAAGGAAAAAAAGATTTTAAAAATACGAGGCTCTCCCCCATGTATTTTCCTCACAGACGTAAGGTAATCTTCGTCATAACTAGCAAACTAAACATCATGTACATGTACTGCACAAATAATCAGAAATAAAAACTCATTACTCGCATACAATGACATCAAAACGCATTTTAATGGCCAAATGAACCTTAAAATAGGCATTTTCCACCGGGGAATAACACGAAGGACAGCCATTGTTGTTGATCACGTGGTCTGGGAGCTGTTGCAGCGTCCATAGCAACCACCTTAGCAACCATGAATGTGCACACATTCATGAAGTAATCTTCGTCATAACTAGCATAACTGCACAAATAATCCGAAATAAAAACTCATTACTCGCATACAATGAGATCAAAAACGCATTTTAATGGCCAAATGAACCTTAAAATAGGCATTATGAAGGTCCATGGGACGCCCTGCCCGTAGAAGCCTGACGGGCAAGGGGTCCGCTGTGTCCGCAATGAAGGTCTATGGGACGCCTTGCCGGTAGAAAAATGACGGGAAAGGGGTACCCTGTACGTAATATAGCGACGGGGAGGGGCCCTGACCGTCCGTCAATATGTGACGGGATGAGAGTGAGAACGTGTTGCGCACACACACACGTACACGCACACACACACACACACACACTCACATACACACACGCACACACACACACTCTCACACACACACACACGCACACACACACTCTCGTACACGCACACACACACACACACGTACACACGCACACACACACACTCTCACACACATACGTACACGCACGCACACACACACACACACACACACACACACACACACACACACACACACACACACACACACACACACACAACCTGATTCTCTCTTTCTTTTCACCACTGTCTTCAATCATTTTCGACACAAAACACAACAACCAACAACAACAACAACGTACATAAAAATAATGCTGATATCAATAATGAAATGCTAAGCACATAAGCTACATCACTGAATACTAAATACAAATGAAATACAGATACATACATGGAAATGCAAATAATAGCCATAGAAAAAAAATACAAAAATACAGTATATGCATAATAATGAAAACAAATAAAAACAACTATAAATAAAAACAAATATATAAAGATGTTTACTTGACCTTGCTTTCAATTAGCAGGCTTATCCTCATGTTCCATACAGTGCTCCCAGATGACTGTGTGTCAGAGGAAGGGATTATCGGCTGCACGCCCGACCAGATGTTTGCATCCAGGTGGATTAAGTACAACTGATAACATCCTGTTTATTGTCCACACGGCAACCATTTATTTGATTGATGTATGAAGTGAGCAACCTAGTTATTGGACTGGTGTGTGTTGTGCTAGTCTTATGAATGTCAATGTCTCATCAATGAAACTCAACTAATAATGCACTTCTTTCGCTTAACACCACTTTGTTTGACAACGAGAGAAGTCTTGAGAATTGGATATGAGAAGCAAGTGTCAGTGAGAGCCTTTCAGCTACAGACGCTACAGGAGCACACACCATGCGTCTTCTGCTCAATCAGTGATGCAGGAAGTCTGAACAAGAACACTGTTTTTATATCCAAGGTTCTTTTGCTCTCCAGCAAATATTCAGTATGTCTGCAGTTATCTCTGGCTCTGCTGGAGAAGCATTTCATAAAGTAACAGATGGCATTAATAATCCACCATTATATTATTCAGTATAAAGTTTACATGCATATCAAAGCAGCTATGTTCTCATTATGGGGCAGTGTAAGACTTGAAGAGAAGTAGACTGTGCTGTAATCACGTTAGAAATAAAGCATCATTATTGAGAATGCATTGAGTCTGTTGCATGCCTCTCCCTATCACTTGCTTCTTCTGGGTAGAGGGAATCGGGGTCATCAAAAGAATAGGAATTGTTATACTTGGTTACTTCAAGTGTTGGAGGGATGAACAGTCTGTCACAATATCACTGCTGGCAGGGTGCTGCCGATTAACAGCTGACTTTGATGACTTTCAATAGTAACTTTCAATGATCGGCCAATATTTATTTTTCTTCAGAGCCACCACACTGGAACATTCTCCTCGGACAGGAAGTCCAGCCCACGTCATTCCTCAGTCTGCTGGACCCACCTCTTGTATTCCCATCCCTGGCCCTCTGGAGTGCCCCAGCTGGGCGTAACTCTACGTCCGACGTAGAACCGAAGGTTAAGACCAAACTAAAGTTATGACTCGTGCACCACTTAGACTTAAGCCCTGTATGCGTTGCGCTCGGGTGTAACTTTTACGCCTAGAATGGAGCAGGCGTAAATCAGAAAGACAGACTAGTATCCATAGTAACGTAAAACAGGCAAGAAGGATATTAACGATGGCAGGGCGTCTTGTTTACATGTTTAACAATGAAAGGGCATTAAGAAGAGAAGGAGTCGTCCGTGATCGAACAAACCGACTGGACATCTATTCAGACAGTGAGCTGATAGAGGTTTCGTTTCGGCAGACGAGCCCTTTTTGATTTAATCGAGGAGATCTCCCCTCAACTCCAGCACGGATCAGATCGAAACGCTGCGCTCTCCCCAACCTTGCAGGTGCTGATTGCGCTCAGATTCTACGCGAACGGGGCCTTTCAGAAATACTGTGGGAGACATGATTAATGTTCATCGCACAACTGCATGTCGGGCGAGAAGGCAAGTTTGATTGGCCCTCCAGCACCGATTTCTTTCTCCGGCAGTTCCCGCTGTATCTCTGACAAATCCCTCTTTCTCTTTCGGGGTGTGGCCATTTGGGATTCGCCTCGAGTCATCGCTGACGCTGTGGGTGTGAGAATTCCCTCTTCTCTGCGGTCCTCTGAGTCTGTAAAATGGCGTTGCTTGGCAACAATTACTGTTTTGCGCGTATTCACGTGGACGCGCATCTTAAGACCAGGCGCAGCTACGCCCGAGACTAGTCAGGCTTGGTGCACTCAGTGTACATTCAAATCACTACGTCGGACGTAGCTAAGCCCGACGTTAGAGTTAAGCCCTACTTTTTTACGCCCATCTGGTGCACTCCACTCCTGATGGTCGGCCCCCCTCACTGAGACCTGCCAGCAGCTGCTGTCAGGAGTCAGCAGTGCACCAGTCAGCGTATGCTTTAGTCATTAGTTCCTTGCACGACTCAAGATAAAACTGTTGTGTAATTTTGCTTCCGGTGCAGTCTTATCTTTTTCCTCCTCCTGGCAGCCACGCCCACGGCTGATTGTGGCGGGTTGCCTGGCTGTGATAGTAATGTTTCCTTTGACCGGGACTAGACATTAAGTTATGCAGCGGTCAGGGCAAGACTCTCAGCTCTGTAGTATGCTGCCTTGCTAGTAGGTCGGCGACAGCCAGATTAACCAGTGAGGTGGCAAATATGATATATTGAGTCTGAATTTGTTCTTTTAGCAAAGGATGCTTTGACATCTGACCCGGGTTAGTAAAACAACCGTAGGTCTGTTTGCATGTTATGTACAATGAATTGGGTTAGTGCGCAAAATAAATGAAACAAGAAATATTTGGGTCCACTTGGTCCAGAGACCAAATGAAGCTTATTGTGTGTGAAAGCGCCCAAAGGGTTGGCCGATATATCTGAACAGCTGCTAGCCAGTTGTTCATGTTTATTAAGATATTACGCACATTCATTTCTACTTTTAAATCCAGGCTGAAGACTTTTCTTTTTGCCGCTGCTTTTACTTGAAACTGAGCGGTTGTGTTTCCTTTTTGGTTGATGAACATTTGGGGCTAGTAACCCCAGGGGGTCAGTGTCTGGGGACTTTGTCCTGGCTGCTCTTCTCTGTGTGCTGCTCGGGACGTGTGTGCCATACAAGCGTGCACAGCTCATGTTCGGAGACACCTTAAAGAAAGGCAGATGTGAACTATTCACATCTTAAACTGCACTGTAACTTTTTATTCATGTATTTTTTTCTTTTAATGTTTCTTTTATTATCTTTTACTGTTTTTAAATGCCTTCATTTCTGTAAAGCACCTTGAATTGCCTTGTGTTGAAAGGTGCTATATAAATAAACTTGCCTTGCCTTGAAAGAAGATAAAGCCTTTTCACTCTGGAACCTCTCCATTGGCTAGCCATGATCTTTTCTCTGTCCCTCCACTGGTGTTTTGATAATGTCAGTGGCATGTGTTTTGGAAAATGCAGCATATAGGGGCAGGAGGTGGTACTGGAGACTTTCAGCTCTTTAAGTTTCATTTCATGTATAGGCCTAAATCAACACAGTTTCTCAACACGTAGGATGATTGTCTGATCAGAAAGGAAGTTACTTAATAATATTACTCTCTCCCTTCTACTCTACAAGCAATACTGAGAGTGTCTGGGCAGAGCGTGCAGGAGGGCAAGCCATTCGTAATTGAGTAAAAAACAATCCAGTCTCAAGCTGTTCTTTGTAGCGGAGTACATTTTACTCGTAGCTGTTCCTTGATTGTATGTCACTTTTTTTTAATAACATATTAAAGTCTCCCAGTCCGTGACCTTTCCTGAAAGTGTGTTATGTAGCACCCTCTGTTGTTAAACATTGTTAATATGGAGGCAGATTGAAAAAAAGGCCCAACAAATTGCCATTTATAGCCATCAGCGCCAGCGGGTAATATTTACCTTATAGGAAATGCAGTGATTTTCGCGCTATTGATCTCGCGCAAAACATAAACATGACATGTTGCTGTAGCAACGCCTGTTGTTTACTGCGGTTCCTTATAGATAGAGAGACAGAGAGATATATATATATATATATATATATATAGAGAGAGAGAGAGAGAGAGAGAGAGAGAGAGAGAGATCGATAGTTAGTTATAGATAGACAGAGAGAGATAGATAGAGAGACACTTTTAGCGATATTTGATACTTCATGCTATCTGCACACTAGATATAATATGAAAGCTGAGAGTCCACAGATTCTATTGGTATAAGTTTCCTCCCTGTGCGATCAGAACTCACTGTTCTGTATGATAAATAAAAGAACATTGTACCTTGAAAACCAATAGCGGGTACATTTGACCCGTTGGCGGTTTTAGGTATACAGCGACCTCTGGCGGTTCTGGTGTTAACTACATCTATTTCCCCTTCAAACCAGGAAGGCTGTGATTCATCTCCATGCTGAATGCTTCAGTACAACGCTTGAAACTACTGCAAAGAAATGTGCACAGGGAAACCAAATGGGACATTCACTTTGGGAGCGCAGGGTCAGTGCCTTCTCTGACCCTGCGCTCCCAAAAAGACTCTCAGATAATCCCTCCCCTGCACTCTAAGAGTTCTCCACATGCATCAACACTCTCTTGGTTCTGTCCTAAGGGGACATCGCCACATCCAGCATCGCCCTAAGGCTTGGGTAATGGCCCACTCCAGGCTGTACAACTTTATGAAGTGACTCTCTTGCTCTGATTCTTGTTAATAAAGCCAAGCCTGGACCTGGGGACAGACACACTGTCTCCCTCCTCCACCTCTCCACGGGACTCAAGTGTTGACAGCTTTGCTCTTACTTGCCTGCTCATTAATACTGATGGACTTTTAATCAGCAAGCTAATGGCTTCTCTCCTCTCTGAGCGCAGCAGCCCCGTTGAAGTGGGTAAACATTTACCTCAGGAATCAACAGAGCACACAACAGTTGTTCTTTATACAACATCATTCATTACTCTGAAAGTAGAGAGAACCTGGGAGCCCAATTTCAAAAGAAACAGAAGCCGTTGGGTTGTAACTCAATCCACAGCTGGCGTGTCCCAGAGGAAGGAGGGGGTTTGTATCAATGCTTGTCAGTTTAAATTGCATATGGGTAATTCATGTGATTAATGTGTATTTCAGAAGATTGAACATTACACAGTATTCAATCTGTGCTCAGATCTCTAAATGTGTTGATAATATCCAACAGGAGAAGTAGTAAGAAAGAGAGCATCCTAAAATAAAACACAAATGTTCTTAACCGTTGTAGTATGCAATTTTACATCCAGAAAATGTCACAAACAGATTCATCATCCGTATAGCCCCCAAAGCCACTCAAATGGTCTAAATCGCCGAGACATCTTTTAGCTATTGTCTGCATATGCTAATGAACACAAGTGCAAATGGTGAAAATTGCCCAACATATGAAAGTTAGCATCCGGCAGTTTCTTTGTGCTGGGGTCCTGTACTATACATTTCCAACACATCACATGTCTGGGTTCACAATAGGACCCACCAGTTTGAGCTTGCAAATAGATAAATAAATAAATAAAAAAAAACACTTAAAAATCTTGCTTCCACGGCATAACTCGTTCTTTCCTTAAGCAGAGTGAACAGTCAACATGGTAAAGCGTGCCTGGGCCTTCCAGAAGTGCATGTCGTATATATGGATACAATGTCAGTTACATATCAGGTAATCTATATGTAATGCCTAGTTTTACTCACTTCAAATGTACACATTCAACCCCGTGGGAATAAAGGATTACGGTGATTTCCGTATTGTAATTTCATAAAAGAAGAAACGAATTTCATAATATAAACATTGTATTGTAATTAGGGCTGTCAAGTTAACGCGTTAATAACGCGTTAATAACGCGTTAACGCAAAAAAAAATTAACGCCACTAATTATTTTAACGCGATTAACGCATGTGTATTTTTTTTCCTCGGCCGCCCCGTAGTTTCAGAGCGCATCGAGTTTAAAATACCATCTACAAGCTGATGCTGACAGCCCCGCTCCTGCCGTCCGCTTGTGGCAGACCACACTTCCACGCTCACCGGCAGGCACCGACTGGCCATTGGTGAGCGTGTGGCCCGAGCGAGCGAGAGAGAGACCTTACGTGCATTACCGTACCGCAGTGTGAACGCGGCTATTGTTGTTGTTAGCATCTGGTGCTAGCTAGCTGCGCTAACGGATATAAGGAGCTGTTTAAATGAAAACAGAGGAGCGCTCTATCCACACAACTGCGCCGAGCACTTGACTTGATGCAGGAAGCAGACAGCGGGACATTGTAGGAGAAGTCAGCACACTCATGTTTGCAGCAACATGATTGCAGCGTCCAGGCAGCTCCCGTTCGAGCATATGCCTTGAGTTGCACATAGCTCCAACGATCACACACACACACACACACACACACACACACACACACACACACACACACACACACACACACACACACACACACACACACACACACACACACACACACACTTTGTATTGTATGAGAGAGGTTCCAGGTTGAATTGAGGCGAATATTTGTAATGTTCAGAGGTTGTTGTGTTTAATATTCATGAGAATATTTGTCATTGTTCAAATGATAATAAACATTTGCATAAAGCATATTTGTCCACTCATATGTTGATAAGAGTATTAAAAACTTGAAAAATATTCCTCTAAGGTACATTTAGAACAGATACAAAATGTGCGATTAATTTGCGATTAATCGCGATTAACTATGGACAATCATGTGATTAATCGCGATTAAATATTTTAATCGACTGACAGCCCTAATTGTAATACTAACAACAATATATCATGATGTGAAAGTGTATGTGTCCAGACAGTAGTCAGTAAGTAACCAATAGGCAAAAGAAAGGTATGTCTAAGATACCAGACCCTAACAGACACTCAAACTCACAGCAAACAAGCTCGGAATATGTGACGGTACGCTGTGAAGATCAAATGTATTCCATGTTCAGCCTGCAGTAGATAATAGACCACAAGCAAGCAATGTGTGCCGTGTCCAGAAGTGGTTGTGTTGTTTTTCTTTGTTCCATTTTGCTCTCATTTCCCGCTGCTGTGAAAGCTCGCTAGCTTTCATTCCCAGAATGCTGCTTGTTCTCAGTCCTCTAATTTGTCTGGAACACTCATTTTAAATTCAAATGTTCCCGTACTCGCAGAAAACATTTCTGTCTGTCTCTTCAAAGGCCAGATGCAGACACACTTAAACAGTGGGCTGGCGCTGAGCAGAAATCAGTGCCGTGTGTCTGACCTAGAACTACAAGCTAGGGTTTGCTATTTTTACTGTGGCTCTCTGAACATTGGGTGATGGGAAAAAAAGAACTTCATCTCAAGCCCCCAGATGCTTTATTTCTCACACTCAACCTGTTTGGGTCGTCGCTGCTGGGTCTGATCCAATCCTCTAATCCTCCAATCCTCCGATCCCCATCCTGCAAGAGGAGTTTCATGAATACCATCTCCCATTCAGACAGCGGAGTAAATTCACCTTAGCCGTTGATTATGTGGTGCTACTTATACAAATGTGTATCTCACATTCCAGAAAGGAGATCTATTGTCCTCTTTTATAATGGGACCATCACTATGTCAGTCTTACACAGTACATCGAGACCTATAGGCATGTGTCACCTTCAGTCCTTTATCTGCTACACTCGACACAACGCAGTGCAGACAGATGAAAACTGAATGCCATAAATAACAATGAGCCGTTTCATTGGAAAGCAGGTAATGGAAATATCCTTGAGGCCAATACTTTTAAATACATTAATTTTACAATCGTTAACTCAGGAAACTATAAGCGTGCCGTGAAATGATGTAAAAAATAGTGAGGAGCTAATAATGCTCTAGTGATGGTTCTTTGAACGTTTGTCCTTTCAAATTCTAAACATGATATAAACTAGTTACCATTAGCCTGTGCAATTGGCTCTAATGGTGACATACATGGTGTGAACATTCATGGACACGACTTCAAATAAAATATGTACGCTGACGATATACTTCTTACTTTGAGCAAGCCAGCACTCTCTATACCCGCAGTTCTTGATATGATACATGTATTTGGTAGCTTCTCTGGATATAATATAAATTGGAACAAGAGTGAAGCAATCCCACTTAACTCATACACATATAAGCACAACTTAATGAACACCCCCTTTATTTGGAAAACAAATGGAATGAGGTATTTGGGAATTAACATCGTCTCTCCTATCCAGTGGCGGTTCTAGACCAATTTGACTGGGGGGGCCACTGGGGGGCCAGTTATTTTCTGAGGGGGGCACAATAAATGCAGGACGAAAAAGAGAACTAGACAGTATGAAGTAATTGCGTATAAGAAAACAATGCAATACAGTTATTGGTATTTATTTCAGTACACTTATTTATTTCAGATATATCTTATAGTTATTACTGTAGCTTCAGCTTAAGTTAACACCATATCATATTTATATAAAAATAAAGGCAATGAACAGTTACATCTCTACTTTAAATCTACAATTACACGGATACAATAGTTTAACTTACCTTCAATTATTGTGGTCGTCTCTCGAAACATAGGTTTCAATCAGTCTTTCTTGGATGCAACAGCCTCTGATGATCCGAGATGAAAAGTGTTTGTTTTTCGCGCGCTTCACCCGGACAGTGAAAGTGAGTGCACCACTCTAATGGGTCCTGAGTGCACCGCTCTAATGTGTCCGACTAGAATGACGAATAACGTTAGTTCCGCCTATTCCGTCATTCAATAAATCGTGTAATAAATCACACATTTTTCATTATCTTCACTTTTCATTTTTAGGGGGGCCACAGGGGGTCAGAGGTCAGTGTTAGGGGGGCACTGGCCCCCCCTGACCCTAGAACCGCACCTGCTCCTATCTCTAAAATCTTTAGCCTTAACGGCCCTGCTATTTTCCAGTCCGTTAAGGAGGACATCAACAGATGGAAGGCCATACCACTTTCTCTATGGGGCAGAGCAGAAACCTTGAAAATGAATGTTTTCCCAGGGAGTTCTCATAGTATCTCTAACACTCTTGAATTCCCACTAAAATGGTTTAAAGATATCAAATCCATATTCACTCAGTTCCGTGGAATAAGAAAAAACCCAGAATCGCACATAATAAGTTGATCATTCCAAGATCAATGGGAGGTTTGGGAGTCCCGGATGTATTCCAGTATTATCTGTCCTTCAATGCAAAGTATGCATTATCGTGGGCGTACAAAAGTGCCTCTCCGGTAGGCAGTTGGCAATGGCTGGAGCAATCCATCATGTCTGTAAACCAAAACATATCTCTGGCCTCAATGTGGTACTGCCCAAGACCACCGCCCTCAATGGATAACACCATCATCCGCTTTTCATGCTCTATTGTAAAGCAACTGCACAGGAGACTCAACATAGAGGGGCTCTCTTTACCATCTTGCCCCATTTGGAGTAACCCCTGTCTTTCTGCAGGAGGAGGCACCTTAAGTAATAATATCTGGCAGAGGGCTGGTATTACTACAATTGGACAGATATATAGAGACCAAACCCTTCCATTTCAACAACTCAAAAATCAGTATGGTCTCTCAGACTCATCTTTTCTATCATATGCACAACTAGCATCTATTATTAGTACAACATGTAAGGAGGGAGCCATGCCTGCTTCAAGAAAGCAATCATATCATCCGGTGTGGTCTCTAACATTTATAAATTATTTTCTAGGGCTGCCCCGAATACCTATTCTCCTGTCCAACTGTCCTGGGAGCATGCCTTGAATATCTCTCTGTCTGCTTTGCAATGGAACTCCATTTGGAGGTCAGCTATAATCTCTTCTAAATGTGTAAGATTCAGGATCATACAGTTCAAAATGCTCAATAGAGCTTACATCACCCCTGTTACAAAATCCAAGATGGACAATAAACACAGACTTATGCTGGCACGAATGTGGCAGGCGAGGTACACTGTTGCACCTACTCTGAGAATGCCCAGCGGTAAAAAACTTTGGTCAGAAGTAATATCCTTAATGTCTGAATCTTTAAAAGTGAATTCCCCTACATGTCCCATTGCATGCTGGTCTCAAGCCAGGTGGCAATGTTGCAAGGACTGTCGATCGGCTCTGGACATTGGGCTGTTTAGCCACAAAAAGACTTATCCTACTAAACTGGAAGGAACGCAAACCAGCCTGCTTTAGGGACTCATGGCTGAGGGAGTATCTGGACCCCGAACATGGAGCGTGCAGCTTCTCTGCTGGGGGACTTTGAGGGGAGACAGGAGGATTGAGGTTCACTGTCCGCAGCCCTCCTGTCTGACCCTGTCAATATGCCATCTCCTGTGTAATGTATAATCTATTGTGTATGTAATGTCCTGTGTATGTCACAATCAGCTGTTTTAGGAAGTCATCCTTGCACAGTTACGTTTTGTTTAACTTTTACAGGTGCTCAAAGACGCTTTACAGATATAGTGAAGAGAAAAGAAAAGAAAGGAACAACAAATAAATATAAAGTTAAAGTTGTCCAAAAACAATCACACATTAAAAGCCAAATTGAAGAGGTGAGTTTTTGTGAGTGCTTTGAAGGTGGTGAGGTGTCAGTGCAGTCTCTGATGGGTTGGGGGAGTGAGTTCCAGAGGGAGGGGGCAGGGACGGAGAAGGCTCTGTCCCCCCAGTTTTAGAGTGCGGCTGTCAATGGTGAAGTTGACATTCTGGATGTCTTTGATACAGGATGGGGGCCGATGATGATGATGTCTGATTCGGCACTGTTCAGTTAATTATGACGTCATAACGTGGCCCAAATCTGATCAGCTCATTTTCAGACGGGTTTTTATTGAAATGGATCAGGACAAAAAGAGAGAGAATCTTTTTTCCTGACAAGGAAGGCACACATATTTATGATTTTTCGGAGATTTAAGCCTAAAGACTTTATTATTGACATTGGAATGATCAAAATAGTGAAAGAAAACTTCAATTAGGGTTTAGTTAGTTATGACTTTACTACGGTGGCCCTGAAGTGCAAGACACCACAGCATTTCAGAAAACACTACAGCATTTCACATTGGACGGAAAGGGTATTCCTTTAGAGAGAACACTTCTTGTTTGTGATTGGACAGAGCCAGCCAGAGAAGCACTGCTGTGATTGGTTGTTTTTGCTGCCAGTCAAGAAATGACGCTTCGTGATTGGTCAACACCCGACAGCCAAATATGTCCCAACCATGATCCCACAACGTATGGTCCCATTCCCAACACATCAGCTGTTAGCACACACTCAGAGCTCACAGCTCCTCATATCTGTTCAGAAACTGGACAAAAGTTAAACAAGTACAAACCACAGACTGTCTATGTCATGGTGAATACAGTCGCTGGTTTATTTATGTCTGTATGACGTTGTTGTGAATGTGGACGGAGCAGCTACAGGTTAGTTTAGCCTGATGGATCCGATTTAGAAAACACGCATTTTAAAAGCTTTTCGCCTGCCGTCTTGTCTGCAGACTTGTCAAAGCGTTAATTCATGGTTTTTACTAACTGTTATCAGTATGTAGTTACTTCGGCACCACTTTGAAACGTGTATTACAATTAAATCACGTTCAAATATGTTCATCTTGTTGTAGGACTTACATGGAGATACGCCCCGCCCCCTCTCCAGCGCCTCTTGTTTGAATGACAGGAGCAAACACAGCTGACAGCCGCGGTGAAACTCTAACCTGTAGCTGCTCCGTCCACACTCACACCAACGTCATACAGACATAAATAAAGCAGTGACTGTATTCGCCATGACATAGACAGTCTGTGGTTTGTACTTGTTTAACTTTTGTCCAGTTTCTGAACAGATATGAGGAGCTGTGAGCTCTGAGTGTGTGCTAACGGCTGATGTGTTAGGACCATACGTTGTGGGACCATGGTTGGGACATATTTGGCTGTTGGGTGTTGACCAATCACGAAGCGTCATTTCTTGACTGGCAGCAAAAACAACCAATCACAGCAGTGCTTCTCTGGCTGGCTCTGTCCAATCACAAACAAGAAGTGTTCTCCCTAAAGGGATACCTTTTCCGTCCAATGTGAAATGCTGTGGTGTTTTCTGAAATGCTGTGGTGTCTTGCACTTCAGGGCCACCGTACTTTACAATGTACTGCACAACAAAAAGTTGATTACATTCCAATGACTGCTTCAGCTAAGTTGAGAGACTTTTGTTGAGTACCCAATTATTATTGAATTTGTACGGATACTTTCTGAAATCAGTTTATTTATCTATTTAATAATGAGCTCCAGAAAAATTCTAAAACATTTTTTATTACTGAATACTTTTGTAGGCGAGCGCTGTGTGAATGTATAGGCCGTGCTTGGGATATTTTAAACATAACATTTTGAGCATGGATCTGTTCTGTGAAATATTCAATCTTAACAAATGGAACCACCTCTCATCCATCTTAATGGATAGAACAGGCTAACGTGAAGTGCTCTCATTTAACAAAAGAACATTTGCATTTTGTTTAAAAAGTATGCATGCATGAAGAAGTTTATAACAGCTAACAAAACTCAAGACTGTTGGAATTAAAGTGAGTTCAGTTGTGAATAATTCTGCTTTGAGCTCTATGCTTATCTCCTTTAAGTTCTCCTCTAAGGTTATACATCCTCTGAGGCGTCACAAGCCATGAAGACGAACAATGCAGGAAACCTTTTAAGAAATGTTCACTGAGTCTCAACTTTACCTGCTTTTAAAAAGTGTAACTTTCATTAACTTACTGCAGTCTTCTTGTGCCTGCTGGCATCGTGAGCAGCTGGCCTGATTCAGTCAGTGCAGTCCTGGAAAAAGACAAAGAAACTTAATTCCCAGTCTGGCTGGTCTCATCACATATTTTGGGTAATATACTTATTTGTATTAAGTGCAGAGCAGGAGCTAGGATGTGGTTAGCTTGGCTCATCATAATGACTGGAAGACATGTAGACAGAGCTAGCCTCACTGTCAAATACAGCAACACGTCTAAAGCTCATTGAAATGGGTTTTAGGGGTTATTATGGGAATATGTCTTAGTGAACTTTTTGTGTATTAAATAAATACATAACAACACAAATCAATCGATATTGCTTCCCTGGTCAAAGGGGAGTGGCTAAACAAGCCACACCTGAGAGCTGGAGGTAATCAAGAGAACACGTCACACCTGCGAGTGGAGGAAGAGATCTCATGCAGACAGAGCAGGAGTGGAAGTCTGATGCAGCTGTCGAACCCAGTTGGATCTTTTGGGGACTTTTCTGATCCATCAGGCAGTTTTTTGAAGATCACTGAACCCAAGAGATGGTGGTAAACCAATTCACCCTCCACACCACGACCTGCATTCTCTTAGATCATCCCTGGCCTGCTTGGACCCTCAGCTAAGTTTTCTCTGTCTCCTTACCAATATGTGATGGTAACACTTTACAATAAGGTACACAACATGTGCTTAGTTACTGCGTGACCACCAACTGGCGGCCCGCGGGCCACATCCGGCCCGCCAGACATTCTCATCTGGCCCGCACGACGGGGGTGACTGTGGCGTTAGCGGAGTGGTTACTGCGTTCGCCCCCCACCCATTTCTTTGTTTACAACGTCTCATGAGTAAGGTGCAGTACCGGAGTCCAACAGAGAGGCAGCAGCTGCGGGACAGTAGACTGCGTACTGCGAAACCTTCCCTCCCCTGAAGAAGAAGTGATCCTTCGTTGTGAAGAGTCTGGTTAATGCGCTCCGCACCACAGCAGTAGCCTCGCTGCGACAGAGTCCAACAGAGAGGCTGGAGCTGCGGGACAGTAGCCTAGAAGCCGGGTTGGTTGTAACGGAATACATAACGGCGTTACGTAATCAGAATACAAAAATCAAGTAGGCTAACTGTATTCAGCTGGCGTTACATTTGAAAAACGAGTAATCTGATTACAGTTACTTTCGTAAACCTGAAGTGAATACATTTTGAAATACTTATTGGAATTATTGGTGGAAAAGTTTCCTCACAATGTATCCTAATATGCATTACCGGCAGAACTGTGTGCACTCTGCACTGCGCTGCAGCATGTTTGTGAGCGAGAGAGAGATGCAGCGTGTCTGTGAGGCCCCGCCCCCGCACGCAGATGAGAGAGAGATCTCTTTTAAAATATATTGAAAGTTAGAAACGGAGATGGTTAGATAAAATGTGCAAGATAACGTTTATGTAGCATTTCTTTATTGTCGAAATGATGACATTTCATAACGGGATGAAATCAAAGTGAATGGCCTGCTGCTGCTGAATGCATGGGGCAAGTGACTGAAACAAGTTTTAAAAGTTACTACATCGTTTCAGATAATAAATAATAATAATGATTCATTCTATTTATGGGCGCCTTTCAAAGGACCCAAGGACACCTTACAACTCATAACATATTCCAAGGAAAGGTTTTAAGACAGTACAAAGAATGCAGTCCGGGTGATGTTTGTTATGTGGGGTGCAGATGAGAGAGCTGTCCAGAATGACACCAAGATGTTGCGTTTGAGTTCTTGATAAGCCATGAAAACAGTAACATAAGGGTCTCCTGTGCACCAAAACATACCCATCTGTTATGGAAAAAGAAAGTATTCCAAAAGTAATCTGAATACTATTTATAAAATTCTGGGCTATATAAAAATCGCTGGCCCGCGATAGTGTCTATTGGTTACATTTCAGCCCTTGGACAAATGTAGTTGGTGATCCCTGGCGTAGTGAATAAGGAACGACTAGATAGTTATGGAGTTCCTGAGTGAATGCGATGGAAGAACTGACGGTTAGTTACTAGTTAACAGACTGGGGGTACTGTAACAACGAATAATAATAATCCTTATATTTATTATAGCGCTTTATCAAAGACTCTCAAAGCGCTTTACAAATTCACATGACACATACAGATCATACATGTAATGGTCATCTACTGTGGACAATACCCACAGGAGCAAATTCGGGTGAAGTGTCTTGCCCAAGGACACACCGGCCTGACGCAGTGGGGTGGGAGCGGGTTTCAAATGATTCATTAATACAGTACCCCCCAGTCTGTTTACCGGTAACTAACCGTCAGTTCTTCAATTGAGTCACTCAGTAACTGACTCACAAGAACTCCGATGCACGATTCGTTCTTGACTTCAAAAATATCTTTTATTATACAAAAGACTTCTCAAAGTAAAAGGTTTCTAGGATCGACTAGGACACTCAAAAGTTCTCTAGGTTGGACGAGGTTGCTCAATGATTCACGAGGGAGTGCAGACATGGACGAGGTTGCTCAATGATTCACGAGGGAGCACAGACATGGACTTGGTGTTGAGACGAACCGACAAAAGACAAAAGGAGAGCAGGGCTATATATACACACACAACGGTTAATGGGGCACAGGTGAAACCCATCATGAGCAGGAGACCACCATCAAGCTGGCAGGTGACACACGAAGACAGGAAGTGTAGACACCTGAAAAGAGAGGGTCGAGTCAATATCAAAATAAAATGCAAGGCCACAGAATAAACCCAAAACAATAAACTAAAAGAACTCTAACGCTGAAACCTTACAGGAACTCCTCATTAACTATTTAGTCGATCCTTATTCACTATACAGTAACTAAGCACATTGTGTGTACCTTATTGTAAAGTGTTACTTATTTTATATTTAACTTTACCTCACACATATCACATACTTAACTCACTTTTATGTTTTTATATATGCTTTTATCATAATATAAGCGTCTCTGTTGAATGTTGTTTTACTGATTGTATTTACCTGTTATTTGAAGTGCATTTTTGTTTTTAGGATGACCTTCAACATCTGTCCAGGGACTACAGACGAACAATAGCCTGTTGGCTAGCTCTGGCGCATTTACAGAAATGTCAATCAATGTGCACTGGCCCTGTCAAATAAATATATATAAATAAATAAACTTATTTTATGTTTAAAACATGCTTACTTTTGTTTAAAGTCGTATCTTTTCATATACCTTACAAAGTAGTGTTGTAAGTGAGACTAAAGTATACAATTTAATTTGAAAGTGACTGTGCATACATTGAGATGCAATGGTATATTCCCAATGGTATGGAGAAGAAAAGACACTTGAATAAAGAACATTTACACCGAATATGTTTGCCTTACTTCCCCTCTTTACATTCGACATCTTCTCCTGATTTCTCATCTTCCTTTCACTGAGTTAGCGTTTGACTTTCCTGCTGACATGTGGGACCCTTGGAGACAAGACTCAGGACAGCAGTACAGCCAAAGATGGTCAACATGCCGGAGCTCCTCAACAGTCAGTGAGGTACAGGAAGTCCAGGGACGCACTCTGAGTACCTCCTGCAGTCACAGTCTAAACCGCCCTCCTGCTGTAGAACTCTACATTGGCTGGCAGATCGATGAGCTCCCTTTAGGGTCGGGCAATACTGAATATTCATATCCATATTTATCACATCACTGTATTAGGTTGGTTTGAAGCAATACTATCCAGTTTAACCTATTGAGTATTGCTTTCAACCAACCTAACAGTTATGTGAAATCTGATGACATGATGCACTTCACTAAAGTCAATGCTTCAGTTTGTTCAGTGATTACAGTAAACTGGTGATTTCCTGTGCTGTTCTGTTTTTGATCTCAACTCATTATATCCACATCTAGGTTATGTCGTGTTGTTGTGCTGTGAAACCAAAGCAACCAGTCAGCCGTACAACATTGTGAAAACATCAGTATGGAAATTATGGCCCCATGAAGACGTTATAACCATCTCTAACAAGAAAATAATTCAGGATAAGGAAAAGGAGCTGGTCGCTGTTTCCTCATTGGGAAGTGTATAACGCCCGCGTGGAAGTCAACCTGGAATACTTCCTCTGTAGAGACCGCGTTGCTCATTTTAAGTCACACTGCTAATGGTTCCTTCCCTGCAGCACAGAGTTAAGCTCATTATGGTGCGATGGGTTGTAAACCAAAAGGGTCATTACATCTACTTTGATCTTAACTTGCAAAAACATTGAGAACTGTCTTCTGTTGTTCTAAGAAACGTTGTAGTGTTAAACACAAACATCGTTTCTAACAGCGTTCCAAAACCCTGCCTTCCTTTAAGTGCAGCATCAGGCCGTCGCATCAACTGCTGCTAGAGCAGAGCACATGTAAGGGATGATGGGCTGCGACTCGGTCATTATGGGGAAAAGAACACCGACAGGCTGATGAGGAGCCCGGCGCGAAGCGGAGGGATCTAGATCGGCATGAAGGCTGCACATTAGTCCGCTTATTACATGGCCACATTCTCAACAAAGTAACGATATGACTCCCAATATTAATTGAAATGCTTTTATGGATTTACAAAATGATTTTATTGATTTAAAAAATAGCTGTAATGTATGTATTGATTTAAATTGACATGCATCCGCTAAGAAAAATAGTCCGTTGTTACTGTTTGAGCTAACGTAACAACGGCAGGAACTGCTTCGATAGCGTTTTTGAGGAGCTTTTTGATTACAGATTTGAAAACATCGCTGCTCGCTTTAAAAGTAGCACAATTCATGATGTCAAACCTTGGACAGTATCGAGATATCCCTGCCCTAATGCCAAAGGAACTGCACACTGAATATGTGTCGCCGTTTGATGTCTATGTCTGGACCGCTGTGTAAAAAGGAGGGTTTCTGCCCGTTACTTCTCCGCTGCTTTCTTGTCCCTCTTGTCTTTTTCTTTTCTTCACTGGGGACTCATCAGCCACTAACCATTCCTCCAAATGACTGTGCTCTCCAAATATATTAAAAATGAATGTTAAAATCCTCCATGTTGCTATCACACGCCAGCGGAAAACTAAAGACAATCAGACAGTTTGCTTGTTTTTCAAACTGTTACATTTGAAAAACAGTTGGAGCGTCTCTTGTCAGTTTGAAAAGCCAACGGCAGGAACTGCTTCGATAGCGTTTTTGAGGAGCTTTTTGATTACAGATTTGAAAACATCGCTCCTTGCTTTAAAATTAGCACAATTCTTTATGTCAAACCTTGGAAAGTATCTAGATATCCCTGCCCTAATGCCAAAGGAACTGGCAACTGAATGTGTCGTTGTTTGATGTCTATGTCTGGACCGCTGCGTAACAAGGAGGGTTTCTGCCCCGTTACTTCTGCGCTGTTTTTCATGTCCCAGTTCGAAAAGCAAACTGCATGCAGTTTGCTTTTCGGCCCAACTGTATACAGTTACATCGACCGGACTTCTTTCTGAAGATGTGAGCGTCCTTAACAACGGTCAATAAGTCCTTGACAGCGGTCTGTCTGTTCGGTATTAACAACGTGTCATGTGTTCTGAATTGACCAATCAGAGTCGTGTATTCAACTAAGCCATGCAATAATGCTGGATAATTATTACATGTTACTTGTTAGACGCTTTTATCCAAAGCGACTTCCATACTCAATACAGTGGACAATCCCCACAGGAGCAATGTGGGGTGAAGTGTCTCAGGGACACAACGACATGCTGACTGCAGCGGGGTTTGAACCTGATCCGAACACCAAGGCTCTATCCACTGCGCCACACGCCTCAATACAGCTGTATTAGGAGAGATCTGGGTTGTCCTCTTTGGTCCAGGTCACAGCTGCTCCCTCCTCTTATGGTGGGGCTCGGCGGCGGTGATGGAGACCACAGGTTTCACGCTGACCCCTCTCATGCCGAACAAGCAGAAATCCTTCCTCTCTACATGCTCACCCACACAAAGGCGGAGCAGTATTTGAGTTCATTCACACACTGCTAAGCCTTTGCATGGAGCACTCTAATGACAGCATTAAGCTGTGACTGCACATCTGCCAGGTTCTGGTGGCTGTGGTAGCTGACAGCTGGATTAGCGTGATTTCTCCCAGGAGCATCTTCTTTGTTTACTGTCTCGCAATATTCCCGACTGCATTCATGAAATCTGTAAGACATGTTCTTTCTGTAAGCACCTTTATATTTCCATAAAAGTATTTCCTCCCAAGGATGTGAGCTGTGAAGCGGGATAGGACCTCTGGATTAATCATATTGGGCTCTGAGCTCATTTATTTTGGGCAATGTTTAGACATCTGCTGCTTATTCTCTTCAAATTGTGTTAAACATTTAAACTGCAACAGATTTCGAGCACAGCAAACAAACTGGCCATGGCTGTGTTTAATGAGGACGGAATAAAGGCTTTTCTGCCCACTCCTTGTAATACTTTCACTGTCATGTTCCTTGAGTTCAGGACAGTGTTGTTGTGTATGCCCAGCAACAGAAGGACACGCAGACATGTGCCTTGCCTGGCCCTGTTACACTGCTTTTCAGATGTGTATGTAGTGCTTCTGCTGTGATAGTTTACAGGCTTTAGTGTGCAGACCATTAACATGCACAACAACCTATAGCACACTACAGGAAGCTGGTCGATGATGTCTTTTATAATCAAAAATGTACACACAAGAAAACAAAATATAAATGTTGTGGTTGTTAGCTTAGTGTTATCTGTCAGGTGCCACATGCTTAATTCACTGCCTCATTCATTAACCGTTTCACTACCACTCATTTGAAAAGAAAACATTGAAAAAATTCTGGAAAGTACAAAAACAGAAAACACTGCAAAATAAAAAGCCACGGAATAATAAACAGTTGTGTGTTTTAAATATTTTAAAAGATGTTAAAAAAGACGGATATTTCTTTAAATGCCATTTGTGTCGAGACCATAAAACCTAAAAGAGAAGCATCTGAGGATGCGAGGGAGAGAGAGAGAGGACACGAGGTAATACACATTAAGAATATAATTTGAGGCTTTAGAGGTAATGAGTAACGATGTGTGGCCGGGGTGGGGAAACTATCAGTGAAATGTGATCATGTACCTTTGTACCAGTTATAATCCTGACAGTGTTGGATGAGTTGTAGGCAGGAAAGATGTTTTATTGATCCCAGAAAACAGGCAGTTACAGAAGTCAGGTGGTGAAGAAGGTGGGATTAAC
Organism: Champsocephalus esox; assembly: GCA_036324585.1. Classification (NCBI taxonomy): domain Eukaryota; kingdom Metazoa; phylum Chordata; class Actinopteri; order Perciformes; family Channichthyidae; genus Champsocephalus; species Champsocephalus esox. The sequence continues at coordinate 32,040,842 of CM070490.1, forward strand.
AGTTTCCATCTTTTTGGCAGACAGAAATAGTTTAATCTATAAACTGTTTCTCAGCTACTGATTCCGTTGATTGAAAAAAGGCTGGAACATGATTATCTGAGCTGAGGCTACAGTCAAAAATAAGACCAACATGCTTGATGTGATAAGAAATCTAACTTATGGATATTTATTTCAGAATAAAATATAAGTGATACATTCAAGCTTGCCTAAAAAAAGCATGACAATGGTAACCAAGGATATGGCTTGCTAGTAATACCACAACAGGAAGACACTGTTTTTTTCAACAACAATATAATAGGTGATACAGGTGTACATGCAATATACTGCATTCATATAGCTTTTAGCATTTAGCATAGCATTAGCATTGATCCGTTCACACACACATTCGTACAAGAATCAGGAGTGGTAACATTCACACACAAACCCTTAGATGCATAAGTGGGTCTTTTTGGACCCGGTGAGGTGGTTTTCTTGAAGTATCTTTGTAATTACATTTTTTTATCATTTCATATTCCAGCTATTCCTCAAAAAACATGTTTTGGATATCATGCCATTCACATTTTAAATGTACATTTTAAGAAATTGTAGTTTTTGTATTTCTACCCCAAGCTTCCATAAGTGGGTCAAAAATGACCCGCATGCATTTCCTATGGGATCCTCTGGGAACCTTTGATTCTTATCACCTGTTGCTGTCAGGAATACATTCAGTGTAGGACACACAGACGACATCACAAGTGACACCTCTCAGGAAGATTATTTTACACAGCAAGATATGATACCTGTCAGTATAATAATAATAATAATAATACATTATATTTGTATAGGGCTTTTCAAGGACTCAAAATCGCTTTACAATATAAGGAAAGGTTAGGGTGGGCGGTATAGGACTGTCAAACTTGATCAACCGGCATGGATTGATGGGTCGCTATGAGTAGACAAGAGGAGAAGAGATGAGTTTTGAAAAGGGACTGGAATACTGCGAGGGTCTCAGAATATCGGAGATCTTTAGGACAATAAGTTCAAAACGTTTTTTTTTCAAAATGTAAAAAAAAATTATACATTACGAAACATTAAATATAAAATATTTCTAGTGTGAACCAAAATATCATATATTTCCTAGAGTTACAAAGGGTATAAAGACTTCAACGTTTTTCATAATTCCTCTGCAAATTACAACCCTAAGCTTTTGGTACAGATGAGGGCTGACATCTCAATGTGACCTCAAGGCTAGCATCAGTTGCAATAACGTCAGAAACTTACGAGCAAGATGTAGAGAACATTTCTATGAAGCAAAACATGGAGGGAAAAGTGCCTGACTGGAATACATGTGTTACCTTTACAAAGCTAACTTGAATATGGAGAACGGATTATAAATATATTTGAGGCAAGACTTGTAATTAGCACACAATATCGCTCAGGGGAGTTAAGGACACTCATGTGTTTTGTGGTATCCATAGATTTACAGCATGGCTAGTGCTAGTGGCAATTCCGACAACGCATAGCAGAACAAATCAGTACACTTTGACATTTGTCTGATGGTACCAGCCCTAACTGTAACCGACACGTTCTGTTGAAGCAACAGATTGAATTACACTGTGACTTTTTTCAGACATTGCAGCTTGTAGTTTTATCTCTTTAAGTTAAGTCACAATTTCTAACCAGTTCAAATACACCTATACAAAATCAAATCAATGATACTTACCCGTCTAGGTTAGTAACCATGAGTCCTCACTCCTCGACCTCCATAAGGATAGAGCGTTGTCCATTCTGATCACCTAACAACACAATCAATAACTGATCATTATTCAACACTTACAGGGCTCAACGCTAACTTTTAAAAGTGGTTGCTAGGCTGGCAACCAGGCATCAGCTTTTGGTTGCCAAAACTGAAAATATGGTTGCCATTTTTAGTCACCTTATATTTTAAATAATTAAGATACTATACAATTATACATCAACTTAATAATGAACATGTGACAGAAAAGAATGTTCAAATGCTTTACAATAAGTGATTAACACAATTATTTGAAACCTAAGTGGTAGGAAACTTGTCCACCCTCAATTTCTGGTATACAAAATACCAGTAGTGCAGCTGCTGTCCTGTTCTTCACAGATCCCTCACACATGAATTGAGCAAGTCAGTAGTTCCTTGGTCATCCGTTGTCTCGCTTTCAAATATGGGCTGACCCCCACCATAGATCCACTGGCGCTTCAGCATTGAAGTCTAGGATTGGCCAGACTAATAAATGTAAAATGTTAAATAAATGAAAACCATTCACAGTTAAGAATTAGATCAATTAATTATTAATGCTGTAAATTACCTTTAATACGTCTAACTATATTTAAAATGTGTTACCTTTTTATAGAAGTGATTATAATTGTATGCCAATATTATGTTAAAGTTTCGTTTGGAATTTTATTTTGGAAGTAATAAGATCGGGACTCTTATTTTGAAGGAACGTTTACCGTACAGTAGGTAAAATGACAAGGCTAAGACTGTAATGCTACTAGCTAGGTAGCTAACTTGAACACTCCTGGTCCTTTCATCAGACGGAAAGTGAAAGAACGAGCAAAAATCCTGAACCCCTAACCCTATCCCTAAGGATTGTGAATTAAAGTGCACCTATCATGCTATTTTTAGAAGAAAGAACGAGCAAGACCCATTGCTGGTATGATAACAACCTGGTACTAAGCACACAGGCATCTTGTTAAAGTTATGTTATCTTAGCTATCTCTTATTTAGCGGAGGAAAACAATTGTGACATCAATTGTGACATCACTTACGCGACTCTGGGATTTGTAGTCTTTCTAGTTGCGTGTTTTTCATAGTCTTATATTTCAACAGTTTTACGACAAACTGTGACTTTTTTGACAGGGAAATTATTTTTTTAAGATTGACAAACATCATATGTGTAATTCGTGGCACAAATCAAATGGGATCGAAAGATAAGTTTTCTCTCTTCATTGACTTCAATAATTGTTCCTAAATAAGGTCCAATGGACCGGAAGTAGATGGGCGTGACTTCGTCACTCTATTTCGCCTCCCAAGACTTTACACATTTCCTCTTTGCTTTTCGTTCGGGTTCACCTTGCACTTTATCAGTTGAATCACTTTGAACATCTGTTGACTGGTTGGCCGAACTGGTTGACTGGTTGGCCGAACTTTTTACCCCACAGTCAAACAACTTAATTTGCTTCGCCATTTTTTGTAAAACAAACACACAGCGCACCGCGCACGTGAGTAAACGTGCATCGCTTTCTGGCTCCGTAATCACACCAATGCACGTGCAACTTAAGTATCAGGTTCCGACTGGTCACAACAATAATTAAATATCACTCTTAATACAACAAATAATTAACTTTTATCTATTTTGGGGTGCACATTTAGCTGTTTGCTGTCCTTATTTATTTATAGCAAAAACAAAGGCCAAGAAGTGGTTGAAATTGTTTCTGAATGGTTGCCAATGGCAACCTGGCAACCGTTACTGTCGAGCCCTGACTTACATTTAGGACCTCCTCCAAATCTTTAGACAAGAGCAACGGAATCAAAATCCTGAACCCCTAACCCTATCCCTAAGGATTGTGAATTAAAGTGCACCTATCATGCTATTTTTAGGCAATAGCATAGGTATCAGAAATATAAAAATATATAGAAAACATGTCTATGCAGTGTTTTGCTCAAAATACCAAACAGATCACCCATTCTAGCCATGCCTCATATCCCTCTATTTCACTTCCTGTTTCAAAAGTAATAATTGATCAAAAAAGGAGGGGTCTGAGCTCATGCGGGACCCGGCAGCTACTGTCTAAACTAAATACTGCCGTGATGAAACGCCATATCATGGATTATCAAGGATTCTCTCTGAAACAGTCTGGAGCTCAAAGCCTTTCTCTCTTGCCGGTTATACCACAAGGTGAGTTCCTTTTTATTTCCTGCTTCTTCACACACATGCTCTCCAGTACAGGTTAGCTCTGAGTGTTAGCGATGCTAATATCAACACCGACCATATTACGTACAAAACAGTCGGGCATTGTTTCTGATAGCAACTTTCTGATAGCGCCGTGGGTCCACATTTCCGATATTACGTCATATCGGATGCAAAGCTGGATCAGCTTCGTTGTATCCCCATTTTTAGAGATTTGGGTACGGAGGAAAAGAGAGAGGGTTTTATTTTCTGACGCTGCGTGAGTTCCCTCACACACCGGGGACACATATTTATGTATATAAGACATCAAAAAGTGCATTTTTGCTCTGAGGGCCTAATATATTCTAAAACATTATATTTTAAACATTAAAAAAAAAGTTTAAATATTCTTTTAGTTATATTGTTTTAGTTATAATTTTAATTGTATTTAAAATAAAATGTCCAAAGAAATAAATCCTTCGAATCTGCCTGTTCAGTTTCTGTTAGAATGTGAAGGGTTAAATGCCGTCTCTGCGAGTTATGTGAAGACGGGAGAGCTTGTTGGTCCCCTCTCTACATTCACAGAGGGCTCGCTCAATGAGAGAGTAATGTCAAATGACAGTACAATTGACCAATCATATCTTCCCTCTAAATGGGCGGGCTTTATTTTCGCGGACTTTATGACAAGTTCCGCCCGCTGTGAAGTTTATGCATGTGTATAAAGTGGTGCAGTGATGCGTCCTAAAACCCGGAAGTAAGCTGTGCTCGGGTTACCTCCACAAAATAGCAATGGGATTTCTCCATAGGATTTAGGAAAATAGCTTGAAATAAGGTCTGTGGAAAACGAACCTGTTAGATAAATGCACGTTGTGTTCAGCCGGATAATATCCACATGTCTACCCTACTTTTATTATTTTCGAATCATAAATCTAATCGATAGATTAATGATCGATAGATTTATAATTAGCATGATGGCTCACTTCAGTGATAGTGATGACATCGTTGCGAAATTATTAACCGAGTAATTTTCAAGATTGAGTTCCAATGATAAACTGGAGTGGCAAAGGATCAGCTGAATGACCCGCCATCAAGTGCTTCATCCAAAAGGACAGGAGGATGGACTTTGTGTTTAAGTGATTTATCATCAAAGGTAGGCCTAAGTCATTTTCAATGCGGGCCGCCGTGCCGACTTCATTCATTTGTAATTGTCACTTGGCTGTGGGTGCCCTGTCATGATAGGTGTTTAGATACATGGTGTTGTTTTGTGTGGTAGAGGGTCATTGATGCGTTTTGCACCCCGGGCCGCTGTTTTGATATTCCGCTGAAGTCTACGTTGAGACGTAATATCTCTTCATTTTTTTAGAGGAATATTTTATTTTCGTTTTGAAATTGAAAAACCAAAATTGAAATACAAGGCGTTTTTCTTTATCATGGTCAAAAAGGGATTTACTAAACTCAAAATACGGGATGATTTTAATTTTCTACTTCTCAAAACAACAAATAAAATCATTAGAAAACAGAAACAAAAAAACTACCGGTGTTTCATATTCTGCTACCGGAAGTTACCTTACAAAATAAGAGCGCGGATGCGCGTGTATCTACCGTCCAATTGTTTTTCTTTATTAAACACGTAAACGGAAGACCGTCTGAGAGGCGTTTTTGCTTTTTACCAAACTAAATGGTCAAATGGTCATTGGAGCGAGGGGCGGGGCGAAACTCACGGAAGTGATTTCAAAACAAAAGCACTCGTATGCTAAAATCACACTTTTGAATCACTGCAGTATCCTGCTGAAGGACCGGTGATTATTATAAACTAGGGGAATTTAGCGATCACAACGAAAACGGCCAAGACACATATTGAGCCCAGAAAATGAATGTTATTAAGGGCTGTAAATATAAGCCTATGTCTAAAATGGACAACATTGTTAGGAGATTTAAACTATACAGCGGTTCTGCACTGCGGTCACTCAGCCGTCTCTCGAGTTTGTTTTTTCAAATCAGCTGCTCTTCATTCCTGCTATATTTGACGAGTGATACAAATATTTGTTATCACAAGTTCTTAAGGAAACTGACACTGTTGGACTCGGTTCTAGTTTGAATTCTACCAGAAATAAAATGAAGTAGCCTACTTACTGTGTACTTTTTGACTAATCCTCTGTCAATATCCCCTCCTGAGAACAAGAATGCATGTTTCTCTGCTATTTTGAATAAGCGTTAAAAAACCTTTCTTCATGAGACTGATATTGTTGGACAGAGTATTTTAAGAAGATGGTAGACTTGATATCAGCAATACTTCCAGTCAGTAGGCTACTCCGGCAGCAGCATTGTTAAGGCCAGAGCTAAATTATAGATTGTTTGATTGTGTAATTACAAGGTGAGAGAAAAATAAATCCACATCCTCCTATGAAACATATTTTATTTACTTTTCCATGTTATATTTATACTTACTTGCATTAGAACATTTGCATGTTGAACTGCATGCTGGATATCTTCCCCAGTCTCAAGGAAATACAATAAAATAAATGGATTCATAATTTTAAAAAAATCATAAAAATGTATAAATGAATAATGTTGTGTGCAAACATTTCAAATTTAAATATAAAATGAAATTTACTTTTGAAATGATTTCTCACAAAAACCTAAATTATAGTAAATTATTAAAAAAGTTTAAGCCAATAAACGTTTTTCTGCCTAAAATAGTTGAAATTGAACGTAAACTATGAAACACCACATGCATGGCAATTAACCCATTTTTGCCCGCTATTTAAATTGACTTTGGTTAGTGAATACAAATATTGATATTATATAGCATATAATTGATGCAGTCTTTCTGAACACTTTTAAAAAAAAGAGTGCCTTAACTTACAGCAGTTGAAACGATTTGTGGAAGGATACATTCTTCATGGGCTTCAATGGCTCTCTAGATAAAGGGTGTTTTATGGTTGCTTGTATTATCCTCAGATAGGGGTTTGTTTAAATAACTAGTGACATTTTAATAAATATTGCAAAAAAGGGCTCCAAAAACGGCATATATCCTGGCCGGCTTAGCCAGTGTGTATTTTTTCAAGCACCACAAGATTCATAGTTTATAAAGTACAATTCTGGGCCATTGATTGTGTCATTTCTCCAAACGTAGAAATGCCTGTTTTGAAGCCTTAAAATGGTGCAGAAAAAGGACTTTACATTGTATTATACTTAAAGACAGGACTATTCAGTTAAGAGAAGAGAAAAAAGGAAAGAAAACTATTATAATGGGTGATGTAACATTAATGACAGACATAATATGAGGTCCTTGGCACACATTGTGTGATCATGGGGCATCACCCTCACAGCATCAGGACAATATCATATGGAGTCAGACACTGGAAGTGTGCTGGAGGCGTTGACTGGGACTGATGGAAGCATGAGGCTGATGAGAATGAAGAATCTGCGAGGAACGAATTAGCGGCTGATAAATAATCATTAAAAGACAGCAGCATCATAAGAAGCCAACAAGAGTGACAGAGTGGGTCAGTGTGCAGTCTACCATCCTCTTAAAATACTCTGTCCAACAATATCAGTCTCATGAAGAAATGTTTTTTAACGCTTTAAGCCTTATTCAAAATAGCAGAAAAACAAGCATTCTTGTTCTCAGGAGGGGACATTGACAGAGGATTATTGGAGAAGTACACAGTAAGTACTTCATAGTACTTGTGGGGGTAGTTTCAGTAGTACCGAGTCCAACAGGATCAATCTCACGAAGAACTAATGGCAACAAAAAATGATTCCCTCATCAAACTTAGCAGAAGTGGCTTGATTTTGTTCTCAGCAGGGGACTTTGACAGAGTATTCCTCAACACATACACAGTCAAAGTACTTCAATGTATTGTAATAAGTAGTATAACTAGGGATGCACGATATTGGTTTTTTGAAACTGATACCGATAACTTCCTGCTTCTCAAGACCGATACCGATAATAATATAATATATATATATATATATATATATATATATATGAAATGTACCTGTAGTTTTTACACACCTGGTGGTAAAAAAAAACTAGTAGTGAGCAAATGACATGAGCATTACTACTATGAACAAAGCAAAGCCAAGAACAGTTGTGACTCTTCAAAGTGACCATATTTATTTTCCCAAATAAACTTCTTGCTTTTTTCAAAAGCCTCGTCGATAGGTAAAAGCCCCGGTGCCTTTGCAGCTGGCTTTGGATTCGCCGCTAGTTTAGCAGCGCAGGCGTCTTCGTACGCTGTTAACACACCATCGTAGTGATGGCGATGTTTCAGGTGACTAATCAGGTTGGAAGTATTATAGCTCGTTGCCCTTTTCCCTCTTCGTGGAACTTCTGCATTGCATCTGTTAATACAAATAGCAAGCGAACTATCTAACTCTGAAACTTTGAAATAGTCCCATACTACCGACGACATGTTTGTTTACTGTCCTGGCTTCACGGCCGCACACCATTTACGTGACAGCCAGGCATGAGTTAGGGAGCGCTGGATTTGTGAAGAACTCCCCTCTTCCTAAACCACTAATACCACAGTACTGGCAAAACGGGACGAGCCGAGTGAAAAACAAGCGCCCCTCATCCCAATCCACCCACACCGCAGGATTTTTTTCTTTTTACCCAAAAAATATATTGTATATTATCGGGGCTATTAATACTTTTATCGGTTTATCGGGATGACGTCATAATTCCTAATATCGGCCAGATAATTATCGTGCACCACTAAGTATAACTAATACAAAGTCAAACAGTGTCAATTTCATTAAGAACTAATGGTAAAATTATATTTGTATCATCCATCAAATATAGCAGAAAAACATGCATTATGTAGCCCACTATACAGGGGACTTTGAGGATTACTCACAAGAAAAAGTACTTCATTTTATTCCTGGTACGGTAGAAATCAAACTAGAACCGAGTCCAGCAGTGTCCGTTTTTTTAAGAACTTGTGATAAAACATATTTGTATCACTCGTCAAATATAGCAGGAAAAAAATGAAGAGCAGCTGATTTGAAAAAACAAACTCGAGAGACGGCTGAGTGACCGCAGTGCAGAATCGCTGTATAGTTTAAATCTCCTAACAATGTTGTCCATTTTAGACATAGGCTTATTATATTTACAGCCCTTAATAACATTCATTTTCTGGGCTCAATATGTGTCTTGGCCGTTTTCGTTGTGATCGCTAAATTCCCCTTGTTTATAATAATCACCGGTCCTTCAGCAGGATACTGCAGTGATTCAAAAGTGTGATTTTAGCATACGAGTGCTTTTGTTTTGAAATCACTTCCGTGAGTTTCCCCAGAATATGAAAAAAGGGTAGTTTTTTTGTTTCTGTCTTCTAGTGATTTTTCTTTTGAGAAGTAGAAAATGAAAATCATCCCGTTTTTTAAGTTTAGTAAATCCCTTTTTGACCATGATAAAGAAAAATGCCTTGTATTTCAATTTTGGTTTTTCAATATTAAAACGTAATATATTTTTGAATATCCTTTTGTGAAAAGAAAATCCAATGACCAAAACATACACTGCAGTGTAGTGGGGTAGTAAGAAACTATTCACCCATCTGAAACACACTATTGTGTGTCACATAACTGATTTCAATAACTTGGGCATTCATAAAGTTACTGCTAAAGTCGAGGAGCATTCACCATCTTTGTCTGTGTCCCCATTAAATAAATAATTGAACAATGAGTCCCTGCAGTGACAGATGATGAGCAGGGGAGTGAGATGAGATCGCCATATGCCTTCATTTCTGTCTCCAAATCGATATCCTGCTCATTTCTGACCTTCACTGGGATGTGCTGGGAGAGCCTTGGCTTCCGACCGCTGCCCGGTTGACAGTTTGATCAAGTCTAATGAATTGAGTGTTCAGCTGAGGCCAAGACCTGCAGGCTCAGAGGCATTCTGGGACTCTGCCACACTTCGACCAGAGAACTATGGGAAGCACTGCAGATTATTAGAAACTATTGTAATTACTCACTAATTAGCATTATATGTTTTAGCTGTAGGCTATTCATCTATAACAGGGTTCCTCATTGCGCGGCTCGCCAAGCTTTAATTGGTGGCTTGCATGACAGTAGGCTAAATAAAGGTCCTGCTTTCAAAATGTGACTCAAGTAAAAGTAGAAACGTATTATCATCAAAATACAGTTAAAGTACCAAAAGTAAAAGTAGTCCTTGTGCAGATTGGTGCATGTCAGAATAATATATATGATGTGTTTTATAATGATTGATCATCAAAGTGTTCTCAAAGCTGGTGAAGGTGCAGCTCGTCTGAAGTACTTTGTAGACTGCAGGGTAGCTGGTGGATTTACTCCATTGGAACTAAAGTCTGATTTAACAGTTGGGTAGATTTCATCATTAATCCAAATGTGTAACGTAACTAAAGGTATTAAATAAATGTAAAAGTACACAATTTACCTCTGAACTGTAGTGGAGTAGAAGTACAGTAGCATAACATAGAAATACTCAAGTAAACTAGAAGTATCTCAAAATTGTACCTAAGTACAGTACTTGAATAAGTGTACTTAGTAACCTCCCACATATGAAATCAGATATGACTTCAAGTCCTGTGATCATTTCTTAGTATTTGATCCATCTACTTGGCCTCAGGAAATGCAAGGACTTCACATTTTTGGCCACAAGTTTTGGAGGAAGCTAATTGGAGGTTTAAACAAGGACAGGGAGGTGCTTCTGCAGCATCTTCATCATCTAGCATGCAAGAAGAGGAAATAGAGGACAGTGAAGGAGACACTGAGGAGGACAGTGAGAAAGACTGCACTTATTAACACCACGCTACATGTGGGGTGAGTACCAAACGCTGTCTCCGTGTACTCATCTGAGTAACTCACTAAGAAAGTTACGTGCACCGCTGCTTATTAATAATAATAATAATAATGCATTTCTTTTATATAGTGCTTTTCCGAGTGCTCAAAGACGCTTTACATGACAGTATTGCAGTGGCGAACCGTGTCTATCAGAACTGGATCTTCTGTGACACACACACACCCCCCTTGGTTGAAGGATATTCTACCCAGAGACCCAGACAAATATCTGATTGGTTGTATTTTTTTTCGAACACAAAACCACTGAAATGCGTAGTGCATGAACCGAGAAGGACAAACAAATCAACGTAACACTGTAATATTACAAATCAACAACACAGATACTATTCTCATTTATTCATTTTATATACATTTGATTGAATTGTATTTATATAATTCAGTGTTCCAGGGTATTCTCTGACTACCTTGAAGGCCCTGACGGTTCACCACTGCCGTATTGGTTGGCTGCATTGCATATTGTATGTTCTGGGTGGGATGAAAGATTAATAAGCAGACAGGCTTATTAGAACTGTATGCAGCTTTTCATACTTTGCGGTATAAGTGGCTCTCCTATTGACTTTGTTCTATCAATGCGGATCGCATGTAAAGAATTGTGAAGACCACTGATCCAGGGGCGGATCTACCGGGGTGGCATGGGGTGGCAGCTGCCACCCTAAAACACATCCTTGCCACCCCAGCTGCCACCCCAGTTGGCAGCTTTGTTTTGAAATAAAAGTTGTGGCTCATCGGACATTTATGAGAAAAATCTCTAATTTCCGAGTGCAAGTGAATGCAGCACAAGACGAGAGCCAGTCCTTGGCGCGAGCTGAAATGTGATTGGCGGCGATTTCATTTTGAACGGGACAGAACAAATAGAGAAGCATTCGGTGAAGAAGACGGAAGGAATGAGGTAAGACTGATCAACTACGTCTCCTGTGAAATAAGTGTAGAACAAAGCTAATGTTTTCAGAACGTTACAGAAAAGAGAGAAGTTAGATATGTCCATGTGAATCATAACGTTAATGCTGATATTCAAACGATACAAATCCGGTTGAGTAACGTTATTATCAGTAACTCTTTACTTACTGTACAGTGTGCGTGGAACGTTAGCTAGGTTTTTGTTTAAAAAAATGTCATGCATGAAATATTTTTATATTATCAATCATTTAGCAAGATGTACGACCTGATCAAGGCTACACGATTCTGCTCTTCAATAATAACTTTGAATCTTATTTCAGGAATCTGTTTGGATTGCAAGCAAAGATTGGGCCACAAGCTGGAGTTTGAACCACACAGTAAGTGGGACAACAAGCATTTCCCCATACAGCATTTTAATTTGAACACCATTATTAAAAATGATTACTGGTAATATAAAAGAAAACAACGTAATAAATGGACTTTGAATCTTATAGAAATGAAGAGGAAACGTGGCATTGCAAGTTTTTTCTCACCAAAGAGGATAGAAAGTGAGGCTGAGCAACAGGGAAGTGACAAGGTAAATGACCAGGGACATGAGGAGGTGGAAGGAGATGAAGAACAGCAACAGGAAAGTGTCAGTGATGAGATAGAAGGCAAAGATGAACACGGACAGGAGGAGGAAGGAGAACACAACAGAGAAGAAGAGATGGAAGAGGGAGAGCATCACATGACAAGGTGCAAGAGGGAGAGAGCGAGAGACAACAAGACGGCATGCAGAGCTCAGACAGAGGGGGAAAGGAATATTCCTAAGCCCTTGCAACCAACGGCCAGCCGAGTTGGTCCACATGGTATGAAAATTGTTAATATAAAGTATAATGCATCTGAATAAGATGCAAAAATCACACAAAAGGACATTTTGCAAAACAGTTTATTTAAGAGACAGGGCTAGCCTCAGTCTAATAAATATATTATTAATTCAAAAAAATGATGTTAGATAGTTTTGAGTATGAGGAAAAGGGTAGATCGTGAGTATTTTGTGTACAATGTATTTTAGACCTATTATAGCAGCTGAGGTTGAAATTCAAAAATTACCCAAAACAATACACACCCAGGCCAACATGTTGTGCTGCACGCATTAACACAGCCAGTAGGTTACACACATATTGAATACATGACAGCTCCAAGCTGTGTTATAATTAGTTGATTATAATGTGTAATCAGTTGAGCTCTATTACAGTTTGAATATGTTTTACTCCCATTTTCTAGACATATCCAAGTCCAGGTGTGAGGAGCCAGCTCAGCCGACACGGGAGGGTTTCCCCAAGACCCTTCAGGGAGGAGCCAGAAGAAGCTTCAGAACGGACTGGAACAAAACTCATTCATGGCTTGAATACTCACAGTCCAATGATTCAGCGTATCGTTTCCCCTGTAGACATTTCTCTTTACCTGATGCCCCCAAGACCGTTTTCACCTCAATTGTCGGGTATCGTAACTGGAAAAAGGCCACAATGAAAGACAGTGGTTTCTGTTCTCATGTCCGATCTGAAAGCCATGTAAATGCAATGTTTGCATGGGGAGAAAACAAGAAAATGAGTGACCGAAATACCTCAATGATGGGAATAATGGATGAGCGAAATAAGAAACAGGTGATTGAAAATCCAAACTACATTAAAACACGAGCTGAGATTCTGATTCTAACAGAAAACACAGCCCAGCGGGCTCACAGGGAGAATCCTGACTCAGAACAAAAAGGTGTTTTTTTTAGCTATGTTAGATTTGCTGGGAAACCATGATCCTATGTTTAAAAAAAGACTTGAAACGCAAGCTAAAAATGCAACATACACCAGTAAAACTATCCAAAACGAGATACTGGAATGTTTGGCTGCAATGGTTAAGGAAGAAATAATTCAAGAGGTAAAAAGAGCAGGCAGTTTTCAGTTATTGTAGACGAAACTAAAGATCTTCAGAAAAAAGAGATACTATTACAATGGTGTTGTTCACGAGAGCTGTCTGGAGTTTGCCGTGGCAGAAGGCTGCGTTGAGTGGTAAGATGATTTGTTTTCTTGAGAAACATGGGCTGGGGTATAAAGAAGACCTTGTCGGTCAGGGCTACGATGGCGCTGCAGTGATGAGCGGGATATAATATATATAATATATCAAGCGAAAATATATCAAGTAGCCAAAAATGCTTTCTATGTGCATTGCAGTGCACACTGCCTACACTTAGTCATCGTAGACTCTGTCAGAAGTGTAACAGATGGAACGATTGTATGTGTTCATATCTGGGTCTTATGTACACAAAACATGGCTGGAAGTGCGCGGGAGATGTTTGACGGTGCACCAAGGGAACTCCAAAGGCTTAGTGATACACGTTGGGCCTGCAGACATGTAGCATGTCACAATGTTATGGATAGGTTACCTGCAATAGTACAGCTGCTTGAAGAGATTTCCTCTGAGAACCATCCACATAGAGCTGTTGAAGCCAGGGGGATATTGGTTCAGATTGATCTGAATTTTGTTGGATGCCTTGTACTGTTCCGAAAGGTCTTGAGTGACTCTAAATGTTTGTCAGATATGCTCCAGTCCAAAACATTGGACTTGGCTAAGGCCGTGGAACTAGTTCAAGCACTTTAAAGAGACACTGGTACAATATCGCAGTGAAGCGTCCTTTGATGAAGTGTGGAGTGAAGCACTTGTTTTGTGTGAAAGAAGTAGCATTGAAACAACTCAGCGAAAGCCAAAGAGGTCAAGACAGACAACAAGGACCCTTCAAGATAGTGTCATCCCTTCCACTTTGGGACAGCATGTAGTTCCAGATGGCAAACACTCTTTTTGCGTCAATGTGTACTATCCAGTTATGGATAACATGATTGGAGAAATAGAAAGACGCTTCTCTCACACAGATTGCAACATAATGCAAGGTGTCCAGGCACTAAATCCATCAAGTGCTACTTTTTTGAGTGAGGAGGCTGTTCTTGTATTGGCTAATGCCTATAATTCTAATATTGAGGATCTTAAACACAAATTACATCAGACGAGGAGAGTACTAGAAAGAAAGAAGAAGGAAAAGGGGAGTCCTACCACTCTGATGGAGTTTGCTCAATTGTTGGACCCATACCAGGACGTTTTTTATGAGTTGTCCAGATTGTGTAAAATAGCAGTAGTTTTACCGGTGAGCAGTGCATCCTGTGAAAGAAGTTTTTCAAGTCTTAGAATCATTAAGAGTTATTTGAGGTCTACAATGACAGAAAAGAGACTGTCAAGTTTGGCTGTACTCAGCATTGAATCCAAACGCAGTAAAGCTTTGGATCTCAATAAGTATATGAACAACATGGAAATCGCCGCATTCAGCTGTTATAGCCAACATGATGCTCTGCTCACGAATGACTCGATGAGCATAGAAAACTGTTAACGTGATAAACTTGTGTTAAGGGAAATGTGTACATTTGTCCTCAGTTGTTAAATATATATATATATATATATATATATATATATATATATTCTGTACTCAAGCTCACAAAGGGATGTCATGTTATTATTGTACCACTGTGAGGCAATAAATGTTGTTATTCTAAGTTAGCTCGGCTGAGCGAAAGGATGCACCTGCAGTGCAGAGTAAAATAAACCATGCCTAAGTACATAACAGTTCATCGTCTCTGTCTCAACTATTTCTCTCCGAGTGCAAGGTATGAGGAAGCTGCCATCCTTAACCTCTTTGTGGGGGTCTAACATTGATTGTTAACATTGATTGATATGACTGCGATTAAATCAGCATATACTTCTGCCACCCCTCAAAATCTCCTGCCACCCTCTTGCCACCCCATGAATATTTTTCTAGATCCGCCCCTGCACTGATCTATAATTTAAATACAAACAGCTCCAATTCACCAGTCAGAATAACAGAGTGTGTTCCTCTTCTACGATGATAAACAAAAATGACCTTTATTGTCAAATCAAGTCTGAAATGGGACATATATTTAATACAAAAAACAACAAAACAGACTTTAGTCGGAGTCTGTCAGTTTCTTGCTCTGTAGACGATCAAGCACAGCCTCCCGGACACTGTTCAGAGAGCTATCTTCCTTCACCATAAATCTCCCGTTTAACCTGTTCAACCCGAGCCTGTTTTTCAGGTCTCAGGCTCGAAAATGACATTCGCAGAACAAATGACCATATCTACACTTCTAAAAGGGTTACATTAATAATCTTTTTTCTCAAAGTATTGATAAACCTGTGAGTTGAATGTAGAAGAGTCAGAACAATATAGATGTTTTTATTTTAAAGAAAATTCAGATTGAACATGGTAAAAAACTGTAAATTATTGTGTCCGTCCAAACATTATTTGTTACTTATAGTGAAAACTAACCTTGGATCATGGTAAGGTAGACTAAAAGCTTTAGGAATCCAAAGTACAACATATAATAAGTACCCTGTATCAAGATTGATGCAAAACAAGTGAAATTTGACCTTTTTAGAGAGATTTAGCAACAAAAACCCACTCCTGGGGTCATTTGGGTGGATTGACCCATCTCTGGCCCCCCTTGGTCGATTTTGATGATTGACATCTCTTTTTAACCGTCAGAGCCAATGGAATCAAGGGAAGGTTCCACACAGGTTACCAAATAAGGAGTGAGAGTGACGCGTAGAAAAACCGGAAGCTGCGCTAACCTCTGGTGGCTGCCATTAGCAGATAATTTGTATTCTCCGACTTTTGCATACAAATGGATTTATGGATTATCAATAATTTTTTCAAAGCGACAGACACATTGCTATAACTATGGATTAACCTTTAGCCACGTTTTTTCTCGTTTGAATGCCATTGAACACAACTTTTGATCAGAATAACAGCTAAAGTGAGCATATCTCCGTGTTTTGCTACCTAAAGCTACGTCGTGTGTTGTCTGTATTTGCTTCCCATGTCACAAGTCCTGATCGCTCAGTGATGATCCTTATATTTCTATAATCTGTGGACTCTCAGGATGTTAGCTAAGCTTGTTTGTGCAGATCCAATAAGTATATCGATCGGTATAGCTAATGTTCTTTAATAACGGCATTAAGATTTTTCCACTCAGGGCAGATTCAGAGGCTCAGCGTTAGTCTTGTGTTTTCTTTTGCTAAAAATTGTTCATATCATCAGTTAGCTGAGTTTCTTCCCGTTACATGGATATAAAACATAGTTTATTACATATTAAGAAGCCCTCAGACGCTGTTTCCTGCAGATGATGTGTTTTTATGCCGGGGGGTGGGTCGATGAGGTTCAACAGGAAGAAGCGCCCACACAGTCTCAATAGGGTCAGGTGAGGAAGGGGTACTTCGATGCATGCGATGGAGCATTGTCCCTCATAAAATCATTATGTTCTTGACATATGCAGACCTTTTCCTGCCACTGCTTGATGAAAGTGTCTTCTAAAAACGGGCAGTAGGTTTGGGAGTTGATTTTGAGTCTTTAACCCGAAAATGTTCAACGAGCTCATCTTTAATATGACCAGCCCGAACCCCACCTCCACCTTGCTGTTGTCTTGGTCTAAGTGGAGCTCTGTGCATGTTACTGGTCCTGCCACTGGTCCATCCTTCTGGTCCGTCAAGAGTTACCCTCATATCATCAGTCCATAAAACCTTTGAAAAATCTGTCTTCAGATATTTCTTGACCCAGTCTTGAAGTTTCAACTCATGAGTCTTGTTCAGTGGTGGTTTCAGCCTCCCACACCTTGGCCATGTCTCTGAACTTCTGAGACTTCTGGGCCTCCAGGTAGGTTGTAGTTCTGGAATATGACAGCACTGGAAGATAAAGTCTTCCTGGAAGCTTCACATTTCATTCTTCTCCGATCTTTGGCAGTTAATTTGCGTCTTTTTCTAAAAATGTTTCTTGCTACCCTGTTGACTATTTGAAACAAAATATTTTGAATTCGGGATTTTAAAGTTTGCTAAAAATGACTGTCACTGGAAACTTAGCTAAAATGTAAGTTTTATTGGCTCGTTTTAACCATGTTATTGCATGTTTCCTTAATATATGATTGCAGATCTGCTTTAAGCTAGCTACTGTAGCTAACAAAGCTAACCGAGTCATTACAAATGTACCGATAAAACACTTACAGTTATGAAACAGGCTAACTCTGCCAACAGAGACAGTCGGCCAACTTTATAATCCCTGAAGGACAACAAGCACTAGGGCCCCAGCTGTGTGCATCTCCTTCATCTTGCAACGTTTTTTTATTTGGATCATTTTTGAAAGTGTAAACATTTCTCCTAATGGAAGTGTTTTTGGCCGTTGTAGCGCGTTTGCACCCCCTGCCATCGTAGAAAAGTGTTCTTTAGTCTAACCTTTAAGAATCTGAGAAAATAAATACTTTGTTTTGTCCTTTTGTTGAAGTATCAGATTTGGTCTTTCAAGGATTGACCTTTCGAAGCAGTCATCCAATTTGTTACTAATTAAGTTCAGGCTGCAGGTTTGTTCACAGCAGGGATCATTTTGTGAGGGAAATTATGAATCAAAGCAACAGTGCATCAAGGGTGCACTTTGTTTAAAAGAAGCTGGACTCTGAGGTGATGAATGAGCCTCTTTAGCACCTCGCCCTCATTACTTTAGGAAGAAGACATTGAGGTTGGAGAACTGTCTGCTTCAACTGTGGTAGGCTGTGTTGTTGCTGTTAAAGGTTGCCTATACTGCAGCTAAAGATCTCTTAACAAATATAAACCACGATCAATATTGGTGCAAATGCATGAATGACTCTCGTGACAGTCCTCCTGAATACTAATCAGCTCCGTTGTTGGTAACCCTCACAATTACCCCAAGTCAACAATCACGGGATAATCAGCATGCTGAACATTGTGCAGCAGGCCCTTTCAGAGTTTGAAAGAGCTACTTCAACCACAAAACTAAAACTAATTTGTTCTGCAATCATCTCACAATTTATCAAATCTGTTGACAGTCTGACTCTCAGTCTTTGGCAGATAATAAGAATGCATTTCTCCTCCAACTAATGTCATCTGGAGGACATGTATTCCATGTAGTGTTGAATAAAGCTCAGTGGAATGAAGAACATTAAATTAGCACAGAAACTCGTTGACACAGTGCTTGGGAAAGTGTCGTTTTTAAATGAAAATCAATGAGGCCATTGAAGCACACTTAAACCCCTGTCAATACATCTACCTCTCAACAGCAGACAAGTATACTCACCCTATTTGTACTGTCCCCACTTCTGCTGTTGTAGGGCTGACCTCCTTATGTCAGTGCAGCAATACACTGCATATGCAAGAGAAAGTTATAGATAAATAAAAACAAATGGGTTCGACTTAATGTCATATAATGGCTTACAACTAATCTAATACAGTTATGTTACATTTGTTTACATAAAACATTTATTTAAAGACAATGTTTTCTGTATATTAATAGGTCCTCTGTAGTTACACAATCTCTAAGGCACATTTTCATTGATCACATATCAAATATTTAAAAACTGAACTTTTAGGGGTCAATGAATACACGATGTAAACAGCAACATGTATACCCACTAATGTTATACATTAATTGTACAATGTGCAATGTAAATGTGTTCAATCATTCTATAACACAGGGTCCTATAACATGTGTGTCAAACATGAACACAGCACACACCGGAAACACCCCACTGTCAGACTGTTCTTCACTCAATGTACATCCAGGAATTTATGTATGTCTTGCATAGTGAAGGTTAGCCTGTTCCTTATGATGCAGTTCTATAACAGGAAGTTCAAACAGGGTTGAAATAAATAGCGAAAATATGAATACTTTCTCTATAGGGATACATTTGACCTGCTGGCACTTAAAGGTATAGATGTCAATGAATTAAATCTGGCATCACATGATTCGACATAACACAATTTTAGCGGAAATGCCATAATGGGGGACTTTTCTATTAACACAAAGTTATGAACAATAATACAAAAAACGAATTATACTGGTTGTTGCGTCTATTTTTATGTTGCGGGCAGAGTTGGGTGAGTAATAATATTACTTTGACGGTAACGGAGTAGTGTAACGCGCTACTTTTATAATTCAGTAATCACACTACAGTTACTAACATTGCCCCGACACGCGTTACTTAGTTACTTATTAAAATCAGTCATAATCAAACCTCAACAAACACCTGCAAATAACACATGCTAAGGTGAAGCTAACGCACAGCTATTTGTTGTTTGTTTATATCACGTGGTCTGTTCTTCTTCTCTGTTTTCCGGTTGTTGCCTGTTTTGAATGACGAATACACACTACCGCCGCCTGCTGGTAAGGAGAGTTATTGCCACTCATGCATGCGCAGTTCGTACGTGCTCGGCTGAAGTCTTTGCGGTGTCTGGTTCCAGTGCAACACATGGCCAACACGCAGGAGAACACGCCGACGCAACAGCGTGAGCAGAGATAGACTGCGCAAAATATACAGATAGCAGGAGACAGAGGACAGCCATGGTCAGATATCAGGAGACAGAGGACAGCCATGGTCAGATAGCAGGAGACAGAGGACAGCCATGGTCAGATAGCAGGAGACAGAGGACAGCCACGGTCAGATAGGAAAACATTCAGGATCTGGATCAGTCTTATGCGACAATGGAAAGTGAACTAAAGAGATCATTTGAAACTTTAGCAGTCTGCGTGATCTGCCTGCAGGGAGGGGCGGGCCGGCCCTGCGAGTAAAGTAACGAGTAAAGTAACGAGTTACTTTATGTAGAGAGTAACGAAGTAGTGTAATATATTACTTTTTAAAAAAAATAATATGTCATATATTACTTTTTTTTAGTAACGACCCCATCTCTGGTTGCGGGTCTCAGCGCGAGCCACTACTGCCGTGTAGAAGCTGTGGCCGTAACAGTTTCCAAGAAAAACTAAAGAATTATTCTCATCCTCAGCATCACAATCCAGATATGAAAAGCCTGCAGACCGTAAACATGTGGTGATACCAAGCCTCAATGCACAATGTTTCCATTAAAAGACCAAAAACGCCCAGTGCCTCCCTCAGGAGAACATGTCATAATAGTGCACAAGATCTTTCCAGTTTCTATCTATAATTCATTCAGTTTGATGTCTAATTGATTTAAAGATGGGCGACATATGCATTACCATGGAAATGTCACAGTTTTAAAAATGTAAATGAATGAAAATGAGGTTGTCAATTTTCTGTGATATGAACTTTCCTATATCATCTGTAACTTGTATTAGTTTGATCAGTACAACTGTAGAACACAGTGCTGGACAACATAGGAGTGCCAAACACATGTGTTTGCTGCTAATACTTGTTACTAGTGGTGCACGATAATTATCGGCCCGATAATTATCGGTCCGATATTAGGAATTATGACGTCATCCCGATAAACCCGATAAAAGTATTAATAGCCCCGATAATATACAATATAGGCTTGGTTTTTTCTTTGAGAGAAATCGTTTTGTTGAAGCTGTTGTTGGCCTGTGGAAAAATGTAATCATAATAAATTACTCTGGAGAAGCTGCAGATAGAGCCATAAGCAATGAATGCAACTGATTATTTAATGTTTAATATTGCTTTTATAGTCATTAATTTAAGCTTTGTTAGTTCCAGGTTTAATATGTGCAATAAGTTCATTTCAATAAGTTCTGCAATAAACATTGAACCAGTCCGGCCCTCGAATAGTACCCCTTTTTTATTTTGGCCCACTGTGTATTTGAGTTGGACACTGCTGTTATATCATATAAAATATACTTGTGTTTATTATTTAACACAAAATGATCTGCAAGCAAAATAAGGTTATAAGAAAAGCTGTGTATTTATCACAATTCTCCAAAAGCAGAAGTGATCCCTGAAATGATCATGCATTGTCCATCCCACACTCTGAAGCCCAAACATATCCAGCTCAAAATTATATAAAACATACAAAAAGCAGCAAATCCTCACATTAAGGATGTATGTAATTGAAGAATTGGAATTGTTGGTTGATTGATGATAATTGCTGTAACAAAAATGAATGATAAACAATAGATGCAGCTGGTTTCTTACTTTGCCGATGTTTGAATTGTCCAGCGCTGCATCCACCTCGTCCAAGATCAAGAAGGGAGCGGGGCGGAAACTGAGAAACATGAGAGCAGCGAGCCAAACGACGTGGGTCAGATGTTAAAGTCAGGGCCGTTAAAAACTGATGCAACAAGTATAAGATTATGTGGGAAAGTGCTTTAGATAGAAGTATCAGAAGAGGGGGAAAAGGATCAAGTGCAAAAGAGAATAAAAAGGAAGGAGAGATGACGGGTTCAGGGAGAGGATCAACAGACTCTCCAAATTACACATCCATCAGCTAAAAAACTCATTACAAGTTAAGTACCCCCAGGCCACTTGCAAAATGGTTGTTTCTGGAATTGCTAGTGTCAACAGCTGTGGTAATATTTATTTTATCTCCTTTTTAAAGTTTTCCATCTGTCCAGATTAATTAATATCTAGCAAAAACAGATCTTGGTAAATTATTTTAGGGAATATTGGTATGTCAATCTGGTGTTGAAGAATTTAAATTCTGTTTATTTTACGTGTTATCGGTCGCTTTTATGTGCATTTCTTTTAGTATCCACATTCATTTAGATATTTTATTGTTCCTATCCCCCTGGCAACATATCTTCATGCATTTTATTGTGTTGAAATACGCCATATAAATCCAGGGTATATGCAGGAATCCTGAAGTCAAATGTAATACCTTTTTTAACTTTCCATACATTTTAAGACCTCATCGCCACTTTGAGTTTTAACCGGTTACCTTGGCGACACACTTTACCTCACATTGA
The DNA here is from genome assembly GCA_036324585.1 of Champsocephalus esox. Taxonomy (NCBI): domain Eukaryota; kingdom Metazoa; phylum Chordata; class Actinopteri; order Perciformes; family Channichthyidae; genus Champsocephalus; species Champsocephalus esox. The sequence continues at coordinate 32,063,258 of CM070490.1, forward strand.
CTATATACAGTATTGATTGTCCTTCCTCCTTATCTTCCAACCATTTGGACGCAGACTTGCATTTCCCCATAACGATGTTCTTTAACAACCGGCGTAAACGGACTTTCGCGCGATCAAGCAGTGAGCGTGCAACGTCCTGTTCAGATGACATCAAACCCAACGGGATGCCATCAATAAACTACACAGAATCACACTACACACCTACGCCATGACTACATTCAGGCAGACTGTAGAACATAACCTCTCTGGACCATTTATATACTTATTGAAAACAAGCTACAAAATGTAACACCTTGGAAAATGCCGTTTAATTTCTCTAAATTGATTGATCAACTTTGAATTAGTGCTGTCAAAATGTTCGCGTTAACGGCGGTAATTAATTTTTTGAATTAATTGCGTTAAAATATTTAACGCATTTAACGCATGTGCAGAATGGCCCGCCCCATACATCCCACCAGTGGCAGCGCCAGGGTATGGCTGGGGTAGGCTACACCCATACCAAGAAATGGCTTAGCCCCACCATGAACAATGATGTTAAAGTAAGCAAAATAAAGTCTGCCAACTCGCGGAGTAAATTGCACAGACAGCAGTTAGTCAGATTGATTTCAGTAGCCACTTGTCTGGAAATACCGAAGACCAGAAACGGTTTTGAAAACTTTTATCACGTAGTGATCGTCTTCTCAATAGAACATCTTTGATAATGTCTTCTGGTCAATCAGGATCAAGATAACGACGTGGTGTTGTTGCAGGAAGTCCCAACGGAGAATACTTTTGCTGTAGTACAGGGGTGCACACAACTGGCACGTAGGTTATGTGCGTAATCTGAAATGCGTACCGTCACTTGTGTCACAAAGCGCATTTGCGTACCGACGTACTTGTGAAGCTTTTCCAGAAGGCGGTTCGATCACCGGACGACAGAGTCGGTCTCCGTGTGCACAGACAGAGCTGCTGTTAACGTCGGTCTGTACAACGGAACTGTGCAAAAACTATGCCAACAGGCTGCGGAGGGAGACTCCCCCCTTCACTGGAGAACTGCGCTAAAACAGCTGATCGCAACGTTCACACTCTGTGGTCACAAAGTACTCCACTAGCCCCCCCCCCTCTGTCGACTTTCCTGAAGTACTCCCCCGTTGATAGAAATCAACACGTAATGAATTAAGACCCCACGGTTTGATGATTGATAGGTGTGTGGGCTGTCTTTCATTTTGACACGCAGACATTTTTTATAATAAACATAGACTACATACATACTGTCTGTTAAATGGATATATCCGCCTTCTTTCATTTATCTTTCCATTCCCACAACAATAAAGAAATGGCATATTTTATAGTTCTAATGGTGATTTATCATGATTAATTAATTGTTAAACTGTGATTAATCTGATAAAATGTTTTAATCGTTTGACAGCCCTAATTATATTATTATCGGTTATCGGTCTTGAGAAGCAGGAAGTTATCGGTATCGGTATCGGTTTCAAAAAACCAATATCGTGCATCCCTACTTGTTACATGGAGATGCAGTACTTAAATTACCAAATAGTCCTATTACAAACCATAATTCACTAGAAAGATTTAAGTCAGACTTAGTTTTAAAACAAAAAAAATGTGTATCTCAGTGTATTGTTATTTTACCTTATTACACAGCTTGGTTGAATACTCAATTCTGATTGGTCAATTTGGACAATTCATAGGTTGTATTTTTCTTGCCAATAGACTGTTGCTAAGGAGATCAAGGCACAATGTGCAGCCATACTAATCCTGAGAAAGAACTCCGGGGAATTTCATGTCACCGTTAGTTTAACCTCTTGTGCACTGGGCCTACTTTTCAGGCCTCAGACTCGAAGATGACATGCCCAGAACGAATGAGTATATCGTCACAACTAAAATGGGTATATGAATAATCTTGTTATCAAAGCAATGATACACATGTGAGTTGGCTGTATAAGTGTTGTAATCAATATAGATGTAAATACGGATTGAACATAGTAAAAAAATGTAAATTCTAATCTCCGTCTAAAAAAAACCACATTATTTATAGTGAAAACCACCCTTGAATGATGGGATAGTAGCCCAGAACCTTTAGGGATCCAAACCATAATGTATCATAAGTACCCTGTGTCAGATGCTAATTTAGTGAAACTTGAATTTTTTTTGAGAGGTTTAGGTCCAGGCGGTCTCACCTTTGGGTACATGTGGTTACCATCAGTGCCATTTGACCTCAGGTACCACGCTGTAAAACTCATTTTATTTCATTGAAATATCACTATAGGTATTCATTCCAGCCAAATACAACAGTTTTTGACCTTTTCACCACAAAGTGTTCTGATGCGCGAGCTGCCAGTCAGACCTATATGCATTACGCAGGGCTGTATCTCTGGAACCCATTGGTCAAATCTTTGTAACCGTTAGAGCCAATAGAATTTAGGGGCAGTTCATAAATCCATGTAAACATTACCATTGGTCAGTTAGAATGACTCACACACAGCATGCCCTAAACCAGACGCCCCGACCGGCTCAACAATATATGGGATGGTGTTTCTTACAAAATGCTGCGTCTGCCCTGGTACCGGGAGCAATCGGGCTTAAGAGGTTCATTCATCCTAAAACACAGTGGACTACATTTTTTATTATTCATTATTATTTTTGTGGGGAGCACGAAAACGTTGGATTCGTGATGGCAAAATTGTCCCCAGTTAAGAAAAGAAAAAGAGAACAAGAGAATGAAAGAGGTTCAAAGACAGATCACTGGACTACATAAAACAGCAAGCAAACACTAACTGGAACATCAGAAGTAGATAAGAGGCTTCTCAATTCTTACATTTCCCCTCCTCGACTCCTATCCTCGTGTCTTAGTCCCGCCCACAGGAGATGCGAGCCGAGGAGCCGAGGAGGGGAACCGAGGAGAGAGGAGGGGAAGCAGCAGGCGGTTAGAGAAATGAGAACTCCTCTCCTCTGAGCGGTCATTTTAAAGAGACGTCCATTGCAACACACTCTCACTCCCTAAGCGTCGAATAGCGACGTTTGGTCAGTGTCCGTGGCGTCCAATTGTGACGCTCCTAGGCTCCTTCAGCGTCATAAAGGGACGCAAATAGCTTTCAACTGATTGCAATGTATTCCCATCTGCGTCGGGATTTGACGCTCATGGAAGCACGGCATTCGTTTATGTCGGCTGCCCTTAAAGGTAATGTGAGCGTCCATTCCCAGGAGTAAAGGATGGCAGAAGACACTACACTACCCAGAATCCCCAGCTATCGTTTGGACTACACCATGTGCTCTTGACAAACCCCATGATAGTCCTCAAGCTCTGTGATTGGAGAGTGTGCTCCGAGGGTTAAGACGATTCTCGAACAGCACTTGAAATGGGATGGAACCACGGCAGACTGTCCAAAACTGGATTTGAACGGGTCCACCGCGTCCCCCCTCCCCCACCCCGTCCCCAGAACTACACATGCTGGCTATTCTGTTTCGCAATATGTTCTCTATGGCACGTCTCTACTGGGAGTTGTAGTTTTAAAAGACGTTTTCGTATTTCCCATAATAAGAAGTTGCCAGTATTAAACTGTGTACATCCCTGGAGGTTTAGGGGACAGGAAACACTCACATTTAAAACCTATAATTAATAAATAGGTGAAAATTGCTTGTGCCCATTATGGGCAGTATTAATATATATACCCACATGCCAGCTAAGGTCAGAAGAGCTTTATTTAACAGCTGGTCTTATGTGTGTGACCCCTGGGATAACATTACATTAATTGATAAGCCTGAAACATGAACTTGTCAAGGTTCAGAGGCACATTTTGCAAATATGGCAGTAGCCATCGATCAGCTTAAGATAAGATATACTTTATTGATCACAAGTTGGAACATTTGCATTACATCAGCATGTGTAACAGTTAAATATGCAGTTGTGTTTATTTGAAAATCATTTAGTATAATCACATAAATTCTGTGTTTTATATTCAACAATTCTGTGTTCTTTATTTATTGATTGTTCAATACCTGACAAGGCCGGAGATGAAATATCTACATACATCTTATAAGAGTATAATACATTATGTATAATATCAGTTAAAATAAGTGCTTCAACATAGTTAACATTGCTGGAGGTATGCACAAATATTGATAGATGTCTTGTAATGCACTCTTGAGGAACCTGCAACCCAAGTTTTTCATTCAGTGCAGAACTACACCATAGTTGTGTAGGCCTATATGATATGTCAATAAACCTTAGAAAATCTTGAAATCTTGAAAGGGATGTGCAAAATAGTCATTACATACAGTCTTTAATTAACAATTAGTAGAGAATAACGAGTAATGAATATACTTTATAGGGATCGTATTAATATCTAATAATAAAAATATTGAAATTCAATAACATGCTTTAACCACCAGGTGTCTCTTTATATCATCTGTGCACCTTTATGGTGTAAATGCAGCCTATCTACCAATTGGATCTAATATAAAAGTGAGCCGAATTAGTGTTGATACTGCAAGGAGACGTATTGTGTGAAAAGAAATGTAAGATGTTGTTTAATGGCTGATATATTTATGATCCACGTCACGTTTTCAGTTCCTCATGTTTGTCTTCTCATCAGGGCTCTATACATACAGAACTACGGCAGATATGTAATATGTAATGCAGCCGAACCGTGTATTACAATGCCGTTATGTGATGACTTTCAAAGAGAAAAGCAAGCACACTCAGAATAAGGTATGATTATTATTTTGGTCTGTTACCGGTATTTGTTAATGACGATCTGCTCTGAGATGTGACACTGGAATTGCAGATTTTGTTAAACTAATATGTTTAGGCTGTGGACCAACACTATACATTGACGGGGAAGGGGGTATCAATAAAGATAACACCAGTAAACAGTTACACAACATAACAGAAATAATATCGATCGCAGCGTCCCTAGCAACCACCTTGGTAACAATGAAAACGTCGCGATTTCCTGAAGTAATCTTCGTAATAACTAGCAAACTAAAGATCATGTACATCCACTGCACACATAATCTGAAATAACAACTCATATTTCTCGCATCAAATGACATCAAAACGCATTTTAATGGACAAACTAACTTTAAAATAGCCATTTTCTACCGAGAATAAAACGAATTTCGGCCATGTTTTCTTTTTCTGCAGGGAGAAATTTGAAGATCACGTGAATGCATGGTGAAAAAAAACGGGGTTTGTCAAACAGAGCACATGGTGTAGGCCAAACGATAGCTGGGGATTCTGGGTAGTGTAGTGTCTTCTGCCATCCTTTACTCAGAACACATATTTGTTTCTCCGAATCGAAGGGGAAAAATACAAAAGCATTGCACACAATTTAAACCAATCAATGTTGTGTAATTAACAAGGATAATTTGGTGTTTTTAGTCGATGAGTAGTGCAGATATCACTGTAAAATCAATCGACAGAAAGAGGAATACTTACTTCCGGGTGTAAAATTCTCCGTTATCCAATGGGAATGGATGCTCACATTGCCTTTAAGGGCAGCCGGCATAAACGAATGCCGTGCTTCCATGAGCGTCAAATCCCGACGCAGATGGGAATACATTGCAATCAGTTGAAAGCTATTTGCGTCCCTTTATGACGCTGAAGGAGCCTAGGAGCGTCACAATTGGACGCCACGGACACTGACCAAACGTCGCTATTGGACGCTTAGGGAGTGAGAGTGTGTTGTCCATTAATGATGACAGGAGGCACAGCAGCCCTCTGTCTGATGGACAGATGTGTTCATGACCACTTATATTTACTTTTAATTCATTCACAGTGCGGTATCATGAGACAATAACAGGCTACAGATGCGGACATATACACACACACACACACATATATTTATATAAATATATACAATTTCAGAATCAAACAAGTATGAGAGCACTCTCATAATAACGTAACACAATCAGAGACTGGATATATCCCCCCCTCTCTCTGGTCGCTGAAATGGGGAATTGAAATTACGGGCCAAAAGTTGTATTTGCAAGTATTAAAAGTAAGCAGAGGACACCAAACCAACTGAGACCCGTCTGTCCGTCGCATCTACGCACTGTACAACACACACCTACACCTACACACTGACTGTACCACACACACATCTACACACTGTACCACACACACACACCTACACACTGACTGTACAACACACACACCTACACACACTGTACAATACACACACCTTCACACTGTACCACACACACCTACAGCTCCTAAAGCATAATCAGGCTACAGCCGTTGTGTATTTTATTATGTGTGGTCTTAGAAAAATATGGACTCTTTGTAGATATCTACTAAACTACAGCAAATAAAGAGAGTAGGCCTGTTATACTGAGTGATATATATTTTACACACTGCTCTGCTTTCTGCGCGGACCTCACAGCTGTTCTCACTGTAAACATCACGTTGCGATGAAAGCAGTTAATAAAATAATATCCAGGGGATGCATGCAGAGCTGTCATTGGCTGAGATAAGTCCGGCCGTGCGTCACGACTCTGTTCCCGGAAATGCATCCGCGGAAGAGCCGTGGAGGACCCATCAGTGTATCCTCGGTTATAGCTCCTCCAGAGAGCCTCCTCGACGCTCAGCGCTCGGTCCTCGAAGTGCATTCAGTTCATTTCTTTCCTAGCAGAAGCAATACAATCATTTGTTATCAATAAAATACTTATCCACATTGTGACTAAGTGCGTTGGGTTATTTAGTAGGTAGTCGCTCATTACACTGCTACCTACCTATTGACCTTGTGTTATATTTTTAATTACTGACAGTCTTACTGTCCATTATCCCTTACTTTTGTGTCTCCATTTATCCGTCAAACTTTTGCATCACCGTACATCGCCTAGATTGGACTGCATGCAGTGATGCTTATAGGGATGAACAGTTGGTTTCACTTATACTTAAATGTTTTGGCTAGTAATTCAATAAATGTAGTCTTCGTTTGGAGACCATCATGAGCCGGCAGCCACTTCCGCATCTCTACAAGTATCCAGAGATATAGTTCTAACCACTAAACCAAAGACACACCTTTGACGAACAATATTGTGGCATAACGTAACATTTGTGTGTAATACACTTTAATGAGAATTAGATGTTGCTCAACAATATTGTCTGGATGTCATACACTGCATCTTCATGTATGTTGGTTGGCCTTTCACAGATCAGTACCAGCAAGTCTCTGGTGTGCATGTTGACATATTCATCAATATGGATGGATGACATATGCAGGGCTTATTTTGAGTTGCCCTCCCGTCCCTTTAGATAGCATGTGTTTGCATGACCGAGCTTGCAGTGAAGCCTGGAGTGCATCAGCTCTCGCGGATAGAAGGCCAGGCAGCATTTACACAGTGGTTATCTTTTAGCGGGAGAACATTGAAATTGATGTGATATGATGTTTGTGCCAATTGTGAACTTTTAACCTGTGTTATCTTTTATGATGGCAGGAATGGGTAACATGATAACATCGATTTGTAAAATAGGTCACTTGCCAATTTCACAAAAGAAAACATATTTATAAAAGAAACCTTCAGCAACATTTGAATTCATATTTACAAATCACTCCACACAATTTCATGTGGTTGCTGTTGTTAAATAAAATGGGTTAAAAATACTCTCTGCATGGTTTTTGTATTCACAAGTTAGTTCTAAGTGGTGCAATTTGAAAATGTACAATTCCCTGCGGTATGAGCTGAAGTCGGCTAATATTCGGTGGATAACGTTGATTCTCTTTAGTCACTTAACCAACCGCCAGTTCACCAGGGGGGTATTTACTGACATCATTTAGGGCGAAGAATATGAACATCTCTTCAGCTTCTTTTATGCACCTTATTTCAAGGAAAACTAGAAGTCCTAAAATATAAACTAATTTCCGGGTTTAAGGACTCATCCCTGCACCCCTTTATTGTGGTTTAATTGACTTGAAAACATCTTCCCAATTTTGTTCAATGATGTTGGAAACAATCCAGAAGTTTGGGGGTACATACACCTGTCCTTCAGTGATGTCACTGATGGACTATAAAGGTCTACCTGTCCATCAGTCCGTCTGTTATTCTCTCTGGCCCCAGCGATGACTACCTTACTGCACCACATCAGCACTCCTCTTACAATTCATCAAGTCTCAGACGTTTGACAAAGTCCAGCTTGCCGGGGCAGGTGGTGGCTGATGACAAACGAGGTGATAAAATGCTCTGCCAGGAAAGTGGGTCAGCCTGCGCCTGAACACAGAGGTTAGTGCATCTGATAGTCTGGGCTGCTGATAGGCCTCATAATTAATGAACCTTGCTTTATGCTTCTATGTGTGAGAGGTTTAAGCAGCACAGTAATCCCTCTGTAAATGTTGCAGCTGCAGCGCTTTGCCTAAAGCCTCAGATCACAGTTGAAACTGCTGCTGCACAGTTTCAACTAGCAAGTCATCTGACCGTCAGTGAAATTACCTTTTTATTTGCTTTGCCTTCTATGGAAGCACATTGGTGTGATTTGCAGGGAGACATAATGATTGTTTCCTAATGCATAAGTAACTTGAATTAATATGTAAATGACCTTTTCAATCATAACAGTTTCTGTTCTGTGCCACAGACGGGGAATATTATACTGTGTTTACGCAGACCACCGATTAGTAATAATTATGGCTGTCAATGTTAACACATTTAATCTGGAAACCTTAACAAGTGACCCAACATTCCTCCCTCTTTTTAAGTGCAGCGAATGTTTACCATGAACTGGACTGAAGAGGCACAACAAGGAGGAATTGGCACATGCTACATGTATGCACTGTCTAGAGACCAGTGGACATCAGTAAGAACCATCACTACCTCGCTGTAACTGCAAAACGGCACCCATTTAATTCAGGTGTGGTGAAAGCAGAGGAAAACCATTTTGCTGAACCATGCTCCAGTTTCTTGAATTGTCACAGGAGAGAGAGATAGCAAACAGGGTCGCCACTGTAGGAACAGATAGGGCTTGAGTATGATAGCAGCAGGGAGAATCTGCCCTGTGTAGCGCACATTACACAGAGGGTGATCTCAGCCAACACTGTCTCACTCCCTGATCGTCCAATAGCGACGCTTGCTCAGGGTCCCGTGGCGTGCAGTTGTGACGCGCCGAGGCTCCTTCAGCTTCATAAACGGACGCAAAGAGCTTTCAAATGATTGCAATGTATTCCCATTGGCGGCGGTATTTGACGCTCATGGAAGCACCGCATCGGTCTATGTCGGCGGCAGTTAAAGGCAATGTGAGCGTCCATTCCCATTGGATAACGGAGGATTGTACACCCGGAAGTAAGTATTCTCCTTACTGTCGATTGATTTCACAGTGATATCTGCATTACTCATCAACTCAAAAACACCAGATTATCCTTGTTGATTACACAACATTGATTGGTTTAAATTGTGTACAATGCTTTTGTGTTTTTAACCTTGGATTCGGAGAAACAAATATTTTTCGTAGTTTAGGATGGCAGAAGACACTACACTACCCATAATCCTCAGCTATCGTTTGGGCTACACCATGTGCTTTGCTTGACAAACCCCGTGATTAGTCCTCAAGCTCTGTGATTGGATGTTGGAGTGGCAGTGCGCGAAGTTTACGCCGAGCGTCAAACTTCACTTTGAAATGGAATGAAACCCATCGACGGCACACTATCCAAAACAGGAATCGAACGTGTCCACCCCCCCAGAACTACACATGCTGGCTACTGTATATGTGTGTTTCGCAACATGTTCTATGGCGCATCTCTACTGGGAATTGTCGTTTTAAAAGACGTGTTCGTATTTCCCATAATTAGAAGTTGCCAGTATTAAACTATATGACTATAAACTATAATACATATATATATATAAACTATATACATCCCTGGAGGTTTAAGGGATGGGAAACACATTGGTGTCTATATACAAGTGATTGGAATATGATATAAATAATTTGTAAATTGCAGCCATATTAATGTTATGGATAGTGTTTCAAAGTTCAGGTGTTTAATAGTCTTATGGCCTGTGGGATGAAGCTGTCTCTGTGTCTGGTGGTTTTAGTCCGGATGCTGCGGTACCGCCTGCCAGAGTGCAGCAGACAGAACAGTTTGTGGCTGGGGTGATGGGGGTCTTTTATAATCCTGAGGGCTTTCTTTAAGGTTAACCTGGTATTTTTACTCCACTACATTTATTTTAGTTACTTTGCAAATTCTGATTAATGATGTGAAATATAAACAACCCTTAAATCAGACTTTAGTACAATTCAGTGAAGGTGATTGTCAAGTGCCAAAAATCGGGTGAGATATTTGATAGTTGGTGCTTGAGAAGACTAAACATGTATCTGCAGATCCCTATTTTATTAAATTAACCTGTCTAAAATGGCATTCCCAGAACAAATGACCATATCTTCCCTCCTAAAAGGGTTAAATTAATAATCTTTTTTTCTCAAAGCAAGGTTACACCTGTGAGTTGGATGTAGAAGTGTCAGAATCAATATAGATGTTTTTATTTTAAAGTAAACTCAGATTGAACACAGTAAAAAAATATAAATGATTGTGTTTGTCACAAAAAAATAGTAGCGATCTCAAGTCGTCTACAACATACGTTTAGGGAGCTATGTAGAAGCCTATGGCCATTCTGGAAAGTTAAAATGTACGCTAAGGGCCGTCCCCTTGCGTTGTAAAAAGCCGACACAGGGGACTTTGACATAACGTCAACATAGGCCGACCTGGGAGTGAGGATGTGTTGACCTGGGTGACTTTCTGGCATGAAGGCTATGTCAAATCTGAACTCTTGTCATTTCCTCAAATGCATGATTGCATGATTAATGGTGCGATTTGAATTGAATAGGATAAACTGTAGCTGATTACAGCATGTGAATTAAAAAAAATCCAGACGAAAAAAGTGGAAGTAAAAATGATATATCTTATCCTTTAAGATGTAGTATATCTTTAATAGCTTGAGAAAACTTCGTTAAAAAGTCAGGGAGAGATTTAGGTAGCAGTCCTGTGGATTCTCAGCAGCCATTGGGCCTTTAATCACTTTTCCAGCTGAAGCATTTAGCTCGGTGCAGAAGGATTTCCAGCTGCTCGCTCAGGCAGCTGTGGTCAAGTGATGACCTCATTTGGTTGTAATTACAGCTGGGATAAATGAGCTAAGTAAAAATTCAGAGTTAAACACTCTAGTTTTCGTCTGCCTATCCCATTCGATTTTCAGTCATTGATCTGCCACTTCTTAGAACTGCAAGGACTGACAGATCAACTGAATGGACTGATAAGTACGATAACCTTATCTTAGCCTTTTAAACAAAAAAGTAAACAACAGAATGTCATGGCCTTCCTTAGCTCGAGTATTTCCGGCACACAGAGAAGACGGTATTCCTTCAATGCTGATTTGAAATCTCCTGTGTAAAATAACCGTGGAAGACAGCAATAAAGAAAATCCCCAAAGCGGTCTCCTCTCAGGAGTGTGTTTCCTCTCACCTTTGCTGTCACTGGTCTTGTTTATTGGACTGCTTTCTCCGGAGTATGAGGCCATAAAGTGAGGAGAGAGAGAGAGGCTGAGGGAGCTGAATTATCCAGGAGAAACCGATCCGGAGCAGGGTGTCGCTGCGCTGACTCCAGGTCAGCTGCAGCCTCCGGGTCATTCTGTGTGGTTATTTGTTTGTGCCACAGGATGGATTTACTGTCAGACACACAAGCACAGGTAAGTAAGTGCAGAACCAGGCACACAAACACACCTGTACCAAATAATGTACCCCTCTTGTTATCCTCAGATTTATTTTACACCCTTTATCCTCTGGGGTCAATTTCACCCCAGCAGTTTAAAACTCAAGACAATGATCATATTCCACATGTTAACCAACATGTATGTCTCTGGTGCTTGAGGTATCTTAGTTGACTACCGAAATAATCATTTCAATAAAACATTACCCCAACCTTCCCCCCTACAGACTCCTTTATACATCCAGGATTTCTATTATTTATAGTATTTTATATTTATAAATCACCATAAAATCTTTCTGACTGTTAAAGTAAGATCTTTTTGATGTTGTTAAAGAACCAATAAATAAAGCAGAGGGTAGGTTTTTTTACAATGATACATTTGCATGTAATAGTCACCTCAATATCACCCTACACAATCAATACAAATATGTGCAAAATGTTGACATTTGTACATGTTTTATACTACTAACACAGCCTGGGGTCAAATTGATCCCAAGGAACACCGATGCGTACAAAGTGCGTACAGGACATTTAAAAAAGATCTTCATGTTCATTTTATGTTTACCCATTAGTACGGAGCCCCTAAAGGTTCATGGAGAGAGAAAAAAAGTATCTTGTGTGCACGATATACTTTCTTGTTCGCATGAAATTCTATTTTGTGCGCACGAGATAGTGGCCGTTTCTCAATCTCGAGGATACTGGCTTCTAAGCCAATATTTCAAGGATGCTACGTCGTTGAGTGCCGCCGAAGTATTGTTCCAATTTCCAGCACATGGAATTCCACCGAGGCCGCGTCCTTGGTTTGGGGGAAATTTCGAGGCTGCACATGGGTAGACTTCACATCCTTAAAATCCCCACAATGCTTTGCGCACGGACCAATTTCAAAAACCCAAGCAGAGAATGGCTGAACCGACGCAGCACACATTTAAATGTAAGTATGTAGTGGCGTCGAACACGTGTTGGTAAATATGTGACTTTGTTACATTTGTTATCACCAAAAATGTGTTCCGTGAAAGTAAAGCAAGTTCATAATTAGATAGACATCGTGAGGTATTTATTTTCGGTACAGTTTATGTTGAAACCGTTAGAGAGAGTGGCACACTTGTTAGCCTATTCCATTCTTCTTCGCTTTCCGAAGCCGTGGCTTGGAAGCATACTTGCTTCGTTTCTGAAGGAAGTGACTTGGGAGTACGCGACTACCAAGCCAGCATCCTCGAGATTGAGAAACGGCCAGTATTTCGTTTGCACGAGAAAGTTACCGGTGCGCTAAGTAGGAAGTGGAGCACAGAGGAGACAACCGTTCCAATGCAGACTGTTATCTGTTATGTTTATGTGGAGAAATGGCAGTGCATACATTATTTGAGATATATTTCAAACTCAGACTTCATTTAGGATTTAGGGTTTTGTGTTTCAATGTAAAACACAAAACCAGCATCAGCCGTTAGCTGTTAGCCCTCAGAGCTCACAGCTCCTCATATCTGTTCAGAAACTAGACAAAAGTTAAACAAGTACACACCACAGACTGTCTGTGTCATGGAGAATACAGTCGCTGGTTTATTTATGTCTGTATAGGCCGTTGTTGTGAGTGTGGACAGTCGGAGCATATACTGCGTTAGCTTAGCCGATCTCCATTCAGAAAACACGCATTTTAAAGGGGTTTCTCGCCTGCCGTCTGTCTGCAGACTTGTCAAAGCATTAATTCATGGTTTCTACTAACCGGTATCAGTATGTTGTTACTTCGGCATCATTTTGAAACGTGTATTACAATTAAGTCACATGCAAATATGTTCATTTTGTTGTAGTTCCCAGCGATTCTCTCACTAATTTAGCATACTCAGCCCGGTTGTTGGCCCGGAAAGAACCTCGATTTTGGAGAGCCAGAAAACTGTGAAAAAGTACCCACTAGCCGGAACTTCGTCTAGTGGAAACACAACCAAAAACGTGCCAGGCACGGCACGCTTAAACCGCACTCCACTGGTGTGTGTGTGTGTGTGTGTGTGTGTGTGTGTGTGTGTGTGTGTGTGTGTGTGTGTGTAACCCAGTCTCACAGCATTTCGTGTTGTAGTCACAACATTTAATCTTTTGATACGTGTTCACCAACACACAAAGGGGAAAATCGTGTTGTGACTATAACACGAAATGCCGTGAGACTGGGTTGGTGTGTGTATGTGAGTGTGTGTGTGTCTACCTAATTATGTGGCAAATTGTCTCATTTTCATTGGATGATTCCTGATCGGTGTTGGAAAATCAAGTGCATCTCCTACCAAAAATGAGTATACGCGTAAGGTCACAACTGTGTGATCATTATAAAATACATTTTTGTAATTGCACTGTTGTTCAGTGGCGGTTCTAGACCAATTTGACTGGGGGGGGCCACTGCACTGGGGGGCCAGTTATTTTCTGAGGGGGGCACAATATGCAGGATGCAAAAGAGAACTAGACAGTATGAAGTAATTGCGCATACGAAAACAATGCAATACAGTTATTGGTATTTGTTTCAGTACACTTATTTATTATTACTGTTAGCTTCAGCTTAAGTCATAGTGCAATGTTTGCACTAACATCATATTTATATAAAAATAAAGGCAATGAACAGTTACATCTCTTCTTTACATTAGGGTGTCTGCACAATCTCACATTACAGCAACAAAATCCTGTACCAGAAAATATACACAAAAAATTGTTAGGGGGGCCACAGGGGGGTCAGATGTCAGTGTTAGGGGGGCACTGGACCCCTCTAGAACCGCCCCTGCTGTTGTTCCTTGTATTAATACATTAAAGCTATTTTGATAGCTGGCCAAATTCAATTAAAAAACATTTCATCTTTCCCAATGAGATGGAAATGTAATGTGGACACACAAATGCACACAAATGCAAAATGTACTTTTCCTAATTCATAATCATGCAGTAATTGTAACTGTTACTTTTGAAAGATTAGAGTAGTTTTTAGATTAGTCTTTACAGAGGGGGAATTTTGTTCATGCTTCATGGAGCTACAGTCAGGGCCGTCCCTCCCTACAGGCCGATCATGCAGACTGCGTGGGGCCTCACCTTGCGGAGGGAGCCTCATCTTGCGGAGCGTGCCTCAACTGAGCCGAAAATGCGGCGCACCTATGCGTTTGTGCGGCGCAATTAGTGTGGTGCGGCACGGTTTTGCCGCTGCGAGGCTCCACTAGCAAAACAGAGAGCCTCATCATATAACTTTGCGTGGGGCCTCATGTTGGCCAGGGACGGCCCTACAGTAGCTACATTAGCTACAGTAACTATAGTACCTACAGTAGCGTCGGTAGCTACAGTAACTATACATTGTGAAAGTAAAAGACAAAATAACTACATTTATAGCCTATAGTATAGTAAACATCACTTACCAACAGGGGATAGTTTTTCTTTCTTCTTGAAGCAGCCATTTTGTAAAGCTTGTCAAATGGCCTAAGTCACAAGACAATGCGACTTAAGCCATTATTTTTTTTAAATATATTGCCACACTCTTGACATAGGCCATTATACTATCAGGGTAGGAACAGCACTATCCTTTCAATAAGGATGTAGGCAATTTCACCAGAGGTGGCCAGCATCAAGAAGAGATTATTTAGGCAAAAAAAAACTTTTCTCCAAAATATGACTTAGGCCATTAGTTTAAGAAGGTGACGATAACTGTCATATTATACTTGTTCTGATAAATGTGTTGGTATCCATACTGTATGTGCTTTGATTGAGACTGGGACAGACGTTTTGCTCTATCAGGATCAATTCAACTGTTCTCTTAATAATTATGTAGTTGTATGCATGGCTACTATTTAATAAAGACATCGTAATAATAAGCTTCAGCAATGAGTGTTCAATAACATCCGAAACTACGGAGGTCGACAGGTGCAAATGTGTTACAACGGCCCAAGTCAACGTTTCAGTTTTCAGTTTTCTGGGAGCGTAAATAAATGAATCTAGAATGTGTCTTTCATTTGAAGCGAATTACAATTCGACAAATTAGAAACACAGCCTGACATAAAATGTAATTGCACAATCCAGACATAAAGAGAGAGCAGTAAGATCTGTTTCGGTATGCATGTAAAAAAAACAACATAGAGAAATTAAGCTTTCAAATATGATCATCATCTGCTCACTCCCTCAAATGACTCCACTGAATCTCTCATTCAAGTGTCTTTGTAGCAGATGAGTGACACCTGCCACATCTGTCGCAGCGCTCATTAACACCATCAATAGAAGCAGCCATCTGCTCCAGAGAAGGAAGGTGCAGCACGCCGAAGAGGCTCCCACCTGTCCACGACTCACCCCCCCCGCCCTCACTGCAGTACAGAGCATTGGTGTGTGGCTTATGGAGAAAAGGTCAGAGCAAAATGTAATGCTCCTCAGTAACAGAATGAGTGTTGCTGAGAAACACCCATGTTTCATACCTTTTACATCCTGTGTGTGTCCCTTAAACTGCTATATCATGTTGCTATGCTGCATGTTCAATGTGTCTGATGTGAAGTCCTTGTTCTGTTTTAAAGGTCACCTATTATGCTTTATTTTATATCGATACAAAACATGACTCTGAAGTGTTTTGCTCAAAATACCAAACAGATCACCCATTGAAGGATGCCTCATACCCCTCTATTTCAGCCCTGTTACAAAAGTGCTGATTCTGTCTGGCCCTTTAAATGTAACCGAGCTGCTGCTGGTCATGCCCCTTTTGGAGCTCCTGCTGGCCACGCCCCTTGGAGCGGCCGGCCGCATACAAGCAGTGAGCTCTGTGAAGAGAAGGCTGTCTGCCAGCAGAAACTCATTAATTATGAGCCGTGATGAAACGTGTTCCAAACCACTTAAAGATTTATTTCTGAAACAGTTTGGAGCTCAAACACTTTCTCTCTCGCGGGTTTACCACAAGGACAGTCGCTTTTTATATCCTGCTTCTTTACACATATTCTCTCCAGTACAGCGTTAGCTCTGAGTGTTAGCATACTTGCTAATGTAAACACAGACCATATTACTTCCAAAACACGTTGTGCATTGTTTCTGATACAGCACATAGCTTGACATGTTCTTTATTCAGTGTTTACCGCTAGAACAGTGCCATTGTATCCATATATACAACAACTTTACTTTAACGGCCCGTCCACACAGCGTTGAAGCTTCCAACCCTTCTGCCCATTTACTTTGAATGGGGTGACGTCACTTTTAGCCGAACTGCATTTTGGGAAGCGACGTGGAGCGTTGCTGGCGTTGCTCGCTTCAAAAGTTGAGCAATGTTCAACTTTTGGCGCCTCGGCAGAAGCGTCAGCCAATGAAATCTCGTTTATGCAAATCTGCCAGTACAAGCGCTAGCCAATCAAACCACGTGTATGCTGGGAGAGACTACGCAGGTCATTTCCTCATATTCTGGAAAATGGAGGGAAAATTCATGATAGTGGTAGTGAATCACCCGGTGCTGAATGATCGGTCTCTGTTCATTTACCGGGATACAAACCAGAGGAACCAGGCATGGAGGGAGGTGGCAGAGACAGTGGGTGAAACTGGTAGGTTTTCGCCTGTTTGGGGATTTTATGTGATTGGTTATTGGTCGCAAAAAAATCCCCAAGCTTCAGATACACCCACCTCCAAGCATCAACGCACACCGCCGTGTGGACGGGCCGTAAGACATGTACTCCTGTAGACATCCTGCTGAATACACAGACACACAGCTGAGGGAGGGGGGGGGGCAACATCGCCCTGTTGTGGCAAATCAACCCACACAACAGGAAAGAATGAAACAGAGAGGAATCAATAAAACACAGACATGGTTGAGATGAATCATTATTATTCAGTTGTGCAACAACAAACAATAATGCAGTCAGCATGTCGTTGTGTCCCTGAGACACTTCACCCAAAGTGCTCCTGTGGGGATTGCCCACAGTATTGAGTATGTAAGTTGCTTTGGATAAAAGCGTCTAACATGTAATGTAATGTCATTTAATGGCAGCCCTTGTCACGGACCAAGGTGTTGGCAGCTTCTGCTGAACTTGGTTGTTCAGCTCAGCACCGTGAAGAGCATCTCAGTGGATCCCCCTCAGCCTGTGGTTCAGCTCCAACAGGACCGCAGCACACTGGAACACTTCAACCATCATGTCAAGCATTTGGCAGATATAATGTGGTTAGTATTTCACACTCCTCCTCCTCCGTGTTTTTAAGGCAGGGATAAAAGAGCCTGTTCCCGGTGCTGGCTCCATCTCTGCTGGGCCTTTGAACTGCCAACCTCCCTGGAGAGCTGTGGAACCAGTGGGCGGACTAAATCTCTCGAGTCCCCCGCTGCTCTTTCACAAACTTGGCATCTTATCCCTGGTAGCACGACACAGTTATTACTTGCTTAAAATGGCTTAGTGCCGAATCCCTGTCCCCACCCCACTCAATCCTCCCAACATGTTGACTTCCTATTGTTTGCCACCAATGGAGCTCATGTTCAGCGACAACAGCTGAAGAATGCTGCAGCCACCTACACCAGTGGCATTCAGGAAGAGACATCAAGTAGTCTATTTTTAGACTCCAAACAGACATCAAAGAACTGATGTCGGCGGAGCAGAGTGTTGTGACACCTCGCTTTGCTGCATCTTGGCTAAGAAATGAGGTGCACTGGAAAAAACATAATGTTGACTATTATAAAATGTATGATTTCAACAGATGTAACCGGTGTCGATTAGCGTTGTGTATCTTTCGTTGATGCGTGAGACCCGAGCCAGCATACCGTTGAACCGGTCTCCGTTTATTCATTGACTGACAACAGACATGTAACGAATCAGTAGTTGTTATATTAGTTTCCCCTCACACTGACTCCTCTCACGTGGAACACATTCATAGAAAGGGAAGAGGAAACCGTGGAGGACACTTTATGAAGGGGGGGGGAGTCCCCACGAAAATAATCTTCAGACTGCATTTTGGAGGTTCAGCTCACTGATTTCAGACCTAGTCAGGTATTCAACGTTTAATAAAGGAAGAACACAGAATTATTAAATACAAAACAAAGAATTTGTGTGATTAAACTAAATTATTTATAAAAGAAATATTTAACACGAAACATCTCTGCATATTTACAACTGCTACAGAGCTCCCAAAGGAACTGTTGAGGGATTGTGCCTCTCAGACTTTATCGTGATTCAGGGAGGGTTTGGGCTCTCTGAGTTCCAGAGATGAGCCGGCTCGACTGGCAATACTTCAAACTTCTTTTGAGGGGGAGTTTTAAATCCCCTCTGTAGGTGTTTTCACTCCCACAAGTCAATTTAATTTCACAGTAAACTCTAGTTCAAAGTGTTTGGACTCTAGAGTGTTCACACAGCCACACAGTTAATGAACAAAGAGAAGAGAGTTGGAGAGTCTGAAATACTACGGAGCTGATCCCCAGCAGGATAATGCATACTGTTGTATATAAAAAACAGTATGCAAAAAAGTTTTCCTCACTCTGGGGATATGTACGGAGCCCTGGAGGGTTCACAGAGAGAAAAATAAATAAAACGTGGCCACGCTTTAGTAACTCGTGCGCACGCTTTAGTAACTCGTGCGCACGAGTTAGACGCTTTTATCCAAAGCAACTTACATACTCAATACTGTGGGCAATCCCCACAGGAGCACTTTGGGTGAAGTGTCTCAGGGACACAACGACATGCTGACTGCATTATTGTTCGTTCCGGTGCACTCCGGCAGGACTATAGCACATCGAGATTAAGATTAAACTAATTTCTTTCACTTGGGAATACACATATAACTATGGAGAACCAGATTTGTGTAAATTACTGTTCGTGTTAATTAGAAAACAAATGCCGGGGGTGTCGGACACACACAAACACACCGAACACGCACACACAGAGCGGAGCTGAGCACACACACACACACATCATGCGCCCCGGTGAAAGGACATATCCTTCATAAAACGAGGGGGAATACTCTGGTAGTTCGATGTGTGTAAGGTGTGTGTGGTTAAACGTAGCAGCCTCGATCTCTATCCAGCGGTTCTAATGAAGGGGAACGCAGTGAAGTAAACAGTAAAAGGCACCGCTCTTTGCAGCTGGTGCTGCTCTTCTCAGATTCTGCTGAGTTACACGTTACTGCCTCCAGCGCCCTGTACGACGAAGCCAGTTCAACAGACCCTGGATATGTTTGAGTTACCCGGCTTAACTAAACCTAACAAACGCGATGTCGCTAAGCGGTCCTACGAAGCTGGTTATCAACTCAGTAAATCAACCAGGGTTTCTCTGTCCGGCTGAGAGTGCGTCCACGTGAAAGGGACGAGGTTACCAACATTTGACCAATCACAAACATGGAGACGCGTGCTGACAGCGCAGCGTCACACTTCATGAATGAATAGTGTATAGCAAATCCTGCTTGGTAGTACAGGCCACTGGTGCCGCAGAGATTTCATAAAGTGAAGGATGTTTTCCTTCTATAAAACAGCTGTGGGCAGCAGATACCGTGAGTCACGGACAGGAATCCCTCATTTTAAATAAAACGAGGCCATGCTTTATTAACTCGTGCGCACGCACGAGTTACTAAAGCGTGGCCACGTTTTATTTATTTTTCTCTCAATGAACCCTCCAGGGCTCCGTATATATGTCATGAACTTGGAAACACATGGAAAAGGACTCAAATGCACGACCCGGGAGACAGGGGTAAAGTATAAGTAATATACTATATTCCAACATAGGTATACAAAAAATGATCGACACTCTCACGAGGTGACACAAAAGGCACAAAGAAAATGGCTCACTAAGTGAGGAACAAAACTTACAAAGGATTTTCAGGAGCATCAATCAGGCTTCAGACAAGAAATGTCATTTAAGTCATTACTGCACAAAATATGGTAGGGATTGCAAATAGCAGACATTTGTGTAAACACATCATCAACTTGGGATCATAAATGTTTGTATGGGTGGTAATCAGATCCGATGTTCTAATTCTGAGATATTTCAGTTTGGACTAAAGTGGTGGATAAGCGACGATGTCTGTCTTCACTTCATGGTTGAATGGTTTGGCAACATGTGTAAACCACATCAACGTGACATTAGTTACACTCTTTTGCACGTACTCTGTTGCTTTGCATTATGTTTGGATGCTGGAACTAGAATGACCTGGTTTTTACTAAACACAGACTTCGCAGCTACAATAGAAATAGCTATACATCCTACTTTGAGATTCCTCATTCCTAATTGTGTGATTATGATGTGGAAGTGGTGAAGACATTTGTGTACACTAATGTTCTCATCAGCTGTTTGTTCAGCTTGGAGGGATCGGCTTCCTGCAGCAGGAGCTCTCAGCTATTAACACCTGCCTTCCAATCAAATTATTTAACGGACGGCCTCCTCTCGCTTCGAGGCAGCCGTGATTTCATGAACACTTGTCAGCAGACTTCACAGCTTCGGGTTGACACTGTTTAGTTGCTGCCAGCATGTTTTGCTGGGAGGAAACAAGCATGCTGGGAGGATGCTTTCTGGATTCAAGGATGTAAAATGTGTAATTATATTACTTAGACATCAATGTATTACTCATTGGAGAAATAGGAATGTTCTAGATCATTTTGCTTTTGGACTGGTACCCTAACAGAACAGCATAATTCTGCCTAAGATATATATAATTTAGGGCTGTCAGTCGATTAAAATATTTAATCGCATGATTGTCCATAGTTAATCGCACATGTTTTATCTGTTCTAAATGTGCCTTAGAGCAGTAGCCTACTGGGCATGTTACGTGCAGGGCCGCCTTAATGCACGGGCTGACCTGGGCTGAAGCCCAGGGGCCTACGGAGATCAGGGGCCTATCATGAGCCAATACAAAAGTTTAAAAAAAAATTGTATTAAAAAAAAAGTTTTTTATTTCGGATGTTTTTAAAAAACATTTAAATAAACAAAGTCTTGGCTTTCAGAATATGAAACTTTTATTCCAAAATCAGACGATAAATACATTTTTGAAGCTTGTAAAGGAAAGATGACAGCTCTCACTCGCCACTCACTCCTCCTCCCTCCGGCTGACATTATGAATGTACGCGTATAGTAATCATAGATAACACGGCAGGGTCCGTTACAGTTTGTTTTCATCTGGTTTCAAATAAACAAAGTCTTGGATTTCAGAATATTAAAATTGTTTCGGCAAATTCAGATGATAAATACAACGTTGAAGCTTCGGCATAATTACAAGCGGAGAACGGAGTAACTTGACGTCACAGCAGGCACAACAACAGCCGGTGTTTCTCATGACTGTTTTCCCCGAGAAACAAACACAATACACACAAACGCAAAAATACACAAACACACACACTCGTGAGCTTCCCCCAGACCAGTAATCCAAACGAAAATATCTTCCCTCCATAGTATTTTGATCATTTGCTCCGCTAATCAATCAGATCGATGGATTCAAGAGATGACTCCGAAACAGTCAGTGGGCACCACTTAACAGCCAATCAGAATGAGAATATGTTTCACATGTGACTTATTCAAATTGCGAGTGATTGAGTGACGGATGAAGGTTGTTTAGGAGAAAATGTCGGAAAAGAAAAAGTTTGAGAGTGGCGCTCGGAAAAGGAAATTGTTGAGGGAAAAGGAGTTTCGAGACAAGCAGCTATTACAAAAAATGCCGATGCTTCCAGGTTATTGTAGGCCGGGATGAGGAGGAAGGACAGATGAGTTCTGTTCCGAGCGGCAGCGGTGCCTCGGAGCCAAGTAAGCCGTCTGGTTCTGATAGCGATGGAGTAGCGGGAGAGGAAAAACAGACAGGAGGGACATTATCTGTTGGAGGAGATGAGAGGACGACGAGTATGGAGTCAGATTTGGGTCAATATTCTAGCGCGTAAAACAAGCTACTCACGAGCGGAAAATGTGTTTTTACACACGCATAAAATGACCCTCGCGCGCAGATTAAACCCCCGCGAGCGGCTCTGCGCCCGCGAGCGGCTCTGTGCTCGCTCGCGAGAGAGACAGCCCTCTTGCTCGCTCGCATCAGTGTCAGCCTCGCAGAGTCTGTTTACATGCGTGTGAAAAGTTTCTGGCACTTTGGGGCGGAGCCACTGGACTTTGATTGACAGCTGCAAGGAAACCCGGAGTTGCCAGGTTTGATAAATGCCTGAACTACCAAGAGCCAGGAGTGACGGCAGCAAAATTAATTGGAGGAGATTGAATGGTAAAGTTGTCCATATGTGTATATATAATTGTTGCATTTAAGTGATATATTGGTTGTAAAAATTGTTTTTTTATTTGCTTGATACAAAAGGACATTCTTTATAACCAATTGCTTTATTATCACACATTTGTAATATTTGTATGCTAGAACTTTTTGTATTCTTTTTGAAAAATAAAAAATAAATATCTCACTTGTCATTCATTTGTATCCTTAATTATCCATCCAACACTGAAAAGGTGGTCCTTGTGAAGAGTCTCATCACCATATTCCCTCAGCTGAAAGTCATTCACAACAATAGTTTGCTGAAGATTAAGTTTGTTTTAACCAAGGTATAAGGTTTTTTTAGGTGTGATTTTATGAATTATCTATTCTGTCAACATTTGAAGAATTAGACTAATGTTTTTAAATGTTAACAATTATTTTCTTAATGACAGTGTGCTAATGAAATCCTTGTAAATAAATGTCCAATGAATTTATTCTTGCATTCGATTTTTTGAATAAAAACCATATCCACCACCTGGTACTTCCAGTAATCGTCATTGACACACAATGTGCAGATATAACACAATAAAATGTTAATTCTGGTTAAAGAAATATAACACAACATGTGCAGAAATAACAAATGAGTGTGTTCATCTTGGTTACACATGTATGACACACAATGTGTAAAATGTGCACATTGTGTGTTAGGGGCATGTAACACATTTTGTGTGTAAAAATGATTTACACATAAATAAACACAACACGTGTTGTCCCTGAGCACACTCTGTAGGTGTGTTGAAATTCAACACATGCTGTGTCATATTTGACACATCCCTTCTAAGAGTGTACAGCAGACAGTAGCTAGCAATTTTCGACAGATTCAGCCCACTCAAAAATATATTGTTTTATATAAAATAAATGTTTATATATATATATATATATATATATATATATATATAAATATATATTAGCTGTACACTTTACGAATATAATATATATAAATTGTATGGAGAACTTTACCATTCAATCTCGTCCAACTGATTTTGCTGCCGTCACTCCTGGCTCTTGGTAGTTCAGGCATTTATCAAACCTGGCAACCCCGGGTTTCCTTGCAGCTGTCAATCAAAGTCCAGTGGCTCCGCCCCAAAGTGCCAGAAACTTTTCACGCGCGCGTAGACAGACTCCGCGAGGCTGACACTGATGCGAGCGAGCAAAAGGGCTGTATCTCTCGCGAGCGAGCACAGAGCCGCTCGCGGGCGCAGAGCCGCTCGCGGGGGTTTAATCTGCGCGTGAGGGTCATTTTATGCGCGTGTAAAAGCACATTTTCCGCTCGTGAGTAGCTTGTTTTACGCGCTAGAATATTGACCCAAATCTGACTCCATAACGAGGACTTGCTACGTGGAGGGGAGCCAACGGCAACCGGACAGATACATGAGGGAGGCCCGATACGTCACTCATCTGGAGGAGAGGACCAGGCGCGCGTGGAGCAGAGTGGAGAAGTGCGATCACAGAGCCTGCCGAGGCTATAAATGACTTTCATTTATTGTTTAAATAGGGGGCCTACAAAACCTAGGGCCTGATGGCAGGTTAAGGTGGGCCTGGTTACGTGGCCGGCCCAGTAAGGTTGATCATAAATTATAACATAATGAAAAAAAACAGCAACCTTTTCAAAATAAAAGCAACACAGCTGTAGTGCTTGCATGGCGTAAATACTTTTCCAACTGTTGCTTTTATTTTGAAAATGGTGCTGCTGTTTGTTTGTTTTATTTACGTAAACGCACTTGCCATGAACAGCTACGAGTGATGCTGGCCGGCTACGACATCGCGGGAAATCTGGAGCTTCAGCTGCAGAACAGAGCGGTCAACTTTGACTTTTTTTCCTTGGCTTTGGATGAGAGCTGCGATGTACGTGACACTGCCCAGCTACTCATCTTCCTACGTGGGATAACTACGGACTTCAACATCACGGAGGAGCTGGCAGCCATGCAGTCAATGAAGGGGGCAACAACAGGGAGTGATTTGTTCACGGCAGTAGCGTAGGCAGAAATGTACTTTAGGGTGGGCCTGTACAAAAATAGGGAGGGCCAGATTTTTCTTTTGCGCATCAGAAGCTAACAAAGATCCCCGCCGGTACCGGTGGCAGATTACTTTTAGAATACTTTCTTTTTCCATAACAGATGGGTATGTTTTGGGGAACAGGAGACACGTATCTTACTGTTTTAATGGCTTATCAAGAGCACAAACACAACATCTTGGTGTCATTCTGGACAGCTCTCTCATCTGCACCACACATACAACTATTTCATCGTCATCAGAAAATGATCGTATAGATCGCTGCTAGATGAGGGCAGTGGGGGCTCTTCTTGGAGTCTGGCTTTTTTTTTAAACCAAAGTTCATTAGTGAACTTTGGGCCATCATTTATTTTGCAGGCAGCTCTCTGCCTCTCTCACGTTATTAAGGCGTGCGCCGGAACCAACAATCAGTTTTACCGTAAATGAGTTTGGTTCAGAGGATAACACATACAACATTAATTAAACTCGATATTTGTTCACTTGAATTTCACATTGAATTATTGGATATTCTCAATGGGTGAATACATTTTTTAATAATAATAATAAAATAATTTCCAAAAATTAAAAATCTTTTTTTTTAATCACACCGAAGCTTTTCTCAGTGTGGGCCAATGAGTAAACTGGGTGGGCCCACCCTGGCCCTATGGTGGCTACGCCACTGGTTCACGGAGGTAAATACATGTGTGGAAAAGTTGGGACTGAAATGGGACAAGCTGGCAGGCGTGACCACAGATGGTTGTCCAAATCTGACAGGGAAACATGTTGGACTATTGAAGATAATGCAGGATAAAGTGACAGAAATGAACCCTGAGCAGAAATCGGCATTTTTGCATTGTATCATCAGGAAGTGTTGTGTAAGTCAGTGTTACAAATTAACCATGTTGTTGATGTTGTAACTAAAATACCGGTAGTTAACTTCATCAGGGCAAGAGCATTGAATCACAGACAGTTTGTTGCACTTTTGGAGGAAAGTGAGACTGTCAGGTGGCTCAGCCTGGGCAACGTGCTGAAAAGAGTATGGGACCTGAGAGAAGAGAATCAAGACGTCTGTGTGAAGAAAGGAAAGGACATCCCACAGCTTTCAGGTGCAGACTGGATGGCAGACCTTGGTTTTGCTGTACAAATCTATAGAATACTATAGACATTGTCTGTAGAATACTACAGGATTTTTGCAGATATACTATAGAAATGTTACTATAGATTCTGGGAAATAAAATAATCTATAGAATACTATTGTACTATAGAAAATATATACTGTGGAGATGGTTTTTTTGTAGAAAATAATCTATAGAATCCTATAGAAAACCCCATTGATGCTTTCTATAGAACTTTTCTGTAGAATACCATTCTATAGAATACTATAGTATTTGTGACCTATATTCTATAGAATCTGTGGACATTTCTATAGAACTTCTTTGAAGAATACTATAGGATGTTTGCAGATATTCTATATAATTCACCTATGAATTTTACTATAGATTCTGCAAAATAATCTATAGAAAAATCTATTAAGATTCTATTGAATTTCTCTGTAGAATATACTGCAGGATAGTGGCAAATATTCTATAGAATTAATCTGTGAATTTTACTATAGTTTCCACCAAATAATCTATAGAATCCTAAAATTGTTCTGCAGAACAGTACAGGATTGGTGTAGAAATGCTATGTTTTATCCTAAATTATTACGGTCAAACACCTTCAATAAATTGACGCACTAAAAACTCAGCAGAGAAACACTGTTATTTCACAGAAGACCAAACACCTTCAATAAAGTGCTAACACTTGCTCAAGTTTGTAAAATAACAATTTTATTTTGGAAGCTCAAACAGTTTAAATCCTTTAAAATGTTAGCTTGCAGTGTTTGTTTAGATGTAATGTTTAAAGACAGTATGTAATGTTAAACATATAGAAGTACAATCTAAACACAACATTTAATGATTCATTTTTTGTAGAATTACAGTACAGACCTTAAATGAAACACGTGTGTGTGTGTGTGTGTGTGTGTGTGTGTGTGTGTGTGTGTGTGTGTGTGTGTGTGTGTGATTCAGATGATATATATACAGTGTATTACTAAGTCAAATCAAAACATACCACACCAGTAAAGTTCGATGAATGACAGTCAATCACCGGACAACAATCCTCCTCCAAATTGGCAGTAATCAGCTCCATCCTTGGTGCGTCTGGGGTGGAACAAAAAACAGGGAAAAAGGACACACTGGAAAGTCCTTAAAAGCAGGATGACCATTTCTTGAAACAAACTTAATTGAAATAGTCTGTATCGATATTTGCCACTATTGCACATTTGGGAAATGTGAACACAGAGTACTGTCAGCTTTGAGAGTGCGAGTTGTTAAATGTTTAGCTATAAAATGCCCCGTCAGAAAAATGTGAATCACCAACAGAAGGAAGATATGGATTCACAACTGTGGTCAAATTCAAGCACTTTTCAAGGTGCATTTTCAAGCATCTTACAGCTGTTGTAAATCACATATTTATATACACATACTCAAATAATTATTTCACTACCTCACATTAATTGCTATAAACTATAAACAACCAATTTCATAATAGCATTCTACACAAGGATGAAAAATTAAAGAAAAGAAAACTAATATTTCAAAATGAGTGACCTGAGTGATCTGTGCGTAGACTGGGCCTCCCATATAACCTGTCTGAGCCAATATAAAACAATCAGCCAAATAACTTTTCAATACATTATTGATTACTATTGTTGAGGTACTTTTAGGTTGGCAGTGAACATAAGTCAGAGGTAAATGTTGTACTTTTCCTCCACTACATGTATTTAATACCTTTAGTTACTTTACAGATCAATGATGTGAAATCTAATCAGACTGTAGTTCCACCTGGAGTAAATCCACCAGCTACCCTGCAGTCTACAAAGTACTTCAGACTAGCTGCACCTCCACCAGCTTTGAGAACACTTTCATGATCAATCATTATAAAACATATCAAATATATTATTCTGAAATGGACCAATCTGCACAACGACTACTTTTACTGTCGCTACTTTCACTTTATTTAGATGAGAATACTTTTCTACTTTCACTTGAGGAACATTTTGAATGCAGGACTTTTACTGTAACAGAGTATTCCTACACTTTGGTACTTGTACTTTTACTCAAGTACAATATCTGAGTACTTATTCCACCTCTGGCAGTGTATTAGTCTGAATTGTAGCCGCAAAATCACGCAGAGCTGCTTAAAAATAGACTCACAATGGGAACAAGTGGAAAATAATATTTACAAATGTGTACAATGATTTTACGTAATGTTGACTACTCAAGACACCTGACTTATACATCTTCAAAGGAAGACTGTGTTCATTCTACAATTACATGTATAATACTTCAAGATTTTATATAAAAGCCTGTTTCTAAAAGTATCAACCATAGCGATGCGGTCAAATCCTCAGTTTATAATTTATAACAATAAGCACCTGAGGTGTACCCCCCTTGTGTATCCGTTTCCTGTGAACTACCTGTGCCTTCCCTGTCAACATTGAGCGTTCCCTTATAACTGATTGTAAATCCATAATACATATATTATCACCTAATGTTGTGTTTCAGTGTTTTATCAACTCAAATTATTGTGAATAATACCAGTTTTTAACTTTCCATTTGCTATTTATGGTCAGACATTGTCCCATCATGCCCACCCTCCAACGCCACCTTGTATATATATTATATTTATTGTGCTATTTTCCGCGTATCCCAGCTTTTCCCCCCCAAAGTTAACGGCTAGTCGAAGTTTGAGTATTTATTTGATAGCACGAGTGTGTACATGCAAGTTATACTCACATCAGCTTTCAGGGAGATGCCATCCTCCTTGAAGTGGGCAATTCGGCATAGATAATGCAGATGGCCTTGTAGTCAGCAGGGTCCCCCTCTGGCTGCTGCCCCCTGGCTGCTGCCCTCTGGCTGCTGCCCTCTGGCTGCTGCCCCCTGGCAGAGGTGTTCACCGAGGCATAGATCAACACAGTATCATCCGTCTGAGAACATAATACAGATTTAAACAGTGGATAGCATGGGGATGACATAGTTGTGCTGTATACTCATACTGCAAAAGCTTCCCTTATATCAGCTTTTGGAGCAGTCTCATGTTGACTGAGTGGTTGATGAAGGCATAGGTGATGATGTCATCAGGTTCATCCTGCAGGTGTGGAAGGTATTATAGAAACGTTAAAAACAGGTCATCTGTAACGTTACTCTAATCAGTTGAAACTTGACATTTATTTACTTGATCTTGCATACTCATGGAGGAATATTTCATGTTCTACTGGAGTTACTAATATGAAATGACTGATATGACTGGTACTTTTCTCTAACCTTGTCTGTGCTGGTTGGTGGGTTGGGCTGGTTTCCTGTGGTGTTGGTAACATTGCCTGTGGTCTGATCCTACACACACTTACAATGAATATTATCTCTAGTTATTTTTATATATATTATATATAATATATTACCTGGATAAGAGGAACAATAAATGTAATCTTTTTATTGCCATTTTTCAACGTACTAGGAATTTGCTTTCGGCATGGTGCATTACATGGAGAAAACATTGGACAGGGTGCAGGGACGAGACAGGACTAAACAAAGACAGGACAGTAAAAAGTACAAGTACAAAATACTAGTGCAAAATAAGATAAGATAAAAAAACGATATACAAAACGTAGTGTGGTCAGTGTATATACAGTAAGTGTGTATAGTGTAATGTGTATGTGTACCGGTATGTGCGGCATGATATGTGAGTAGTATGTCCTATGTACAGTACATTCGGTGGTCATCATGTGCAAGTGTCTCAACAGCAGTGGTGAACCGTGTCTATCACAACTGGACCTTCTGTAGACACACACACCCGCCGCTGCCCCCCCCTTCCGCGGCATTATAATGTCCGTCTTTTCACTGAATTGTCGTTTTGAAAAGGGTACTCACAACGATTCTGCAACAACTTCATCTTCACCTGTTGCACTTGTCATTTCAACGTTAAAAACAATAAAACGGCATGAATTGCTTCGTCGCATTCATCTAGATCCTCTGTCTCGAGCCAGTGAACTAGCGGGCCTTCTTGAACACCCTGGAACCGAGGGAAACTCTGAAAGAATACGCCCATTGGCTACAAGTCAATATATGATTGGTTGATCAAACTGTCAGTCCAAACGTACGCTCTCATTCAGTGCAACGGCCAGGGCATTCGATCAAGGATGTAGAATACCTTGGTTGAAGGATATTCTACCCAGAGACCCAGAACAAGATCTGATTGGTTGCTTTCTTTTCGAACACAAAACCACTGAATTGCGTAGTGCATGGACCGAGAAGGACAAACAAATCAATGTTACACTTTAATATTACAGATCAACAACACAGATTCTCATTTATTCATTTTATATACATTTTATTTCTATAATTAAATCGATATTTTGTTTGTTTTATCTGAGTGTTCCAGGGTATTCTCTGAATACCTTGAAGGCCCTGACGGTTCGCCACTGCTCAACGGTGACGGGGTCCGCCACGGGGGGGGTGGGTTCGGGTGATTTCTTCCTGAAGTCCACAACCATTCAACCATGCAATAAACCATTAAATATCCTGTTGAATAACAATAAAAAGCTTTCACCCAATAACTAGAGGCAATGTGTGGATAACTTGAGCGGTGACATCGAAAAGTGAGGTGAAGACTCTCAGGTTTTCATCTCTCGGGTTTTCATCTCCCTCTTGCAAGTCGTTCGGACAGGCAGCCTTTGTCTGGTAGAATGGTCGAATCTGTGATCGAGAGAGCACAGAAGAGTCAGTGTAATTGAGAGTTAAAAAGTGAAACAGCAGCTCAGAGTACAGTATATGTCCTTAGGGTCTTCTGCATCTATGTAGTTCAGTTAAATGCTGTTAGTCAGGAGCCACTGGAATGCCACATCCTACACGACACAAAATATCATTGTGAATTCATATGAATATTTGAAATCATGGTGTAGCGGACGTGAAAACAGTGAAGATAGCCCACAGGTTTAATCAACATCAAAGTCAGCTTTGCATTAAGCTTTCTAAGGCCTTGTCTAAGGCCTAAATGTGGTCACTTCTGCATGGACTTCACTGTTTCTACATAACGTTACCTGTGAAAACATTAACGTTAATGCATTTCACATTGCTAACGTTTGCAACTAGGCAGTGAAAGACTAGCCAGCTAGCTATAGGCAGGGTTGGGTTGTAACGGAATACATGTAACGGCGTTACGTAATCAGAATACAAAAATCAAGTAACTGTATTCAGCTCGCGTTACATTTGAAAAACGAGTAATCTGATTACAGTTACTTTCGTAAACCTGTAGTGAATACATTTTGGATTACTTATTGGAATTATTGGTGGAAAGATTTCCTCTCAACATTTAATATTCAAGTAGTTACAGCCGAATCATCACAGCCCACAAAACCGCCGCAGATGGACCAAAAAAGCGTTTGAAAAAATCGCGGGTCCGCTCGCTCAGTGAAACAATAACAACGAAACATGGAGGAACAACAGTCTGCGTTTAAATCGCGTGTGTGTATATATAGGTGTGTGTGGTTAAAACACATCAGCCTGCGGTCGCTCTTTAGTCTTTAGCCTTACTAATGATTATTTCTGAAGGTATACACAGTGAAGGCGGTGCGTGAAAGGCGGCGGTGCGTGAAAGGCGGCGGTGCGTGAAAGGCGGTGCGCGGCTCGCTCGTCTTCTCAGAGGCTGAGTTAACCCTCCCGCTGCCTCCTGGCTCTGCAGAGAGGTCATGAAGTGAAGGAGGTGTTCCTTCTATAAAACAGCTGTGGGCAGCAGACACTGTGAGAGTCACAGACATGAATTCATAGATCAAGGCAGATTGGTGCACACACTCTCCTGTTTGCCAATCCGGTGCTTAAACTATAGCTCTACACCCCTGGCCGAAATGTCCTTAAAATGAAGTCCGAGTTCGACATTTTAATTCATGTCCTGCCAACACTGCCAGGACAGAAGGCGACACGCCCGTTCTAAACCGTGTCCCTAACTCCTCACAAGCTGCATCCCCAACAAGTGTATTATGTTGTTACATCGTTTCAGATGTGATGTTTCAGTTGTGCTTTTGATACGCCCTTAAAACAGTAAAAACACGTTCAGTTTCCTTTTGCTTTTTGTGTCTCCTGTTCACCAAAACATACCCATCTCAGCCATCTGTGATGGAAAAAGAAAGTCATCCAAAAGTAATCTAAAAGTAATCTGATTACGTTTTTTAAGACACGTAACTGTAACTGTATTCGGATTACTTTCAGAGCCATGTAATCAGTAATCAGTAACTGATTACATTTACAAAGTAACCCTCCCAACCCTGGCTATAGGCTATATATATATATATAGCTACGCTGATGACACCTATCCACACACACATCCACCAGACACACACACACAGACCAGACCAGACACACGCACACACCGCAAGTTAGAACTGGGTCCGAACGTGTGTATTATTAAAACAAAACACACACGTTCTCTCTCTCCTGCTCTCACACCAACCACACTGATATCAGTGGGCTACCTTATTTAGCTTGCTGGCTAATTGCTAATGTTGGCAAAACTGTTATCACAACTTTCCTACAAGGAGATAGTGCTGCTTGGTGATTTTAATTGGGACTGGTTAACTTCTGTGTCAGAGGATTTTAAAAACCTTTGTACCTCTTTGAATTTTACCCAGATTAGAGACAGTCCTACTCGCCCAAATATTAAGTCCCCAAATAAATCCTCCTTAATTGATCTAATTTTAACAAATGTTCCACATAAATACTCATCTGTGGGAATATTTGATAACGATGTGAGTGACCACTGTGTTGTAGCCACAATTAGGGACACTAAGGTCCAAAAGGTTAAACCACATATTATCACAAAGAGAGACAAAAAACACTTTTACATGATCTGTTTGATTTTTATTGGGGTCAAATCAATCTGTGTGCTGATGTAGAAACTGCATGGTCTTATTTTTATCTTGGTTTTATCAAAATTATAGATAGACATGCACCTCTGCGTACATTTAGAGTGATGGGACGAAACAATCCCTGGTTTTCTGCTAAGCTGTCCAGTCTCCTTCATGAGAGAAATAATGCTTGGGCTAAGGCTAGGAAATCAGGCTCAGAGGTAGAATGGCTACGTTTTAGGCAACTAAGAAATAGCTTCACATCTCAAATAAAAAGTGCTAAATCAAAGTACTATTTGTCAGTTACCACAGAAAACCTGAATAATCCTCGGACATTTTGGAAAGCCATAAAATCGATTTCCACTGGTGATATCCCAAATGAGCTACCTCCGTGCCTTACCACAGCATCTGGCACTATATCAGACAGGGCTACTATGCTAAATTGCTTTAATAAGTATTTTGTGTCTTGTGGCTCTTTGTTTCATTCTGTCACTGACTGTACTTCTGCTTCTGTGAACGCTCCAATCCTTGATTCTGAACAATGTGGTCTGGAAAACCCTTTCAGTTTTACTCCTTTAACTATTGGTATTGTTCATGAAGCCTTATCTAAGCTAGATCCTAGGAAACCGGCTGGCCCGGACAACTTAGAACCTTTCTTTTTAAAGATAGCTGCAGATTTTATTGCTCCACCTCTCACTTCTATTTTTAACCTCTCCCTCAGCACAAATGCAATTCCAAAAGTATGGAAGTCTGCTTATGTCTTGCCAGTGGCGGCCGGCCCATAGGGGCGCTAGGGGCGCCGCCCCACCTCTTGCCAGATACAAAATAAAAAATTAAAATAAATATTAAATTAAAAAAAATAACTTTAAAAAAAATATTTAAAAAAAAATATTTCATATTTACATTTTTAATGAACAAGGTAAATATCATACAATTAGTATCACAAAAATGTATAATCTACAATACAATCTCGTTTAAAATTGTGTTACAATGTCCAAAGTTACTGATAAGTCACCTGTTTCCTGCCTTGCCTTGCCCATGGCATTAGTTTATCATTACGGGGCAGAGCCCCCGAGCGAAACAGCAGCAACCAGCAGGTTGCAAAAGTCTCAATAGTAAACTGTGCCGCCGAAACATAATTTCAGCCAATCAGCGCCGTCAAATATTTTGGTCACATGGGCGCTCACGTTGGCGCCCATGTTGCGTACGTGCGTTGACGTGAGGAGTTGTTTTTTAGACTCGTGAGTAACCAAGGTGACGCAGTATTTGGATGAGAATGGTGTGCAGGTGGAGTCGCCGGAACCTCGGTCCGCCCAAGAGCTACTCTCCAATCCTTTTGAAAGGAGAAGTTTGGGAGATAAATTGCCGGGGACAGATACGATCTGTTCAGAAACTAGACAAAAGTTAAACAAGTACAAACCACAGACTGTCTGTGTCATAGAGAATACAGTCGCTGGTTTATTTATGTCTGTAGGCCGTTATGAGTGTGGACGTTAGCGTTAGCTTAGCCAAGCTCCATTCAGGGAACAAGCATTCTCAAAGGTTTTTCGCCTGCAGTCTGTCTGCAGACTTGTCAAAGCATTAATTCATGGTTTTTACTAACCGGTATCAGTGTGTTGTTATGTCGGCATAATTTTGAAACGTGTATTATAATTAAATCACGGTCAAATATGTTACTCTTGTTGTAGCTGTAGCTCCCGAGCCAGCGCGTCTTGTTTGAATGATGCGAGTAAACACAGCTGACAGCTGCGGTGAAACTCGAGCGACTAGATAGGAGCATTTAGAGCAAAGCGAATATTCGCATCGCGTCCGGTCTGAACGCAGCATTAAAGCGAGCTCCGCGCTGCACTGGAAACGCGCCATTACATCACCAGAAGTCCTAATTTAAGGGGTCATTTCTCCCAAAAAAAATGTTTTACTCACTCTATCAATAGCCCCACCAAAAATATTTTCCACCAGCCGCCACTGTGTCTTGCCTTTACTGAAAGGAGGGGAGGCAACTATTTTAAATAACTATAGGCCAATCTCTAAATTGTCAGTTCTGGCTAAGGTGCTCGAACGCCTTGTGAGTGAACAAGTAAAGGAGTTTTTATCTATAAATGATATCCTGTCTGAGCATCAGTCAGGATTCAGAAAGAAACACAGCACCATCACTGTCACAATGAAAGTGGTAAATAACATTACTAGTATTTTAGATAATAAGCAGAGTTGTGCAGCTCTGTTTATTGACCTTTCCAAAGCATTTGACACCGTTGATCATTGCATTTTAAAGCAGAGGCTACTCAGTATTGGCATATCCAGCAATGCAGTGGGGTGGTTTGTGAACTACCTCTCTGAAAGGTCCCAATGTGTTCATTTTGATGGACTGTCTTCTGAGTGGTTTAACATTTCTAATGGTGTACCACAAGGTTCTGTTTTAGGACCACTTTTATTCTCCATATATATTAACGGCGTAGGTGATAATGTGGATGAAGCTACTTTACATTTTTATGCGGATGATACTGTGATGTACTGTGCAGGTCCCTCCATTAAAGAGGCTGTTGTTAAATTACAGGCTGTTTTTAACACTATTCAGACTCAGCTCTCTGAATTAAAGCTTATTTTAAATGTTGATAAAACCAAGGTAATGCTCTTTTCAAAAGCTAAAAAGATACCAGAGCCTGTTTTAGATATTGTAACTACGCAAGGAACAAAACATGAATTTGTTGCCTGTTACAAATACCTGGGTATCTGGCTTGATGATCGTCTCACTTTTAAACTTCATGTCAATAACCTGCTAAAAGAACTGAGGGTTAGGCTAGGTTTCTTCTACAGCAGGGGTCTTCAACTAAAATTCAACGAGGTCCAGTTCGAGAAAATCTCCCCATGCAAAGGTCCGGAACATCAAAATGTCTAAGTTACTTTATGAATTAGTGTGATATATATTGAAGTAGCCTGTAGCTTTATCAACGTCTGCATGTAATCAACAACTGACTGCCAATCAAATAAAGAAAGTACAATTCATAAACAACAATATTTATTGTCAATTAACATTTGAACTATTCAGATACACAGTAAATACTGTGGATCTATGTAATGTTCCTCTCGGGCTGCATTTAAAAATAAAATAGAGAACATAAATAAAATGGCTGTTGAAAATATGTGCATCTTAAAAGTGCTTAATTTTAGATAAATAAAATAAAGTGTAGCAGCAGCTTGAGTTTCCATTTTTCTTTGTTAACCGTTTCACATCATGACTTAACAGTTTCGGCCGATTATAGAACAATATCAATCAATAAATCAATCAATCAATCAATCAATGTTTATTTATATAGCCCAATATCACAAATGTTACATTTGTCTCAGTGGTCTTCACAGTGTGTACAGAATATCAGTATGACAATACGACACCCTCTGTCCTTAGACCCTCACATCGTACAAGGAAAAACTTCCAAAGAAAACCCAGTTTAAAGGGAAAAATGGGAGAAACCTCAGGGAGAGCAACAGAGGAGGGATCCCTCTCCCAGGACGGACAGACGTGCAATAGATGCCGTGTGTAAATTGAAAAGATAATACATTTGCAACATATCAG
Organism: Champsocephalus esox; assembly: GCA_036324585.1. Classification (NCBI taxonomy): domain Eukaryota; kingdom Metazoa; phylum Chordata; class Actinopteri; order Perciformes; family Channichthyidae; genus Champsocephalus; species Champsocephalus esox. The sequence goes on from CM070490.1 coordinate 32,099,622, forward strand.
TCTTTACACATCACAACAATTGAACAGTTTTAAAGTTTCTCTTTCTTTCCCTCTTATATTGCAGTCCCTCACTCGCTTTTTTAATTCAGTGAGAGAATTGAGCTGGAGCTTGTCCTGCCAGGAGTTCAAATCTGGGCTGCGATGGTGTCAGGGCCCACACATGCAGGTGCTCATTGGTTAGCCTCGGTTAGCTCATTGGTTAGCCTCGGTTAGCCTGCGCTGGAACGATATCTAGTTTTAATTTTGATCCTGGTGGACTGATCATATCGGGCTCTGAGACTGCTTATTTTTTGTGACCTCAGTTCTGACTTGAGAGGGAATGTTTGGTCAAACACTTTGTGTTTTGTCTCATAGTGGCGTTTTGGCACTTTTAAAGAGCGCCACGGTCTCTGAACAGATTAGACACACTGGCTCTGTGCTCCCAGTGGGCAGGATGAACATGAACGAGTCCAGTCAGGGTTAAAAGCTCTGTTCTCACTGTCCACTTTCCTCTTCTTGGAGAGCACCATGTGTAATTATTTGTCTCTCCCTGTCTGCCGCTAACACGCCTGTTCACTCTCCTCTCCAGTCTTCTCTCCCTGTATCGCTAGTTATTCTCTTCACTCACCTTCCTCTCCGCTTCTCTCTTAGAGATGGGCGAGTCCTGATTCATTCGGATCATCAACCCGGATCCTAGAAATGAGCTGGTCGTGACAAGTCTCCCCTCTCCATTAACCCGAGTCCTTTGAGTCCTACACCTTGTGTGACGTACAAATTAAAACTATAAATTGCGTCACTCGCTACTCTCTTTATAACATGTAAAATAACATTACAACATACCCCAGTCCATCTGCCAACCCTTTAGCAAGTAGGATAGCTTCCAGAAGTTATCGTTTGGCTCAGGGGAGGGGACGCGGATCAGTGAAACTTCCTGCAGACTCGTGGGGACTCACGGCCGGGAACACATTTTACTTAGGGGGTGTGGCCAAAAGTGGGGAGTCAGGATTTGCGAATCTCTGAGTCTGCTGTTGACTCGTGCATTACGACGAGTCTGCTGGATCTCTGGATCTGCTGCTACGGTAGAACCGGCCCTGCCTTTCAGTACCATGTGTAGGCTATTGCTCTTCTTTCAATGAAAACACATGTGACGCTACATTTATAATATATCTATATATGATATGTGCTACTGCTGCATCCACCCTAACTTCTTGCAGATGCTATTATTGTTTAGTCTCTTCGTGTCTCCTCAAACTCCCAAACCATGGCTGTGAGTGCCAGCAGCTCCTCAAAGGATGCTCGTTGATTGGTCGGACACGGGCTGCTTCCCTTTATATACAGTCTATGGCCCTTTCTCATTTCTCGAACTCCCCTCCTCCACTCCTATCCTCGATACTTAGTCCCGCCCACAGGAGATGCGAGTGGAGGAGCCAAGGAGGGGAACCGAGGAGAGAGGAGGGGAGCAGGTGGTTAGAGAAATGAGAACTCCTCTCCTTTGAGCGGTCATTTTAAAGAGACGTCCATTAATGATGACAGGAGGCAGCAGCCCTCTGTCTGATGGACAGATGTGTTCATGATGACTTAACAGGCTACAGATGCGGACACGCACACACACATATATATGTATATATTTATAATTATATATATATATATATTGAATTATTAATAATATTTATATAAATATATACAATTTCAGAATCAAACAGAGCACTCATAATAACGTAACACTATCAGAGACTGGATATATCCCCCCCCTCTGGTCGCTACAATGAGGGAAATAAATTACGGGCCAAAAGTTGTATTTACAAGTATTAAAAGTAAGCAGAGGACACCAAACCAACTGAGACCTGTCTGTCCGCTGCATCTATGCACACACTGTACCACACACCACACACTGTACCCACACATACACCACACACACACACGCACATACAGTTCCTAAAACAGGCTACAGCCGTTGTGTATTTTATTGTGAAGCACTAAATGGTTTTAGAAAAAATATCGACTCTTTGTTTGTAGATATCTACTAAACTAAAGCAAATACAGAGAGTAATGTAGGCCTGTTATACTGAGTGATATATATTATACACACTGCTCTGCTTTCTGCACGGACCTCACAGCTGTTCTCACTGTAAACATAGCGTCGCGATGAAAGCAGTTAATAGAGAGGCGAAGTCCCTCCCTTTCCGGGAGCCTCCATGGGACCCCGGAAGCGTAAAATTATACATTGAAGTCAATGGAGAGAGAAAGGTTATCTTTTGAATTGTGCCACGAATGACACATATGATGTTTGTCAATTTAAAAGAATATTTTGCAAGTCAAAAAAATTTAAATGTGTCGTAAAACTGTGAAGTTACACATTTTTTTGTGTGAAACCGCTGAGTGAACTACAGGTCTCTTGGTCTCGCACAATACGCGTCACCATCACAAAGACGGCCGTCATGTTAGCACATTTCACAATAACTCACTGTTCTTTCAGAATGAGAATAAAAGTATAAAACGAGGTGAACATCACTACAAGTCTGGGCATGTTGAGAGCTGGACATACACGAAAGGGGAGTTAGTCGGTTCTGTAAGAGCAGCGGGACCGGCTTTACAAGGTTTCAGTGAGTAATATGAGTGCAATGTGTAACGTTAATGTCAGCTAGGCTAGCTAACATTAGCTAACAAGGTACACTAACGTGTTTTGTTTTAGTAACTAGTTTTCTCCTAAGAACTCTGTGGTCTCTGTGTATGCTGTGGATAACATTAGTGTTCACAAGAACAATGTACACTCCCGTGTTTTGTTTTAGTTGCTCTTCAGATTGAAGCGGCCAGTTTTATATCGACTATACAGTATATTCTATACTGTATGTGTGATCTCCTTTTACATCTAGTTTGAGTTTATTTGCTGTGTGTAGATTCAAGGATTTTGGTGAACATGACCATCGCGGAGGCAGTCCAGTTACCATCCTTCTGTCTCCGTGAGGAGGGTGGGTCATATATCACCCATACTGGCACCAGGTCCAAGGGCAGCTGCACATCACAGACCGGAGTCTCTGCTACTTTGTTGTGTGGACCAGAAGGAGGCGATCATCATCCTCATCCCCAAAGACCCTGCATGGCATGGAAATCTCCTCCTCCTAGAGAACTTCTTCACCCAGCATATGCTCCCTGTGTTGGCCAGAAGAGAGGAGGACATTTAAATACACATACTCTTAACACCCTGGGACTCTGCGTTGTGTTCCGTATGTGTGATGGGTGTTATGCAGAAGGGAGGAAAACAGGACACAGCAGATTGGGATCGTGGTGGAGATGCTGAGCAGTTATTTCATTGTTGCATGTAATTATTATTATACTGCGTGCTTCTTAGTTATTCCATCTTTTGCTGTAACATGGATCTGTATGTAACTCTATATTTACTTGTTATCTACCACACTTCCTTCTACATCATACACCATCATCATTATACATGATGGTGTATATAGGATATATATATTTGTATACATTTCATATCTGTAAATTGGATTATTACATTTTTCGCATTTGGGATTGTTGGAAACGTCTTTTTGATCTCTGTCTATCAACACAAACTGAGTAAGTGACAATAAAGTTGACTTTGAAAAATATATATATTCTTTATGAAAATAGTTGACTGTTGGAGAAATGCAAATGAAACGTTGGACTGAACTACAACTACGCCTTTAAATCTCTACGGACTGTTTTTCAGTGGGATGGCAAGTTGCTGTCTTTAAACATTTATTAGTTTTTTCTCAGAACAGATTTTCTGAAGTTAATTTAACTTAACCATGTAAGGTCATTATTAAAAAGGTACAATCAATTTGTTTAGGGTTGACTAAAATAATGATAAACATTTCATTTGGATAATTTACTGACAGAATAAGAAACTCAATGATGCTCTGCTCACCTGTTCCTTTTTATAAAGTGAAACAGTTGAAACGATAGATTTTTAGTAAACTTAAAAACAACCTTCTCCAAAAGCTATCAAGGGATATACCGAATACTTGTTTTAGAACTTTATTACATATTATTTGTATATAGTTTGAATGATCCACAATTGACAGAAGCTTGTGTTTACACTGACCTGTTACTCATATATTAATGTCTTTGTAACTTCTTTAAACCACTACCTCACTATTTTATTTCATTCATCACGGTTCAGTAAACTAAGTAATACATGAACCAGTTTAATCATTATAATAACGTAGGATTGCAACTCTTTGAAAGTGTAGGTGGCTCTTAAAAGAGCCGTTGTGTTTGGGTGTGCTGGTCTCGGGTCAGTTTAAGCCCTCTCCGCGGATGCAGCGGGCCAGCTGGATGTCCTTGTGCATGATGGTGACCCTCTTTGCTTGGTTCATCTTACTGGGGGCAGCTACATGGATGTCGGTGCAGTCCACAGTCATTGTGCAGTTGAAGGCAGAATGGATGAAGGCAGAATGGATGTATTATTGACTCCAAATGAAGCACAACTTCAAGTCATACAATACATTGACTTTATTTGTAATTGTGTAAAAAGAAAAAATAAAGCATTGATTAGCAAGCAGGACCTGCAGGAACAGAGCACGGGGATGGATGGAGCTGGGAAGAGAGAAGAATAAAGAAAACCGATCAACTCTGGGGGATGCATTGTGCCTTTGAAGTATATAAATAATATACCATAACCAAATACTATTACGTACAGTGGAAATCAGGTTGCCAGAGCAGGTCAGTGTGCATGTTCCTCAGGGTCTCAGCAGTTACAGATGAGGGTAAAGGAAATAAAAGAAAAAGGTCAGTAACAACACTTTAAAGTAACAACACTTTGAACAATTATCTCTTCTAATAATGTTCTCTCAGTAATCACTCAACTACTGTCTTTCCAACAAACAGATTGACTCACCCTCACCGTCATCACAATGAAGCACGTCCAGAAGAATGTCATGCAAAGCTCCCTGCCTGCCTTCGACTCTCCCTGCTTCCTTAGCACCCGGTGGATGGCGCAGTAGGCTGCTCTTCAAATGTTTCACGAAATACTTACCATCTACTCTTACTCTTACTTCATGTTATAAAATAATAACTTCATGGTAAGGCTACTAAAAATGACAAGGCTAAGTAATGTAATGCTAACTAACGTGCTCGCTACTCGTCGCTACTAGCTAGGTAGCAAACTTGACTATATGTTCCATGCACAACATGTATATTACCTGATATGTCTGATCCAACGACTCCTGGTCCTTTCATCAGACGGGAAGCGAGAGAACGAGCAAGTGGTTTGATCACTTATGTGATTACAACCTGGTACAAAGCACACATGCATCTTGTAAAAGTGAATTTATTTTTAGCAATCTCTTATTTATTGGAGGGAATAAATCGGTATGAGATCTTCTTCTTCTTCTTCTTCGCTTTAATTACGAGTCGCAACCACTTGGAGAATTATCGCCTGTGACATCACTTACGCGAGCCAGAATGGGATTTGGGATTTGTAGTCTTTGTAGTCGCGTATTTTTCATAGTCTTATATTTCAACAGTTTTACGACAAAATGTGACTTTTTTGACATGGAACTTATTGTTTAAGATTGACAAACATCATATGTGTAGTTCGTGGCACAATTCAAACGGAATCAAAAGATACGTGTTCTCTCTCCCATTGAAATTCAATGTTAATTTTTCGCGGAAGTAGATGGGCGTGACTTCGCCTCTCTATACAATAATATCCAGGGGATGCATGCAGAGCTGTCATTGGCTGAGATAAGTCCGGCCGTGCGTCACGACTCTTTGAAACATCTTTGTTGCCGGAAATGCATCCACGAAGGAGCCGTGGAGGACCGTGGAGGACCCATCAGTGTATCCTCGGTTATAGCTCCTCCAGAGAGCCTCCTCGACGCTCGGTCCTCGGTCCTCGAAGTGCATTTAGAGAAATGAGATGTCCTTCAACAATTCCTTTCCGGGTCACTACCGAGGAGGGGGATTTGATGAAATGAGAAAGGGCCAATGGCTGCTTCACAACATTCACAACACAAACACATTACTTGAATCCTGACAAAATTCAGATTATTTTGTGATCCACTGATTCTGCTAGATTCCAGCTGCAAAGTAAAGCCTGGCCGCTCCAGTTGGATTTCAAAGTGTGTGTGCAGAATCCTTGCTACTACTAGTGGAGCGCTTTGGTCCACAACATGAGAGATAAGAAAATCAAAGATTTCACTATTTAACTGATATGATTTGTAAATATTCATAACCATTCTTGATCAAACATTTGTTTAAAATTGCAAACATAATACAAATACCTTATATAAACTTTATTTACTCTATCAAAATCATATTGGAGTTTTCCTACTGCAAAAAAACGTAAGAAAAAAGCCTTAAAACATGTTAATAAAGGTTTGAAAAAACGCCTTCAAATGTGTTTATAAAGATTTGAAAAGAAACAGATATTACCAAGTGGCACCTTGAGACCAGTTCCTTCAAATTTAGTACAGTAGTCCACACAGCATTGAAAACAATCCATACTATTCTTTGAATATCAGGATATCTAAAAATAATTCAGATTGTTTTTTAAATTGCTAAATATTTTAAAATAATCACCATAAATTGTTCAGTTGCTAGATATTTAAAAATAATCAATAACAGTATTGTTTAAATTGCTGGTTAGTGGGTTAATACAGTTGTAATGGCCATGAACAGCCAACAGACAGAGGCAATGCCAGAGCTCAGAGTGACTCTGTTTCCTATTGTTGAGCCCTTTGTTCAAGGGGTGACAGGAGATCAGTGGCTTCTGTTAAGGTCAGGCAAACCTGATGATGCCACCTTAATCGTGGTGGCAGACCTTATTGTCGAGGTTGTAACGTCCCTAACTAAGGCCATTTTGGCTGCTTGTATGGGCATGAAGACGTCTGTCTCTGAGGAGAGCATCAGCTCCAGCCTGGGGGACGCGCTCTCCCAGAGTATCGCCCAAGCTCTGGACCTTGCGAGCCAGGTGGAGGACGACAGCGTGGAGCTTTGTGCGGCTGTCATTAGCAAAGAGGTGGCAGAGAGCGTGAACTCTGCCCTCTCTGCCCCGATGCACACTGCTGAGCGCGTCATTCGCCCCCGCAGGCTCAACATTATGGTGGGGCACACCTGCACAATGCTGAAGGCCTTTGCCGAAAAAATGAGAATTAGGAGAAGCCAACGTAGAACACGTCAGAGAAAATTAAGTCCCGCCCCCCTGGAGAAACCATTGGTGGATAACGAGGAGCCCAGAGCTGAGTCACCGGTCTCAGTGGTGTCCTTACTAATAGGAGTCCAGGAGCAGAGTTCCTCAGGGGACTCAGTGATTGACATTCGCAAACAAAAATCCGTGGAAGAACTCATTGACCAGGAGCTGAGAAAAATCACCGATCCTGTCCTGGAAGATTTGCCTGACCAGGTTTATGCTCTGCTGCAAGAGGAGTGCTCTCTGGAGATCGCCAACACCGCGATGGGCATCACAGCCCTTCTGACCCAGCAGGAGGAGAATCAGGAGAGGACGCATGATGGCAAGTCCACCAGTCAACACAAACAGGAGACCAAATGCAAGCGGGGCGTAAAGCTGAGGGTGAAGAAATGTTTGGCAAAGCGTTTTGCCAAAGCTTGGATTCATCGCATGGTGGTAAAGCTTAAAAAGAAATTCCACCCAGAGCCCAAAGCTGAAACTACGAAGTCCATGATGTCACTGATGAGCGGCGTAAGTGCTCTTCTCATGACTGAGGGAGGTGAAAAGGGAGGGAAAGAAATTAGTGTCTTTAAAAGGTTCAAGGACTTCTCCAGTGTCAAGCATTTAGTATTTACTGAGGCACTCACCGACATGTTGTACAGACACATTGCTAGTGGTATGTCGCACAGTGACTTCCCAGAGCCTGTCAGGCACTCGTCCGTCAGGATGTTGCTCATTCCTCAGGTGCATGCCAACATGTACGCGGAGATCCGCAAACAGGCGTGGCGTTTCGTGTCGCTGATGAGCTGGTTTGTGAACACTCAGGTCGCCACCCAGAGTCAAAGGGTCCAACAGGCCATCATGGGGCCTGAGGCTCCGTTTCAGTCAGAGGCCTTGGAGAGGGGCGAGGCTTTGGAGCGAGCCACGCGTTGTGAGGAGAGAACTGCCAGTCCTTTGGAGGAGGACGCAAACAGGCAGTGGGATTTGAATAGAGTCTGCATTCAGATTTTTGTGGAGAAGCTGGTCACGCTGGCCTTCAAGAAATCTAAAGTGGGGCGCACTATTGTGGACGACAGGGACATCATTAAGAGCCTCTTTGATAGAGTTTGGGCTGAGGTGCAGCACAGGGACTTTTACACCACCCCAACAACCTTCAATGACCTTGACAAGATTGTTTACCAGCGCTTGTGCAAGATTGCGGCCTCTCAAGATATGGTCCTGGCCCGTTTGATTTTAAAGGACCCAGGTCTTGGAGCTTATATAGTCGGGTCCGTCGATGATCGCCTGCTCAACCCACCTCAGAAACATAGAACCATCTGCAGATTCTTTAGGTCTGTTGGAAAAGCCTTCTCCAACATCTGGAGGGGCGGTCAGTAAGTGAACTGTGCCGCAGGGTTCCTCCAGGTTGTCCCGCATTGTAGCATTTAACTGCAAATGAAAAACCTGTTGCTTGCAATATTTAGGAGGATATTAAGGGTAGATCTCCACAGGGTCTTTGTCCTTCTAACTCCACACGGGTTTCCTCCGAGTGAAAGATGTGCTTCGGTTTTCCCAACTGATTCCTGAAATCAAGTAAAAAAAACTCTCAGAGTGGACGGCCACTTTGAAGGAACAAATGTGCAGGGGTATTTTTCCGTTCAAAATAGAGGCGGGGTTACTCCAATTTCCCCACATTGATTACATTAAAAAAAACTCTTAGATTTCTTAAAATGAACAATAAAAGCAATCGGAGACAAATGTCTCGAGGACAACATCATGGAAATGATGAACATTTAAAGAGGAAGAATATTAATGATAATGATATTGTTAAGAATACTGTATTAAGCATTAACAGTATGCACATTCATTCAATACAAACATATTGTCGCTGATTCAATCAATTAAAATCAATACATAATTATAATCTATTCATCTCGGTATATTTTACATCTTTATTGTAAAGGTTATGTTCATATATAATTTATATCCTGATTTGAGTCATATGTTTTCATGCATCTTATTCATATTTAAATACGTTGGTACTCAGTGGAACAGATATTTGTTTCTTACAGAAAGCAATGCACTCATCTTTAAGTCAATAAAATCATTTAAAATGTAGACTTTGAGTCAAGTTTTCGTTTATTTAGCTTTCCCGCTGTCGTCGGGTCAAGTGGACCCAATCTCAGAAGCTTTGATGTGATACAAAGGGGGAGATTAACTCATTGCCACACACATTACATGGATGATTCCCTGTTATGTTCTGTGCAAGAAAAAAGTATGAGCACTACTTTAATTGAATTATGGGTATTTAACTAATTATTTGTGCTATCCAGCTGATTAAAACACACATTTTACATCAACAGCTTAATGAAAATCGCAATTTCTTGTTCAAACCAAATTTGATGGTGGTTTGAAATCCCACTCGGACTCCTAAGATGCGTCTCGGTCCAAACGGTCTTTGTGACAGATGGTCTGTGATAAACAAGCAACTTAGAACACATCAGTGGCAACTAGAAAAGATCAGACACGTTTGTAAAAATACCTGGCAGGTGATTGGATGATCCATCTGTCAGGCAAACGTACCAAAGCAGTTCTCATTCATAACACTCCGTTCGATGTCTCACTATGGGATGCGCCTCATTGCGGAGCAAACAGAAGCATCAATCTCATTACGCCAATCCTGATTGGCCGGTGATTCTTGACGTCAACGTCAGGGGAAATCACCCCCTATAAGTAGCCTGCGCCACGACGCATGCGTCATTCAAACACCTCTTCTCGCTTCAGAGCACATCTCGAACGGTAGCCGGGCTAGCTTAACAGTCCACAGACTGAACCCAACACATTTTTGGTCGACGGGCGTTAGCCGGCTACCCGATTCTCTCACAGAAGAATATTATAGTCAACCTCGCCGTTCTTCCTCTGGAGTAAGGTAAGGTTTTGACTTCAAGTTAGCAACACACCAGTTGCTAACTTGTGTTTTTTCCCTCACTACCGACACCACGGTAGCAAGGACACTTTTTTCTTCTCTCTTCCACGGAGGAGAAAAGGATTACAGGAATATTACCATACCAGGTAATATCCTTGAGAGAAAAAGACCCACGATGTCCTTTTTCCCCCGGATTAAAGACAGATCGGTAAACATTTTTTTCTCGAACGTACCTGTCATGAGCGGACCCTCTCCACGCCTCACGGCGAACGAGATGGACGCCTCTCCCCCTCACACCAGAGGAGTCAGGAACTCTGAGGCTCGGCGCTGCGGTTGCGGGTTGAAAGTGTCAGGCACAGACTCACACCAGATCTGTTCGTCCTGCCTCGGGCTGGAACACGCCCAGGAGGCCATCGACAACCCCGGCTCGTGCGGACATTGTGCCCGCCTCACCGTGAAGAGCCTCCGCCGAAGGTTAGCACAACAAGCTAGCCTGTCGGGACGGGATCCCCTCATGTCCACTGATCCGCCGACCGGCAATCAAGACACGGGGACGTCTGCCGCAGAGATGGAGCCCCTCACTGCGGTCTGGGGCTCACCGACAGCGGCACCCGCAGAACCGGAATCCCGCGCCATATCAGGCCGAGATCCGGTGGCGGCAAAGAACGCGGGAACGGGGCCCCACGCAATACCAAGCTGGGGCTCCCGACTGGACCTCACCACGGTTTCACCCGCGGAAGATGTCCTGGAGTTAGATTGCATGGAGGACGAAGAGTACACCTCTGAGTTCCTCCTGTCTGACTCGGATGAGCAGGAAGACGACATCTTCATGTCATCGACTCAGGCTGCAAAGCCGGGAGCGATGGCTGCTCCGCCGGGCGATAGCACACCAGCTTCGCCCTGTCTCAGTATGGATCTACAAGCCGTGTGTCAGCGCGCTGCGGCCAAACTAGACATCCCATGGCCGAAGTGGCCAAGGAGACCTCCAGGTCCCGTTACGAGGGAAAACTTTTTTCCCAAACAACGAGGGCAAAGAGTGGAGAGACCGGCCCTTTAGCAACAAGGCCCCAATCCAGGGTGCCTCCTCCCTTGACTGTGACGGTATGGAGAGGCTCGGCCTGCTCCACATACCACCTATGGAACCGCTGGTGGCAGCCCACCTCCTACCGAGGATGGGCCAGCCGCCAAGCAGGAACCCCACGCTGCCAGCAAAAACGGACCGATTCCAGTCTACCATGACGGAACGGACCTACAGAGCCGCAGCGTTGTCCGCCAGGGCTCTGAACGTTTCCTCGATGCTAACCGCATACCAAGCGGAGCTCTGTGAGGATATGTCGAGCAATCCTGGACCGGCCACTCTGGACGAGATAGCCGCGGTCACAGACATTTGTCTCCGTGTCCAAGGCTGCGCCGTCCAGGCCACGGGCAAGGTAATGGGGATCATGGTGGTGCAGGAAAGAGCTAGATGGCTCAACCTCACCAACCTCCCAGATCGGGAAAAGGAAGATGTGCTTGACATGCTCATCGTTCCCGAGGGGATTTTCGGCTCCGCTCTCGCTTCCATGCAAAGGAAGTGCGAGTCGAAAAAGAAGGAAGACGAGGCTCTCCACCTTTGTCTCCCTCGAAGGGTCCAACCGCGGCCTTTGCAACGGCGGCCCTTCGCCCACGCTGCACCGCGCTCTGCTGGGTTCAAAGTACCGGGACAGCAGAGGGCGCAGCCCGCCCCGAGTCCCCAGCCCAGGCAGGAGACGAGGGCGAGTTGGTCTAGAAAATCTCCGGCTCCGGCTGTAGCCCAGGCACAGCCGAACCAGAATTTCGGCCAGCAGGCGAGGAAGAAGAAGCGAGCGGCCTGACAGCCCCTCCTTCTCCCCTCCGTGACGGAGCTGGAAGTTCCTTCCCCGGCTCTAAATGTGTCCCCGCCGCCTCGAGAGATGCCTCAACGCCATCCTCAAGTCCGCACAAGACACATGTCACATTGTTATTGTCTGAATAAACCATTTTCCGCTGACGAATCCAGGCTCCGGCCAAGAGCGCAGCCTAAAAAAATGAAAAGAAAGACAATAAACAGTCCGTTAACCATAAATCCCCTTCTGAGAGCAGCTACGGCCTCTCTCAAAAGGCGGATAATAAACTGGTCTGTGAAGGCACCACCGCCACGCGCATGCGCAGTGCCGGTTGGGGCTTTAAGGGCACTACCGCCACATGCGTACGCTCGGGGTGTTGAAAATAATCGTTTCTACGATGCATTGCGATGTGGACGTGGACGATTCGGTCTCGATGCAGTGACGGAAGATAATCGGTTATAGAGTAGTAACGTTGCTTCCTGATTTTCCGGCCGCGGCTTTACTATAACGTTTTTTCTGTCACTTTAATATCAAATCGGTCGGTGACGCAGAGATCAGGGAGCAGACGTGACAGTGGCACAGCAACACCGAACACGGAGCAGTCTGCTTTATCCACCAACACAACACCACCAGTCCAGAACCAGCAGCAGAAGGACCCGCTCCGAATCACTCCGTGTCGTTTTCAAAAATAATCACGTTACAATCATGTCAGGTTTTTGGTGGATTCAATCACGTCTTGGATGCAGAGTATGAATGTCCTCTAGCAATTTTCAGACGATATATACGTGTGTGAAGTTTGTGAAGGCAGGAGGAAAAAAGCTTCCGCGATCACCGTCTCCTCCGTTCCTCCAAGCCCCGCCCCCTCCCTGGAAATAATGAGTGACAGGCTGACAGTGACCCGATAGAAACTTTGTTATTCACTTAATCACTGAGATATAATGAAGCGAATTTAATCTCATACATTCATGGGATTTGTGTAGTATTTTAGTTTGTATATGCTATTGTAAATCCTCCTGTTGTCTGCTGTGTTCAGACTCAAGTCCTGTGTGTGATGCCACATTCAGGACATTCAGTGTCTTTTCTTTAACAGAAGGCCGTGGCAAGAAGCTGCAGCTAGACTGCAGAAGCATTAGCTTTTTGTTTTTGAGGATAGAACAACTTCACACACGGAGGCAAGACCTACACAATTAATTTATTTTGGTTTATAAATTAATGTCAAGACATTTATGTTATTGATTTCTGAAGCACTTTCTAAATAATAAAAAGAGAGATCATATGTATTTACTGCATGTATGCATTGATGAAAAATAAGCCATGTGCAGTAATATAGAAAATTGAGGATGCAACGCATTGGTATGAATCGTGATGCACCGCGATGCACCGGGATATCGAACCGAATCGAATCGTTGACAGGATAATCGTAATCGAATCGAATCGTGAGACCAGTGAAGATGCACAGCCCTAGCGTACGCAGTGCCGTCTAGAGCTGTAAAGAACGGCCCGTCAATCCTTCCCCTTTCAAGAGCAGCTGCGGCATCTCTCAAAGGACGGATTATTGACGGGTCCGTGAAGCCACCGCCACACACATGCGCAGTGCCGGTCAGGGCTTTAAGGGCACCAGCGGTACGCGCAGGCGCAGTGCCGACTGGAGCCGTGAGGGCACCACCGGTACACACATGCGCAGTACCGGCTGGAGCCAAAAAGGCACCTCCGTCACGCACATGCGCAGTGCCGGTCGGAGCCATAAGAGTGACATCCCAGCTGGCTCTAAGGAGCATACAGCAGGAGATACTCACGATGTCTGCATGGGCTTCTCAAGACAGTTATAATTTATCTGTTTTCACAAACCCAGTGAGAGTCAACCCACATTCTGGAGAGAAGAGTTCTCTCTCTCCCAGAAAGAAGGGTTTTATCTATAAAGCCCACCGAGCGGAGTCAGATTACGGAGAAGAATGTCCTCGTAAAGCACCCGCTCAACATGGGCCTCATAATAAAACTAAACCCTGAACGCCACGGCTTACGGAGAGTTTTGGTGATTATGAAATGCGTAGTGGCACTACACCCGACTTTTCCAGTGCGGGACGCGCCTACGGGTGCAGTCCTTTCACGGAAGGTGGTCACCACGGACGCAGGTCAGACGGGCTGACAGGGGACTTACGAAGGTTGCCCAGTGAGAGGTCTCTAGAACAGAGACTTCCAGCGGGCACGCGTAAATTACCCGGAGCTTTTAGCGGTGTTCCCCACCCAAAAATGCTTCCTGCCTTCTCTCAGAGGACTTCATGTCCCCGTGAGGATAGACAACACGATATCGTGTATGAACCGCCAGGGGAGGTTGCGTTGTCTCCAGTCACCACTGGCACACAAACTGATCCCTTGGAGCGGCAGGCGTCTCCTCTCTCTGAGAACGACACGAGTACCGGGTGTTATGCACCTAGGGACAGAATTACTGTCAAAAGGTGCACCACTCTATGCAGACTGGACTCCTCATCCAAGGATCGGGAGTCCGCTGTGGGTGCGTTACGGCGGAGCCGCGTTAAATCTGTTCGCAAGGGGAGAAAATGCTCAATGACAGCTGTTCTCTTTAATGCACGATTTAAACACACCGTTAGACGGGGAAGCACTCGTACACGATTGACCTCCGGGTCCTCTGTACACGTTCCCACCCCTGGTTCTGTTCCCCTTAACTCCGGCCAGAGTGAAAGAGCAACGCCACACACGTACTCTGATGTTTCCACCCTAGCCCGCAATATACAGGCTGGTGGTGATATATCAGCTGTTGTGCGGGCAGCCGTGGCAGCCCCCACCACGCAGGGACAGATTGTCTCAGGCGGGGAGGGTGATCCTTCACCCACGCCCAGAGCGCGGGGCACTATGGGCCTGACCCGTGAGTGGTACAATCTGAATACAGTGGGACTCCCTCAGAAGGTGATAAACACGATTCAGAGTGCGAGAGCTTCCTCCACCAGGTCTCTTTACGACTGTAAGTGGAGGGTGTTTGAGGAGTGGTGCCTTCAAGAAGGGCACATCTCTTTTCAATGTCCTGTCGGGGTGATTTTATCATTCCTACAGGACTTGATCGATAAACACAGAGCTTTCTCCACGATCAAGGTGTACCTGGCTGCTATTGCTGCATGCCATGTGGGCTTTGAGGGTAAGACGGCTAGCCAACATCCTTTGGTCTGCCGTTTTATGAAGGGAGCGCGCAGGCTCCTCCCTGTCTCCAGGTCGCTGGTGCCCTTATGGGACCTGGCAGTGGTCTTAAATGGGCTCAGAATGACCCCATTTGAACCCCTGGAGGGAGCTGACATGAAACATCTGTCACTCAAGACAGTGCTGTTACTGGCCCTGGCATCCGCTAAACGGGGCAGTGATATCCATGCACTGTCTGTACATCCCTCATGCACTCAGTTCGCCCCAGGGCAAACGAGAGTGTTGTTGAAACCCAACCCTGCCTTTACACCAAAGGTGGTTGGTTCGTGTACCCCGATTGACATTGAGGCATTTCCTCCGCAGCTGGTTTCCTCCGGGGAGCAGCAGCAGGATCTGTTGTGTCCAGTCCGGGCTTTGCACACATATATGGACAGATCAAAAGAGCTTCGTCTTAATGACAAACTCTTCGTGTCCTGGGCTAAACCTCACAAGGGTAAGCCTGTTACTAAGCAACGACTATCCCACTGGATCGTGGAGGCGATTGCTTTTGCCTATACGAGTCAGAATCTGCAAGCACCTTTGGGTCTGCGGGCTCACTCGACTCGGGGCCTGGCTACATCCTGGGCTTTGTTCAAGGGTGTTTCCATCCAGGATATCTGTGCGGCGGCAAGCTGGTCTTCGCCACTCACTTTTGTCCGCTTTTACAGACTGGACGTCTCCACTCCAAGCGTGGCCCGAGCAGTGCTGGGCACCTCGTTGAGTCGGGACTCAATCGGTGATCTTCGAGATAAGCTCGTCTGGCAATACGGGAGCTACAATATCCCATAGTGAGACATCGAACGGAGTGTTATGAATGAGAACTATAGGTTACTTACGTAACCGCAGTTCTCAGAGTAACATGAAGTGAGATGTCTCACCAGATGGCCCTCCTTGCTATGGTGAAGCGAGAAGAGGTGCTTATTTTGAATGACGCATGCGTCGTGGCGCAGGCTACTTATAGGGGGTGATTTCCCCTGACGTTGACGTCAAGAATCACCGGCCAATCAGGATTGGCGTAATGAGATTGATGCTTCTGTTTGCTCCGCGATGAGGCGCATCCCATAGTGAGACATCTCACTTTCATGTTACTCTGAGGACTGGGGTTACGTAAGTAACCTATAGGTCGGTAAAAAGTCATATCTCCCATTGAGAAGCACATTCAGTTGACAAGAAATGGAAGATGCATTTCTCCCCCAACAACGGAAGGAGACTCGATTTGTTTCAAGTTTAATTTGTAGTGACAAAATCAAAAATAACAGTATTCAAAGGAAGTCTTCAACAACCCTGGATCTTTTTCAGTGAGTTATTGTGAGTCAATATATTCTCTGTAACTACAACATTATTGGATTATCATTCTAAAAGAATATAAATCACAGTGAATGTAAATGTATGGATGACTACAGTCCTCATCCTAAAGCATTCAGTCATCATTCTATTGCAATGAGCTGGGGAACTTCAGCAGGAGGACTGCAGTGCTGTTCTCTGTATCTATTGAATCTACTGGATTGCACATTATGTAAGGTTACCATACAACTGAGGAGTGCACTGGATCTACTCGTGACCTTTAACTATTTACCCAGGACACTACATGGAAGTGATCGCCTAATATGTATTGTCGCATTCTCACTTTGGTTTTTCATTTGCACACAAGTTAATGCAGATCACACCTACAATTTAAAAAAGTTGAATACACCTCAGATTGTAACTCGATTCCTTCTCTATCAATGAGTGTAAACCAGAGACACAGTATTTCAGGTGATAGAGCCACAACAGGGAAACTTGTAAACAAAATGCATCCTTCTAAACCAAAGCAAAGCGATGCTGCTGTGTGCTCGCTCACTCATTCTCCTCCTCTAATCATTCACACTGATAAAGTGTCATAACTGATGTCTACATTCTACTCATTCAGATTGCTAGTGCTGCACACTCATAACTACTTATAACAAATAAGGAAAGCACATCACTAAAAGTCTCTATTGCTTGCACCACTCCAGCACACAGCGACATGTAACAGTTTAGCATCTGTGCATAATGTCTGTGTGGCCTTCCCTCGGTGCATCAGAAGTCCATGGATTTGGTTTGAGATCTAGAACAGGTTCTTAGCCATGGCAGTGACATTGAGCAGAAGACTAAATATCTCTTTCTTCCCCCCTAAAGTATCTCGCTCTAGTTATGGCAGTATTTAACATACGTCCATATGTTGTTAAAACAGTCGGGCCTGTTTCTTGAGATCATTTTTCTTCCACAGAGCCAGCCGGTCAAAATCCTCCACAGTCATGCCGAACACTTGGAGGAACTCCTCTGGGGACAGGTGACGCTGACAAAAAAATAAAAAAGAGATGACAGTTAGCATATGATATTAGTTTTTTCTTGTTTGACAGTACCTAAATACATTTTACATGAAGGTTCAAGGCTTTTATTGGTCATACGAACATAGCTACAGTCAGGGGCGGCGGGTGCTGTCGGCTAGGGAAGGCTAAGCCTTCCCAAATATTTGTGTCACTGCATCCTGGTAAAATACAAATATAATGTTTGTGTCTTTGACATCAGCACTGCTATGCAGCCACCTGTGCCCTGTACTACGAAGCCAGTTTCGCGTTCACGTGAAAGGGGCGGGGTTAGCAACATTTAACCAATCACAAACAGGGACAAGTGTACTGACAGCGAAGCGTCATACTTCATTAATGAAAAGCAGTGTTGTGCTAGTTACTGGAAACCAGTAACTAGTTACTTCATTTAAAAAGTAACTCAGTTACTTTACTGATTACTTACACCAAAAAGTAATGCGTTACTGTGAAAAGTAACGTTTTAGTTACTTAAAAAAGGGCTCCCATTATATTAATGCCCTTATAGCCTTCATTTCAGTACTGTTATTGCATTGGAGAATAATACAATCTGTTGATCAACTTGACATGCATTATATGCAATCTGGATAGCATCGATATTAGCTGGCTTTATATTCTTTCTCCAGGTAGTTGGAAAAAGTTTTCCGTTTCATATCAGGGTTGCCAACTTTGGGTACCTGGCTGGAGTGAGATTTTGATATCATGGGTTTAATTACAAATATGCGCACTAAATGACTGCTATCGTGTCAGCAGCGGGACCTTAGCAGATATATAGGATATATATACAATGTATACAAATACACAAAATTGGACACAGACTATAAAGGGCACAAAGTTTCATTCACTAATGAAAGTCAAACACATGTTTGTTTCCACTGTTTTATTATGTGCCGATAAGCAATTAATTGACTTATCGTACGATAAATAAAAATGAACTCGATACATTTACCTTTACATGAGGATGTGACAAGCAGTTCGAAAGTATGTACTTCAATTATTATTATATATTATCATTATGTCAGTGGTCTAAAATGGTCATAAAATGGTGCCGACAATATTATCGTTTATCGCAATAATTTCCTTGGAAATGTATCCAACAAAATTAATTATCGTGAGAGGCCTACATGACACACACACAAACAAATCTACAGACTTACTCCAAACTGCCAAATATATTAATTAACACACTATTTTGGCCTATAAGCAGCAAACTTTTACTTTTTTATCATTTCTACTGGATCTTAGATCTGCGCTTGCGCAATACAAGTCGGCAGTTGCCAGAGAGTATTTTGTTGGGTAATCTATGGTAGGGCTAACCCATACAGTGGTGGGGTGAAGTCAGTATTTGCAATGTAATTACATACACGCTCCCCTTGACCGTGAAACGCCACGCGTGAGGTTTAGATTATTTCCCTGTCTCAATCCAAATTGAACTGTATGAAATAAAAAGGCACATCTGTCTTGTAGTAAATAAAAAGGGCGACCTGGAGCCAATCCTGCAATTTCTCCACAAGTGAAAGAGCTGACATGCTGAAAACCCAACCCCTGCAGGGGGTCTGGGGGGATTCTCCCGCAGGAGATTTTTTGAAATACTAACATAAAATACACATTCTGGTACTCTCTTGAGAAGAAAAATAAATAAATCTATTACTACACGACATATTTAAACAAATGAATGCCATTTTAGTTTTGTGTTACTTTGTTCTGAAAGCTGAACCTGCTGCTCCTCACAGAGAGAAGAGGGAAGAAACTGTGTGAATTACTTTACATTGTGGATAATGGTTTAACCCCCCATTGTTCTGTGTGTCAACATGAAAGACAGCCCACACACCTATCAATCATCAAACCGTGGGGTCTTATTTAATTACGTGTTGATAGAAATCAACACATAATGAAATAAGACCCCACGGTTTGATGATTGATAGGTGTGTTATGTTGTATCGATGAGATGGACTACAGCAAAAAGTGAGAGCGTGAGATTGAGGGTGAAAGCGTGTGTCACACGCCAGATGCGTGAGAGTTGGCAACCCTGTGCATATGCCGTGTGCCGCCCGGACATGCTATCATGCTAACTAGCTCCCTGAAAGCGGGTGACTCCACTGTAGCAATAGCCTGCATGTGTTCTACAACATATCGTGCACACGCTTTATCAACTTTCCCCTGGCTAGCAGTCCCTTGGTTAAAATACAGCCGCTGTTGCTTAGGTGCAGGTGGAGGTGGAGTGGCTGGAGTCTCTGTAGTCTTAGCTACCTGCTTCGTCCCAGCATGTTGTTTTTGCAGATGTTTAAGAGATTTGAATGACTGGTTTGGGCAGTAGATAGGCTCGTTGACCAGCCAGGACACATCTTACATTTAACTAAAACGTCCTTTTCTTTGTGCTCGACAAAAGTGAAAGAGTGAGAATATCTCCAGGTGGAGAAACTCGACTTGAGCTCCGCCGCCGCCATGATAGTCTTGTTAGTAAACACGCCCACAGCCCGTCTCCGCATGTGACACAGGAAGTATTTAAGTACATTTACTCAAGTACTGTAAAGTAAACTCATATTAGACAAATATGAACTTTAAACATCCATGATTTAAACATAATAATCCAGGATACAAGCCACCTGCAAGTTGAATACAGAACAACTGGTTAAAAAATAAATAAACTACCGAGTGTTTGAAAGCGTAACAGTTTTATGATATCACTGCACCATCTAAGACACGAGTGGATCTGAATTCAATTACATTTGAGTTGAGTGTTTCGTCAACTTAAAGAGCCTGTGACACCATCCCAACAACTGTTGTGCAATGAAATATTGGTCTACTAGTAATCTCGAACCATCAGTTTAAAAAAGAAAAAGCAATACCGTTCCGTTAAATATCAATAATTTCGAACATCGCGGGGAAATTCCTTCGACTCATTTTGAAGTTTTGGGGGAAGCCGGAAGTGACGTCAATGCGGGAACGCTTCGAGAGCCAAACACGGACAAAGTGTGTTGTCATGCGTAGAAATGGTGAATTACTGAGATTAGGCACGTTAATAACGTTTTAATGAAGTTGACTACAGTATATTCATATTTGTCAGTGCTTTCATGTCAATTTGGCGACATAAACATAAATGATCGTGGTGAAGATGATGATTACATTAGGATTACAAATCGGGAGTGAGAGCTGCTGAATTTCCTCCCGTCGGATGTGATTTAAAAACAAATCGATTATTTTTGTGGTTGTAAACTCAAGTGGATGAAACTACATTTATTAGTGCTTTCATGTCAATTCGGCGAACATATGATACATTAAATGATCGTTTGTTTGAGCCGGTCTGCATTTCCTGATGAGAAAACAAACCGATGCTTTTTATAGTTGTAGTACACCAACAACATGGATTAAACGTGTGTTTTTTTACCACAATGTTGGGGAAATTAATGGATAAAATGCACGGATTATTATTATTATTATTCCCACTCCGATCGGGACACTAGGTCCACCGTTTCCCCGCAGCGAGGCTCCCCCCGTTGACAATTTACGTGGGCTGGGTGCAGTGGCGGACTGGCCATCGGGACGAATCCCGATGGGCCGGTACCGAAGTGGGCCGGTCGGATAAGTAACTTGCACATCCCCCATAGGCGGCGCGTGAGGCTCAGGTTTGAGAAGGCTAAATAACTTCTTTTACCTGACGCTGCCCGCCTCCGGCGTCTATAGAAAAGAGATCAACTCAGTGTGCGGAGTTTAAATCTCTCAAGTCATATTACAGGATAAAGGAAATACAGTTTAAACTGCCGTATGCAGAGAAGACGCCGACGTGTCGCACTTATCATTCATATTACATCATCAATCAGATCATCGATCATATAATATCATAATTATGGCATATATTTCCTTATCTGAGTTAGCTGAGCCTCATCTGGCCGTGCAACACTCACAGCGTCACAGACTGTATGCAGAAGTATTATTTAACACATTATGTTGACGAAACACTCGAGACAAATGTAATTAAAGTCAGATCCACTCGTGTCTTAGACGTGAACGCGCTCTCAGCTGGAGAGAGAAACCCTGGCTTGATTTACCGAGTTGATAACCAGCGCCGCTTAGCGAGATCTCGTTTGTTAGTTTGTTTGTTACTCAAACATATCCAGGGTCTATTGAACTGGCTTCGTAGTACAGGGCACAGGTGGCTAGCAGCGCTAATGCCAAAGACACAGACATTATACATTATATTTGTATTTTACCAGGATGCAGTGACACAAATATTTACATATTTACATTTACTATCTCCAGCACCTGCCGCCCCTGACATCCCCACTCCCCCCGTTGACAACTTACTAGCGGTACCGAAGTGGGCCGGACGAGAGTCCCGGGATGATTTTTAGTCCCATTCCACCACTGGCTACATGACCGTATGATCGCCCATATTGACGCACCTCATTCCTAAACTTCTAACAGATACAACATAAACCGATCCTTCAGCCTCATACGAGCTCTCAGACACGTTCAACATTAACCTGTCATCGTTGTCTGAGCTTGCTGCTGTGTGCACCGTCGTGCGTTTACATCTGACTGTATATATATAAAGGTTTACATGCAGATGCTGGGATCCTGGACGGTGCAGCTGGAGCGCTGTGCCCGCAATGACGTCACCCATCATTTGGCGGGACTTGAAGAATCCGCGAGAAGATCCAGAAAATTGTCAACATTGAAGGGCAGATTAATGGTTATCAAAGTACACATATCCAAAATCAGTTCAGTAACGGTTTTCAAGGGGACAATATGTACTCAAAGTGATGGGTTTGGATGATGGGGGAAAACCGTGTCACAGGCTCTTTAATGTGTTGCTTAAAATAATGCTTCTGCATACAGTATGTGACACTGAGTGTTGCACGGCCAGACACGGCTCAGCTGACTCAGAT
The DNA here is from genome assembly GCA_036324585.1 of Champsocephalus esox. Classification (NCBI taxonomy): domain Eukaryota; kingdom Metazoa; phylum Chordata; class Actinopteri; order Perciformes; family Channichthyidae; genus Champsocephalus; species Champsocephalus esox. Next base: position 32,121,923 of record CM070490.1, read on the forward strand.
AAGGAGATAATAGGCTATATTATGATATTATATGATAGATGATATGAATGATAAGTGCGACACGTTGGCGTCTTCTCTACATACAACAGTTTAAACTGCATTTCCTTTATCCTGTGATATGACTTGATAGGTTTAAACTCCGCACACTGAGCTCTGATTGGTCAGCAGGCGGTGCTTTCACTGAGTTGATCTCTTTTCTATAGACGCCGGAGGCGGGCAGCGTCAGGTAAAAAAAAGTGATTTAGCCTTCCCAAACCTGAGCCTCACGCGCCGCCTATGGCTACAGTGTAGTTATGACGATGGAAATCTTAGGTCCCAGGCGCCTCAAACAGTGCAACACAATAAAACAGACACACAGAAGAAAATAGTGCAAGTAAATACAAAAACAAAAATAGTAAAAAGTGAAATAGTTCAATAAGATTCTATATACAAGTTATTGGAATATGATTAGATAAATCATTTCTAAGTAGCAGCCAGATTAATGTTATGGATGTTGTTTCAAAGTTCAGGTGTTTAACAGTTGTATGGCCAATAATACATTCCTCTAACACAGAGTTCTTCATTGTTTTTCATCGGTAACCTTACTTAAAAAATAATATATATTTTTGCTTTGTTGAACTGTGTTCACACAAAGTCTTAATTTTTAAATGTATTAAAATATATTAGACATTTGTGTTAAACATTCATTATGTTTACCATCCCAACACAGAGTTTTATTCTTAACCCTTAGATGCACGAGTGACTGGACCCTACACTCTTCCATAAGTGGGTCAAAAAGGACCCGTATTACACTGAACACAAATATAAATGCAACACTTTTGTTTTTGCTCCCATTTTTCATGAGATGAACTCAAAGATCTAAAACATTTTCTATATACACAAAATAACCATTTCTCTCAAATATTGTTCACAAATCTGAAAAAATATGTGATAGTGAGCACTTCTTCTTTTCCGAGATAATCCATCCCACCTCACAGGTGTGGCATATCAAGATGCTGATTAGACAGCATGATTATTGCACAGGTGTGCCTTAGGCTGGCCACAATAAAAGGCCACTCTGAAACGTGCAGTTTTGCTTTATTGGGGGGGTCTGGGGGGGTCCGAAAACCAGTCAGTATCTGGTGTGACCACCATTTGCCTCACACAGTGCAACACATCTCCTTCGCATAGAGTTGATCAGGTTGTTGATTGTGGCCTGTGGAATGTTGGTCCACTCCTCTTCAATGGCTGTGCGAAGTTGCTGGATATTGGCAGGAACTGGAACACGCTGTCGTATACGCCGATCCAGAGCATCCCAAATTCCTCCAGGAATTGTGTACAGATCCTTGCAACATGGGGCCGTGCATTATCATGCTGCAACATGAGGTGATGGTCGTGGATGAATGGCACAACAATGGGCCTCAGGATCTCGTCACGGTATCTCTGTGCATTCACAATGCCATCAATAAAATGCACCCGTGTTCGTCGTCCATAACATACGCCTGCCCATACCATAACCCCACCATCACCATGGGCCACTCGATTCACAACATTGACATCAGAAAACCGCTCACCCACACGACGCCACACACGCTGTCTGCCATCTGCCCTGAACAGTGAAAACCGGGATTCATCCGTGAAGACAACACCTCTCCAACGTGCCAGACGCCATCGAATGTGAGCATTTGCCCACTCAAGTCGGTTACGACGACGAACCGGGTCAGGTCGAGACCCCGATGAGGACGACGAGCATACAGATGAGCTTCTCTGAGACGGTTTCTGACCGTTTGTGCAGAAATTCTTTGGTTATGCAAACCGATTGTTGCAGCAGCTGTCCGAGTGGCTGGTCTCAGACAATCTTGGAGGTGAACATGCTGGATGTGGAGGTCCTGGGCTGGTGTGGTTACACGTGGTCTGCGGTTGTTAGGCCGGTTGGATGTACTGCCAAATTCTCTGAAACGCCTTTGGAGACGGCTTATGGTCGAGAAATGAACATTCAATTCACGGGCAACAGCTCTGGTGGACATTCCTGCTGTCAGCATGCCAATTGCACGCTCCCTCAAAACTTGCAACATCTGTGGCATTGAGCTGTGTGATAAAACTGAACATTTTAGAGTGGCCTTTTAGTGTGGCCAGCCTAAGGCACACCTGTGCAATAATCATGCTGTCTAATCATCATCTTGATATGCCACACCTGTGAGGTGGGATGGATTATCTCGGCAAAGGAGAAGTGCTCACTATCACTATTTTCAGACTTGTGAACAATATTTGAGAGAAATGGTTATTTTGTGTATATACACGTAGAAATGTTTTAGATCTTTGAGTTCATCTCATGAAAAATGGGAGCAAAACCAAAGTGTTGCATTTATATTTTTGTTCAGTGTAATAATAATTGTATAATTAAGACATTATAATATTCTAACTGTTTTGCAATTTTCTATTATTTGTCATTGTTTGTTTCTTTTTGTGTGCTATGTTCAAATTAAACTTTTTGTCAAGTAAGATCCTTATTGGAAATGCAGCTATTACACGCAGGAGACTGTTGCACAACATGACAATTGTGTTAGAAGTCTATACTGAAACTTCATGTAGAGCCGGATACATAATGGACTTAATCAAAATCGCGGGATTCGTGAATCCAGGACAATGATCGAGAGAGACCAGTATCCTACGAGTTAGTCAGCGGAACTTCACAGACTCAGATTCGCAAATCCTGACTCACTGTGCAACACACAACAGACTCATGCGGACTCAGAGCCGTAACCGTATAGTAGCAGATCCAGAGATCCAGCGCCAGGCCGTACCCATATCCGCAGCAGGTCTCCAAGGTGAACAGCCTCTGGCATGTTAGATCAAGGTATGTTCGTCATGCACGAGTCAACAGCAGACTGAGATTCGCAAAATTGCAAAATGACCCTTTTTGTTTGTGATCAACATTTTTTATTAAAGCAAAAGACACTGTGTACAGTAGCGGAGATTAATGTAACGTCAGTTTAATATGCTCGTGAAATGCAACACGTTTTCGGTTTCACCGGTAGGATTTCTATGGTGATGCTGACTCATATGACTCGTATGATCCGGATCTCTTCAATGACTGACTCAGAAGACCCTGAGTCCGTCAAAGGATCCGGATTTGCCATCTCTATTCTCTCTGCCGCGCTCTCGTCTCTTCTTCTGTGTTTCTCTCCCTGTATCGCTCACTCATCTCTTTCGCCCCCTGTCGGCGGCGGTTAAAATAGAATCGTCCCGTTAAAATTGCTATTAATGTATTGCAGTGGCGAGCGGTCAGGGCCCTCTAGGCCCTCTGTGAGGGCCTAAGATATTCTAAAAAATAATATTTAAAATAAATATATATATTTTTTAAATAGTATTTTTGTTATATTTTTCATTAGTTTTACCGAAAAAACTTGATTTAATTGTATTTAAAATAACATTTCCAAAGAAATAAATCCTTTGAATGTGAAGGGTTAGCTTAACCGTTACATGAAAGAAGCTCGTCTGGCCCTCTCTGCGATTCACAGAGGGCCCGCTATAGTAAACTCAACGAGAGAGTAATGTCAAGTGACAGTCCAATTGACCAATCATATCTCCCCTCTAAATGGGAGGGCTTTATTATCACGGACTTTATGACAGGTTCCGCCCGCTGCGCTGCCAAGTTTATGCATGTGATATATCAACGGGTCAAGCTAGGAATTAGATAATTAGCATACGTTCATTCACATTGGCTCACGTTAGTGATAGTGATGACATCGTTGCGAAACTACTAACTGAGTCTTTTTCAAGAATGAGTTACACGGATAAATTGGAGTTAATTACCAAAGGGCGACCAACACCACAGCTTATTTTGGTTCAAAAAACCAAACGGTTCGAGAGGCATTTTAATATCGGCAATTACGCCAGATACAACTGGATGACCGGATCAACCAGGGAACAAAAGCTGTACTGCTGGGATTGCTTGCTTTTTGGAGCGGACAGTGGGTCATGGGCCAAAGATGGATATTCTGATTTCGGAAGTTTATCCAAATCAGTACATCGCCATCAGAATGCTTCAGGTCACCTCAGAGCTACTATTCGGCTTAAAACATTTGGGAACACCAGGATAGAGCTCCAGCTGGATGAGCAACAACACCGGGGTGTCATCATTCATAATGAAAAGGTGAAGAGGAACCGAGGAATTTTGAAACGCCTCATAAATTGTGTGGTGTACTTGGGCAAGCAGGAGTTGCCGTTCAGAGGTCACGATGAGAGTGTAACTTCATCAAACAAGGGGAATTACATAGAGTTGCTGGATTTAGTGGCAGAATATGACAGCGACCTGCACACACACCTCGCCACATCAACAGTCTTTACCGGCACATCTTCAAGGATTCAGAATGACCTGATCAGCGCTGTCGCTAGTGTAATGACGGATAGCATGAAAGAGGAGCTGAGGAAGACACCTTTTGTCGCGGTCATGTTGGATGAAACAACAGACATTAGCAACGTGGCGCAGATGTCATATGTGCTTCGATATGTCACTGACGATGGGATAAAAGAGCGTTTCTTCAAGTACGAAGATGTGACAGAGGACAAACGAGCAGAGGCCATAGCTACACGGCTGCTGGAGTTCCTGAGGGAGAGTGGCTGTATTGACAAAGTGGTCGCGCAGTGCAACGATGGAGCAGCTGTTATGGCCTCTGGATTGAATGGGGTGCAAGCGAAAATTAAGGAAACAATTCCACAGGCCCTTTTCATTCACTGCTATGCTCACATCTTAAATCTCGTCTTATCAAAGGGAGCTTCCAAGATAAGAGAGTGTAAGGTCTTCTTCTCCCACCTCTCTGGCTTGGCCACCTTTTTCAGCCGCTCAGCAAAGCGCATCAAGCTACTGGATGATATTTGCCAGCATAGGCTTCCACGGGCAGCTCCTACTCGCTGGAGCTTTCATTCTCGCTTGGTGTGCACAGTGGCAGAGAAGACCAGGGAATTGAGAGAGGTAAGTTAATAATAACAATGAACGTAATGGAAATATTAACAATAATAAAGAAATTATTTAGTGTTGGAAACTACCCACTCATAAAAACATGAAGGTAAAGAACTATGCTAGTATTACATTAAATGAAAAGCTAATCTTAGTGTTTACTGGAGGTCTACAAGTTGTTTTTTCTAAACTGAGCATTACTCTCGTACTAGGTGTTCGAGCACATCGTAGACCATCACACAGAGTTTGATGACGAAACTGTTCATTGCTCTGATGGATACATCACCCTCCTTACCAGCTTCGATTTCAGCTTTTGGTTGAAAACCTTCCACGCTATCTTCTCCTACTCGGATGTTGTTTTTGAAATACTTCAGAACAAAGGTTTTGATATGCAGTTCTGCTTGGCCAGAGTGGATCAGCTACAGCGACAAATTGAACAGGAGAAGGGGAACTTTGACAGCGTCTACGATGAAACCCAGGCTTTGGTTGGCCCTCCGCGCGGCCATGGAGCTCAAGGAGACGTTCGTGCACGGTACAGGGAGCTCCACTGCAGCGTAATTGACAGCCTGCTAACCCAGATTTCCAACCGTTTCAGTGACCACAAAAAGCTGGAATTCCTGGCCCTTCTGGACCCGCAACAGTTCGGGCATTACTGTAACCATTTCCCAACTACTGCCTTGAACAGTTTGATGGAGAGCTATGGCGGATATTTCGACCAGCCTCGACTGCACACGGAACTCGCTGTGATGTACGGCATGTCTGACATTTTGGGGAAAAGCCCTGCTGACATTCATCAGTTTCTCCTCAAAAAAGGACTGCGTGAAAGCATGAAACAGGTGTACACCCTCTCATGCATCATCCTGACAATACCTGTGTCCACTGCCTCTGTGGAGAGGTCCTTCTCTGCGCTGAAGCGCATAAAAAGCTACTCGAGGTCCACGACTGGGCAAGTCCGACTGTCAGACTTGGCCTTAATTTCGATTGAGAAGGAATTGCTGATTGCTTTAAAAGCAAAGGGTCAACTGCATGACGACGCCATCAAGTTCTTCATCCAAAAGGACAGGAGGATGGACTTCGTGTTTAGGTGATTTGATCATCGAAGGTAAGCCAAAGTGATTTTCAATGTGGGCCGCCGTGCCGACTTAATTGATTTGTAATTGTTACTTGGCTGTGGGTGCCCTGTCATGATAGGTGTTTATATAAATGGTGTTGTTTTGTGTGGTAGAGGAGGGTCGCTGTCAGGGTTCGAGTATGGGAGCCAATGGGAGCTGAGCTCCCATAAGGAGGGGTCTGAGCTCCCACGGACGCAGTGAAATCATACATCTTTGGGGGTCGCTAATACATTACCAACAATCATTATTTTAATCACAAATAATGCATGTGTCAATGTAAAGAGTATTATTTACGTTAACGAGGTAAATAGGCTAAAAGAAAAACATGTTTTCCAAATGAACTACGCATCTCTTGAATGACAATATGCCTGCGCTGCACCTCCGAGGTGCGCAATACATTATTGCGCAATCTATGTCTGTCTGTGTGTGTGCTGCGCGAGCCGAGATGATGTGTGTGTGCGTCGTTGAACCTTTTCATATTTAAGTTTGTAGCAAGTAGAAGGCTGCTGTGTGTGTGTGTGTGTGTGTGTGTGTGTGTGTGTGTGTGTGTGGTGTGTGTGTGTGTGTGTGTGTGTGTGTGTGTGTGTGTGTGTGTGTGTGTGTGTGTGTGTGTGTGTGTGTGTGTGTGTGTGCGCACGCGTTAATTTGCGTTTTGCACCCCGGGCCGCTGTTTTGATATTCCGCTGAAGAAGTATACTTTTGGCTGTGACGTAATAAAAACTTTTTTTTTCAAGGGAAGAGGGGGGTGGGGTCAGAGGGCCTAGGTAGAAAAGTCACGGCTCGCCACTGCCAAGCTGTTTGTGCCCAAGGCACACCTATTGTGCAACATAGCCCTTATAACACGTGTTATCACTCATATCATGTAACATATCTGTAAATGTGCATAATTATTTACTAATGCCAAATAAAATTTGACAAAGACAACTATATTACTCTATATTTATGAATGAAATATTTCAGAAATTCATTTGAAACTTTATCAAATTAGGCTTCATCAAAGCAGCAACACACTCATTTAAACCAGACAGATCACAACATTACAAATGCAGCACAGAGAACTGTCAATGCAAGGAAGCTGCATTGTCCATGGTCCTGAACTACAACTTATAAATGTAACATTTCAGCAATCAGCATTGAAACATTTGCCATTGTAAATATGTTGCCGATTTACAAATTAGTGAGATACATGTGCCTGTCGGGGCGCGCAGAATTTTGTAATCCTTGGTGGCACTGAGGACACTCGCAAGTCATGTTCAACAGAGCCGTGACCTCCTGTTGTTCTTCATGTAAACCAGAGTAGAGAACGCCAACACCAGAGATGGGGTCGTTACTAAAAAAATGTAATATATTACACTACTTTGTTACTATCTATATAAAGTAACTCGTTACTTTACTCGCCGAGCACGTACGAACTGCGCATGCGTGAGTGGCAATAACTCTCCTTACCAGCAGGCGGCGGTAGTGTGTATTTGTCATTCAAAACAGGCAACAACCGGAAGACAGAGAAGAAGAACAGACCACTACGTGATATAAACAAACAACAAATAGCTGTGCGGTAGCTCTACCTTAGCTTGTCTTCTTTGCAGGTGCTTGTTGAGGTTGGACGTGGTGTTTACAGCAGTGGATAACAGCTTCTGGCCTGGACACAGTTTGCTCCTCACCGTCACATTCCTGTCTATTCTTCGGACAAACTCAAAGTAATGGGCATACCTCCACCCCTCGAGAGTTATCGCTGACTCAGCCATGTTTATGCAGCACTGCACGTGGCGATGTGGACGCGCAAGTCGCGCAGATGACGTACATATAAACCTACAAAGTACTGATATAGTAAATAAAAAAAATATTATTTCAATATGTAGTTGTATATTGCAATAATAACGTATAGTTGTCACAAAATCCCACGGCACACCCGGACTTGCCTCACGGCACACCGTTTGGGAACCACTGCGTCCGGTGGATCAAGGCGTCCTGTTGTCCTTTACGCCTCGCATTCAAAGGCATTGTTGGTAATCGGATATGCCGGTCCTATCGGTGCATTGTCATCATACTGAACATTTCTTTACGCAGTTGCATTTCCAATTGACCTACCACAACAACTAGGCGGGGGGAATCAGACCTGTGCGTGACTCTTCCGATGTCACTGGAGTGGGTGCAGCTGTGGATCATGGAAGAGGCTATTCCCGCAGGAGTAAACTGTCCAACGCTCAGCCAACGAGTTGGCGGATAGCTCTGGACCAATGGCAATGCTCCATTCATCCTCCTAACTTCAGATCTGTTCATATGTTGACATCCTGGAGGATATGAAGTGTTTTAACTTAAACACATGGTCTGGACCACAATGTTGATTCAATAGTCATGTTAATTGCATTAAAAGCATTTTTAGGAACATAGCAGGAAGACACAACAGTTTAATGGTAAATACTAGTATAATGCTATTCATCAGCATTTGTATAACTGCTCTACTTAGGAGTGTCTTTACTTTTCACGGAGGCACTAACAAGCCTCCATCAAACTGTCTCCAGCTTCCACACTGAAGCTTCTGAGCAGATCGTTCGTCTCTCTTACTCTTTCCTCTGATTATGGCAGACACCTGGATCATCCGGTGATCCGGCCCAGACAACATGCGCGTTGTTGTCAGGTGAGAAACATCAGCTACGGGAAGAGGGTTCTCTTGGATAAAAAGCAGTGGCTTTCATTTGAGCTTTAAAAGTAGCATTATTGAAAATGAACAAAACATGACTCTGCCTTCTCACAACAGGCCTGATGCTGCATCAGATCCGTCTTTGGAATGACAGTGAACATGTTCACACTGTGGTTCTGAAACGGCTGTGTCAGTCCGTGATTAAGGACCACACATATGTTTGCCCATTAACTTACATTGGAGCTGCTGTAAATCCGCGGATCATTTTCGGGGCGTGATGCTGTGGATTGCAGGCACACTTCTCTGACTTAAATCAGCACAGTAACATTTAACAAATTATTAAAAAAAAATAGTAATGTTATGAACTGTTGAACTGCAGCATATTTTACTCACTGCGTCTGTAATCGATGGCTACAGGGTTTAGCTGACGCAGAGTTCGGAAAAAGGTATGGCAAAAAAAAACACTAATATTAGGAACTCAGGTTACTGGAGGCTGTCTTCTCTCTGCACTCTGAACACATGTTTTAATTTCACTGCAGACGCAGCAAAGTAAGGGGTTTTAATGTTCTTTAAGCAAGACCTGCCACAACCTCTTCGTCATGCTGAGTCAACACAGAGCCTGGCATCAAAGAAAGAAATCCAATAGTGCAGTCTATAAATGAATAAAGGAACACAGCCTGTTCTGCACTGATGGATTGTTACGAAACACGGACCAGATGGCAGGTTCGATTCTGACTTAAACCCACTTCTACGTTTCCCCGGATGAACCTTCTAAATGTTTTCTCAGAAGTAATTTCTTCACAAACAAGGAATTTGTCTTCGGTGAATACAAAGGGGAAAACATGCCGGAAAATAATGCAAAAGTCCAGAAACATAAATATAAGAAAACTTCAAATGGACAGATGTCTTGTAAGAGCACTGTTGGGGGTAACACGCTACAACGCGTTACTGTAATCAGATTACATGTATCTGTGTCACAGTAATGTAAGGCATTACTGTAATCAGATTACATGTATCTGCATCACAGTAATGTAACGCATTACTGTAATCAGATTACATGTATCTGCATCACAGTAATGTAACGCATTACTGTAATCAGATTACATGTATCTGCATCACAGTAATGTAACGCATTACTGTAATCAGATTACATGTATCTGCATCACAGTAATGTAACGCATTACTGTTGATAACAGCTGTAATTATATTTCAGTTACCAAGCAAGAAATGGTCGAGTTACTTGCGTTACTTTAAGGTCTTCAATACCTGCATAACGGGAGGACAGAAAAGTAAATCAAACGTCCCCTTTCTCACGGCTGAGGAGACGGAGCAGGAGTGTCGGTAGCAGAGATAAACAGGTGCAGCAAACATCGTGGAGGACATGTCGCCTGTTTCCACGGTGGCATCGCCATTTCCCCAGACATACTGAGCAGGAACACTTTGAGGCTCCCAGAGTTCTGAGGAAGCTGAGCTGAAGGAAACATGATGTTCAAACCCAGAGGTCTGTGGTCAGTACTGTCCTTATCAGATTAAGGGTTTGTGCTGATCTGGCATTAATGAGGTTTCACTTTATATTGTTATTTGTCATTTGATTTAGCATCTCAGGTGCGGTTACAGAGTAGACCAAAAGTAATGTAACTAGTAGTGTGACTAATGACTTTCAGCATTGAGTGATTCAGTAAAGTAAGGCAATGCTTTTTTAAAGAGTATACTATTTGCTTAAGGAGACGAACGTCCACAGACAATCACTCTGACGGGCGGACGGGTGGCACAGTGTTCTGTGCGTTTGATCATCAGATCAAGGCGGCGTTGGAGAACTCCAGTTCGAAACCCGCTCCCTGCCCCACTGCGTCAGGCTGTTGCGTCCTTGGGCAAAACACTTCACCCGAATTTGCTCCTGTGGGTATTGTCCGCAGTAGATGACCATTACATGTATGATGTGTATTTGTAAAGCTCCTTTATAAAGCGCTATAATAAATATAAGGATTATTATTATTATCACTCAGCATTGGTTATGCCTATGGAAACAATTGGGGTTCAAGTCAATTCTCAAGGATACTTCGACATTGACTGGCATCCAATTGTTAGACGAACCAGTGACGGCCCGCCCTCACGGCGGCGTGCGTTGAAGCTTCAACGCTTCTGCCCATTCACTTTGAATGGGGTGACGTCACGCTTTGCCGAATTGCATTGTGGTTTCGTCGCTTCAACTTTTGAAGCTTCGACGGAAGCGTCAGCCAATCAAATCATATGCCAGTACAAGCTCTAGCCAATCAAACCGCATGCTTGTGTGTCCGGGGCGGGAGATTCATGGGATTGGTTGTTGGTCGAGTTTCAGACACGCCCGCCGGCGAGCTTCAACGCACGCCGCCGTGTGGACGCTGCGCTACTTCACAGCCACAGTCGCCAAACAGCACAACACTGAATTAACCATTACAAAAACGTAAAACAATAGGCACGAACACGCCAGGGCAGCTCTCCACACCGCCGTCTGATGAACTCCCTGCAGCAGGCGGCGCGGTCATGCTCTGCGCACGCTCTGGATTCAGGGATCCAGTTTGCTGCCAAACTAACTGGCTTTTAAACAATTGCCTTCTTCCAATGAATGGAGCAAGAGAATCCAAAGTGTGCCAGAAGCAGTGGGTTGGGATTCCTGCCAATCAGACACACAAACCCAACCCCGAGAGTACATGGGTCGACTCCTATGTTATACTGCTGATGCTAAGAGTTGCATCATGGGAAGTGTAGCTGGATAAGTGATTGCTAGGGACAAAATGTTAGCACCTAAAATCAATGGAATTCTCAAACTGCTCTGCACGTTTTAGATTTGGCTTCACTCAGGAAATAATCTTTTTACCAATTCATTTGGAAATGTTGCTTTTTATTAAAAACCATATCTAGTTTTAGCTTTTCAAACAGAATACAAAAATAAATAAATGACTTGTGAATGAATTCATTGTGTTGCAGCTCCTTGACGTGTAGAAATGTGACAACATCTTGTTATATAACAGCTTTTCAAATCTTTAAACAATGTCTTAATGTCTCCATTGAGTAACTGCAACAATTAAGCCTGGCATATGCTCACTATTAGCCGTCTTATTGTAAAACATGCTGTTGGACAGTTTGTGTGTGAAACCACGAGAACAAGTTTCATTTTAATCACCATCTTGAGTGTCATGGCATGTCAAATCCCCCACCCTAGTACTACCCACGCTGTTCATACGATATGACATCTCCTAAGAGAATATAAGAGGGTGGATCATCTCCTGGCAGGGAATGCGATCACTCTGACACCAGTGAATTGAAAAGCTCTTTACGACAGGATGTTGCTTTCATCAAAAGCTCCTGCAGAGTGTGACCTCTGAGTGAACAGAGTTACCTAACACAGGGCTCCCTCACGAGGAGTTATTTAATCATGTGGCACCAAAGAATATCAGGAAGACTTTTGTAACCTATGCTCTGACAGTTTGAGATGCAGCTCCATTGACTTAGTATTAAAACATTGGTAATATTGTGGGGGCTACCATGTTCCAGCTAAAGTGGTCCAATCGTGATCTGAGAGCTAACCTCTCTCATGCTCTGCAGTACTTCACAGCAGTGATGGCTTCTGGTTTCAACACACCCACACATTGCCTTGATTTGGAAGTTGTTTAGGTTCCACTCAGTACTCCTAATTATTCCTCAATCCTCCAAATTAAATGACCAAATACATTGTTTGTCCATTGCCTCTAGAGCAAAACCTTTCAATATCATCCTGTGTCTTCCAAAACCAAAACACATTTCAAGAAAGTCTTTCATCATGAAACGCTGTTACAGTTGGGTTAGGTTATGCATGAAAATAGTGAGGGTCCGTGCAAGGGATCCATTATGTTTCGGGTTAAATCACTTTGTTGAGGTTGGGGCAATCCACCGTCATAACCCTAACCCTAACCAATGGTTACAATTGTAAACCCCCGGTTAAGGTCACGAGACGATTGTGATCATGTTTTTGATGTCATTAAAACATGGTCTCCTGAGTAAAAGTCACATGGACATATCTATTCACTTTAGGGGTTAGGGTTAGGCTTCTTTCTCGGCTCTTGCCATAACAACGCTAATTAGGGCGTTGTCACTTGAATATATATACACGTTGCTTTGGTGCCTGTGCATAACAACTAAAATGATTATCGGGTTAATCCACAGAGCACACTGTCACATGACTTTCAGATGACCTTAGTGTAAAGTTATTCAAAGAGGTAACATACAGTAGACTACCATTGCTAAACTAAAGGCGGTATCAATTGGCTGACTTTACATACAACAGGGCATGTGTCAGGAATCCATCCACTCACACTTTCACTGCTGCCTATTGAACCACCACACAAGACTCTCAATAAAGGACTCTAGGGTGAGCAGTGGAGTGACATTTCAGCTTCTCATATATGGTTGCATCACTCTCAGGAATCCCTGCATTGACATTAGGTATTCTTCAAAAGAAAGAATAACGATAGAAAGAAAGAAATAATGAAAGAGTGGGACTTGACTGTAGTTTCCACCTCTATGAAGCGCAACACATATCATTGTGGGGCAGGAAATGTCATGTTTACTCAACACACTCTCACTCCCTAAGCGTCCAGGAGCGACGTTTGGTCAGTGTCCGTGGCGTCCAGTTGTGACGCTCCTAGGCTCCTTCAGCGTCATAAAGGGACGCAAATAGCTTTCAACTGATTGCAATGTATTCCCATCTGCGTCGGGATTTGACGCTCATGGAAGCACGGCAATCGTTTGTGTCGGCTGCCCTTAAAGGCAATGTGAGCGTCCATTCCCATTGGATAACAGAGAATTGTACACCCGGAAGTAAGTATTCCTCTTACTGTCGATTGATTTTACAGTGATATCTGCCCTACTCATCGACTAAAAAACACCAGATTATCCTCGTTAATTACACAACATTGATTGGTTTAAATTGTGTGCAATGCTTTTGTATTTTTCCCCTTCGATTCGGAGAAACAAATATATTTTCTGAGTAAAGGATGGCAGAAGACACTACACTACCCAGAATCCCCAGCTATCGTTTAGGACTACACCATGTGCTCTGTTTGACAAACCCCGTTTTTTTTCACCATTCATTCCAATGGCTGGCGTCTGTCACGTGATCTTCACATTTCTCCCTGCAGAAAAAGAAAACATGGCCGAACTTCGTTTTATTCTCGGTGTAAAATGCCTATTTTAAGGTTAGTTTGGCCATTAAAATGCGTTTTGATGTCATTTGATGCGAGAAATATGAGTTGTTATTTCAGATGATGTGTGCAGTGGATGTACATGATCTTTAGTTTGCTAGTTATTACGAAGATTACTTCAGGAAATTGCGTCCATAGAACGTTTTCATTGTTACCAAGGTGGTTGCTAGGGACGCTACTATCGATATTATTTCTGTTATGTTGTGTAACTGTTGAATGGTGTTATCTTTATTGCTAACCCCTTCCCCGTCAAATCTGCATCTAAAGATACGTTATTTTCCCCTGTGCAATTCCAGTCTCACATCTCACAGCACATCGTTATTAACAAATACCGGAAACAGACCGAAAATACTTTATTCCGAGTGTGCTTTCTTTTCTCTTTGAAAGTCATCACATAAACATTCCGGCATTGTAATGCACGGTTCGGCTGCATTACATACTACATATCTGCCGTAGTTCTGTATTTATAGAGCCCTGATGAGAAGACCTCTAGACAAACATGAGGAACTGAAAACGTGACATGGATCATAAATATATCAGCCATTAAACAACATCTTACATTTCTTTTCACACAATACGTCTCCTTGCCGTATCAACACTAATTCGGCTCACTTTTATATTTGATCCAATTGGTAGATAGGCTGTATTTACACCATAAAGTTGCACAGCTGATATAAAGGGACACCTAGTGGTTAAAGCATGTTATTGAATTTCATTATTTTTATTATTAGATATTAACAGGATCCCTATAAAGTATATTCATTACTCGTTATTCTCTACAAATAGTTAATTAAAGACTGTATATCATGACTATTTTGCACATCCCGTTCAAGATTTCAAGATTTTCTAAGATTTATTGACATATCATATAGGCCTACACAACTATGGTGTAGTTCTGCACTGAATGAAAAACTTGGGTCGCAGGTTCCTCAACAGTGCATGACAAGACATCTATCAATATGTATGCATACCTGCAGCAATGTTAACTATGTTGAAGCACTTATTTTAACTGATATTATACATAATGTATTATACTCTTATAAGATGTATGTAGATATTTCATCTTGTCAGGTATTGAACAATCAATAAATAAAGAACACAGAATTGTTAAATATAAAACACAGAATTTGTGTGATTATACTAAATTATTTACAAATAAATACCACTGCATATTTACAACTGTTACACATGCTGATGTGTGTAAATGTTCCAACTTGGGATCAATAAAGTATATCTTATCTTAAGCTGATCGATGGCTACTGCCATATTTGCAAAATGTGCCTCTGAACCTTGACACGTGCATGTTTCAGGCTTATCAATTAATGTAATGTAATGTAATGTTATCACAGGGGTCACACACATAAGACCAGCTGTTAAATACAACTCTCCTGACCTTAGCTGACATGTGGGTATATATATTAATACTGCCCATAATGGGCACAAGCAATTTTCACCCATTTATTAATTATATGTTTTAAATGTGAATGTTATCCCCTAAACCTCCGGGGATGTACACAGTTTAATACTGGCAACTTCTTATTATGGGAAATACGAAAACGTCTTTTAAAACTACAACTCTCAGTAGAGACGTGCCATAGAGAACATGTTGCAAACACACAATAGCCAGCATGTGTAGTTCTGGGGACGGGGTGGGGGAGGGGGGGGACGCGGTGGACCCGTTCAAATCCAGTTTTGGACAGTCTGCCGTGGTTCCATCCCATTTCAAGTGCTGTTCGAGAATCGGCTTAACCCTCGGAGCACACTCTCCAATCACAGAGCTTGAGGACTATCACGGGGTTTGTCAAACAGAGCACATGGTGTAGTCCAAACGATAGCTGGGGATTCTGGGTAGTGTCGTGTCTTCTGCCATCCTTTACTCCGAAAAAATATTTGTTTCTCCGAATCGAAGGGGAAAAATACAAAAGCATTGCACACAATTTAAACCAATCAATGTTGTGTAATTAACAAGGATAATCTGGTGTTTTTTAGTCGATGAGTCATGCAGATATCACTGTAAAATCAATCGACAGTAAGGGGAATACTTACTTCCGGGTGTACAATTCTCCGTTATCCAATGGGAATGGACGCTCACATTGCCTTTAAGGGCAGCCGACACAAACGAATGCCGTGCTTCCATGAGCGTCAAATCCCGACGAAGATGGGAATACATTGCAATCAGTTGAAAGCTATGTGCGTCCCTTTATGACACTGAAGGAGCCTAGGAGCGTCACAACTGGACGCCACGGACACTGACCAAACGTCGCTCCTGGACGCTTAGGGAGTGAGAGTGTGTTGGTTTACTAGATATTTGTTCAATTCCTGTGATTTTTGAGGCTCTGTAGAAAATATAATCAGGGTTGGGATTGTTATATATAAAAGTATTAACCTACATGTCCTTTTTAGTTAACTGTAAGGGAATGTTGTATCCCGATTATAATCCTGTTACATATTATCTGTTGTTTCCCAAGAATAATAGCTTCTGTGTTCAGATAAACAAATACAAACAAAAGCAGTTTGTCACTTAAAGTGTTTAAGTTTTAGGGGAAAACAACTTCAGTGAAGATAATGGAGTGGAAATGATACAGGAGATAATTCCCTTCTCTGCAGCCCTCCGTGTGAAACAGTCCTCTCCACTCACAAACGCCAGATACATTACTCTTTAAGAGCTGTCACCACTGCCTCTCTGATTACATCACATATTCACCCTGTATTGAACCTCCTCTGTCCTTACTCTACCTCTACGGAAGAGGATTGCTTTTTTGGAGGATTTGAAAAAAAAATGCTTTAGTGAGAGACTTACACATTGCAGCAGGCAACAATGGAGGACGTGAGTGAATTTATGCGCGCCAGAGCAGAATTTTTTTTTGTTCAAATCATGTGGCCCTTATCCTCTTCCGTATACCTCAGTGTCATGTCTCGGAAGAGTATTTAAGTTTGTGTTGTCCTGTCTTTGTGTCGTTTTGGGTCTTCCTGGTTTATTTGGAAAAGTAACTCTCCCTCTCGTTTCAGGTCTCTGCCCCGTCCGCCCCCCTGTCCGCCCCCTTGTCTGTGATTGTCTTCCCGGTCCTGATTGTGCCACCTGTGCCCCCTCACTTCGTGCATATATTGTCCTAGTCTCCCTTTGTCTTGTGCCAGTTCGTCTTGTTATGCCACGTAGACTACCCGCATCTGTAGCCACGCCAGGATCATTGCTTTGCCCAGTGCCTTTTCTCTAGTGAGTGTTTTTGTTTTATTAGCTGTGTTACGTTTTCCTCTAGTGAGTGTTTTTGTTTTATTAGCTGTGCTACGTTTTCCTCTAGTGAGTGTTTTTGTTTTTCCACACCTTAAGTAACGTTGTTTCCTCTATCGAGTGATCGTTTGTTTGGTACCTTGTTTACTGTGCCAAACCCAGTAAAGGACCTTATTTTGAAAACACCCTTCCGTGTGGAGTGGTGGATTCATTTGTCAGAGTTCGGTTTTGACACTCAGAGGAACATTAAACTGTATCAGCTGTCACTTACTCCTGATCACTGTTTGTCTCCAAACAGACTCAGGGCTCTAATGACTATTGTAAGCACTCGAGTGCATTCAAGAATGTTCTGCAGAAAGCATCTGGAGAATATAAATATATATATTTTTTTTTCTTCTACTAAATTCATACCGGGGTTATACAGTGGGCCAGCTGTCACTGGAAACGTATCTAAAATGTACGTTTTATCATCTCATTGTAACAATGTGATCACATGATTCCTTCCGGTATTTTCTGTTGTAGAGTGTTTGCACCCGTTTGAACTGGAAAACAAAGTGTTTGATTTCAAAGATTCACACAATATCATAAAATATCCGGAATATAGACGATTGATACCAACCATGAAGTTGTCCGCCATCTTTAAAAAAAGGAGAAGCATTTTCATTTTCTGCTGTCAATCATGTTTTGAGAGAATGTATTATTCCTTTCAATTCAAAATGCAACTCTCCATATGCGAGGACAACAGCAGAGAATGCTTCTGTTCCATTGTTGTCCTGCAGCACGTCACATTCCCAACCACAGTCCTCCGTTGTCACGGTGTCTGGCACCATGAATGATGTGATTGTTCTTCTCAAGTTGATCGGAGAATGTTTTTCAACCACCCCCCCCATTTTTTCGGTGTACACATGTATTCAATTATTTAACAAGAGAAACAAATATTCTTGACCGAGTTTAGACAAATATCCCACCTTCTTATTATTGGGTGAAACAATCCCTTAAAGTATAAGTTATCACCACATCAGTTCTGATGCAGCAAATACTTTCCTCCAGACAGCTGAAAAGGTTCTGAAGAAGCTATGATGCAGTTTGATTGTGCATAGATCGGAGCATAATTGACGTTTGGAATAACCGAGTGCTTTGGAAACAGCTCAGCACAAGACAGGAAACGACAATATGGTAAGCCCGGATTTAAAAATAGCCTCTTTACTGGAATACACACCAGTACACTAAGAGAGAACTTTTAAACGTCCTGCCTGCTTTTAAAAGACGGAAAGTATCAGAAGTAGGACAGTCATGTTCTGCAACCTTCCCTGAGGCCCTCTGCACCCTTAACTCTTAAATCATTCATGTGCTAAAAGAAAGCAACAATGTTAATGTTCTAGCATTTAATGGGAAGATATTTTCACAAGTTTGTGTAAAGAGTTCAATAAAGACCTTTTCCCTGTTTTAACATGACCAGAGTTGGGTGTATTACTATATATGACTTTTGTCGGTTACGGAGTTGTGTTACTTTTATAAATTCAGTAATCACACTACAGTTACCGACTAACATAAATAATTACTAGATTATTTTGAGTTCGTCCGAAGAAAGGACAGGAATGTGACGGTGAGGTGCAAACTGTGTCCAGGCCAGAAGCTGTTATCCACTGCTGCTAACACCACCACGTCAAACCTCAACAAGCACCTGCAAAGAACACATGCTAAGGTGAAGCTAATGGCTAAGGAGGACCTCCGGATCCAGAGTGAGGATGTCGAGTAAAGTAACGCACTGTAGGCGCGTCACATTTGCGTTTCAGATGAGGCAAAATTATGCACTCTCCGCAGTCTGCGTGATCTGCCTGTAGGGAGGGGCGGCGCTGCGCGTAAAGTAACGTAGTATGGTGTGAGGAAAAGTGAGTCCATCGTGGGACGAGTTGTAAACCAGTCTGTGACTAGAAAGAAACTGTGAAACACACCATATGTTATGGCAAACTGTTCTGGATTCTACCTCATTTGTTTGGATGTTTGGTATACAGTCATTTATAAAATGGACAAGTCAAATCAAGCAATCTGATTGGTTCTTAGCCGTGATATAATGAGCGTATACCACGGGTAGAATTGTAGTTGGCATTAGGGCAGGGATATCTAGATACTTCCCAAGGTTTGACATCATGAATTGTGCTACTTTGAAAGCAAGCAACGATGTTTTCAAATCTGTAATGAAAAAGGTCCGCAAGAACACTATCGACCAATCAGATTGCTTGGATTGAATTTTCCGTTTTATAAATGTATTTACATTTCGTCTGTTACAAAACAAACTTACAAAGCTTTAACAAACATTTAAGGTTAACTTTGATTCCGGAATATTGGGACTCAAATGCAGTTTAAAAAGGGAAGCAGGTTTCAAAACAAAAGCAAGTTTTATTTTAACAAAGCTGATGACATGAAAAAACAAAAACCATGAATCATGAACAGGTAGCACGAGGTAAGTGACAAACATGGAGGGTGAGAAAAGACAACGAACCGACATGGAGCACGGAGGAAGACAAGACTAAGGTTGCGTTCCGATAATCCAAAAATCAGCTCCTATCGTCTAACCCTATCTCCTATTCCTTGACCTCTGAGTGAAAGGTCACGGGGTTAAGGGATAGTGGATAGGAGAATGCAAAAGGACTTAGAAGAAGAGACTGCGGTGCTTTAGAGAATCCGAATGCACTTTCACTATCCCACGTGTTTATGATGCGCCAGCGGACGTCATTGTGTGCGTCTGCTGCTGTAGGGAAACTATGGAAACCACAGTTTTCTATACAGCGGACTACAACATGGATGTTCAATAAGAACGAGGGACTACTGTAAACTCATCTAGAGACTCTGCACCGTGCTCTGATGCTGCTGCTTTGCTTTATGAACGTGGACAACAGAGAAACGTATTCTTCAGGACCAAAGTTGGAATTGAAATAAAAAAGGAAAGTGAAACTTCTGCCCGTCACCCTCTCCCTCCGGTCCACATTAATACCAATGATCCCAATACGTATGATTGTATGAACTAAAGATCTTAAAATCAATACAGATGTATTTATTATAAACGTTAGTCCTTAACATCTATCACTGTGTATATCACCATTCAAACATCTTTTAAAAGTTGAACAAACTCCACACAGCTCAGTAAAGATGAAATGTTGACTTTATTTGATCATTTCAGTGAAAACTAACGTTCATATTTCTCTTTTTGATTATAATACTGATGAACGTTCAGAACAAAGCACTTTGGCAACTTACCACCTATGTTTTAAAATGCTTAATAAGCACCGTAACTTTCATGATATAATTTCTCCGTCATAATCGTTTGTTTCCGTGAACGGCCGAATGTTGTGTGACGGCAAATGCTGCGGCTGCAATGCATTGTGGGGCAGCATTTTCGCTTCTCCTGTCGGTTAGGGAGGTCCAGTGGTTCCTAAGCTAAAGGAGGTTATAAAGGAAGTTTGAAACCTCCTTTCCTATCATCTAGAGAATTGGAACGGCACTTATCATGGCTGCCACTGAGGGACTTCCGGGTCATTTCACTCCGTTAGGAAGGTTCCTAAGCTAAATGGACTATTCGACTGCAGCCTAAATACACAGAAGGGTAATCACAGGACAAGACACAGCTGGGCAGGGGAAGCAGAAACACAAAGCCAACAGGTGAACACAATGAGACAATCAGACACAGGGGGGCAAACACCGGAAAGAAGACAAGACACGGGGAGAACAGAATTTCAAAATAAAACCATGACAAGACAGACACAACTAAAATCGTGACAGAGAGAAACTCCCCAACAATCACAATAGGGCCCCTTTAAAGTGATCCCCACTGTGTATTAGGCCAACATGATTTTAATAATATTCTGATAATTGGGCGGCCTTACTGCCTACATGTATCCTGTCTTCTAACTTTTATTTGTAAAGGCGAAAATGTATGTACATTTGCTCATCAATATAATAACTGAATAAATTAAACAAAATGGGGCTTTTGATGTGTATCAGTCACAAATTCTGATGGTAAAATGTATAATTGAAAAACCCCGTACCCGTCAATACAAACCAAAGAGTAAATAAATGGAAGGATTGTGAAGGGACGCTCAGTGATGCCTCCTTATGGTGTGTATGGATATCTAATGGGGCATCACCCAAGTTGTTGTGTTAAAATATGACTGAATATGCTGCCCTGATTGGCTGTGAATTTAGCAGTTACACAGTCGTCTCTGTTTTCAGCTTGTTTTGATTATGCATAAGTCTCCACTCAGTCCCTTTACACAATGTGAGCAAATGAGATAATGCTACAATCCCAGCACAGGGGAGGAACATGTGCGACTAATGAAAGCAATTCACTGTGATCTTTCCAAGTGAAAGCAAGACGCGCTGAAGCCCAATTAGCTGTTTGGAAAGCAGTTATTCTTTATTTAACTCACTATGTTCATATGTGTACACCTCCACTGTGTTTTAAAAGAAATACAGAATGGTGGTCCTTGAGGCATTACATACAAGTTGCCGAACAAAACGTCTATAATCCCACCGGTGGCTCCCGGCTGCAACCATCCATAAATAAAAACCTTCTCTCATTTATATTCTTAGAGTCTGTAACGCTTGGCAATTTGTTGTTGAGCATGAATGTGCTCAGAATGGGAAGATTAGTTTAGTCAGATCTTGTTGACACACACGTGGAACTGTAGTCATGGTAGCAGCGCTAGAGGACATGGCAGTGGGTCAACAACATCACTACGCTCAGTTTACAGATGCTTCACCTTCCATTAAGGCTCAATCGATGTAACAAGTCGTCCTCAACATCTGCAATGCTCACTGGAACCGAGAGCAGAGGTCTTCATTGGCCTAGCTTCTCCTTTATGGATAGAGGTTGTTTCTGTGCTGTAGATTGTGAAGTGTCTTCAGGCCTTTTGTTTCGTATTGGGCTATATTGACTTGCCTTGACAACTGCTTTTGGTTTTATCGAGTGACTAACTGAACAATTGCCCCAAAGAAAAGTTCTGCTATTAACTGTTCTCCCAAACAATAATCAAAAGACATAATTAGAGCTATTTTCAGCATCTTGTCGGATGGAGTAGGGTAGGGGTGGGCGATATTGAAAAATATATTATCACGATATTTTTCAAGCAGTATCACGATAGACGATATATATATATCACGATATTTTTTCATGTTGGTTATTATGGTTATTTTTCAAGTTACTTAACAGTACAAGCACCTACAAGGTAACAGACCAACATAGCATTTCAAGCTGATTTTATTTCTGAAATGAATCCCTGAATGAACATAACTAAGTAAAACATAAAACATCAATGAGGAAAAGTCAGTGCCAAACAATTAAAATGTAAACTTTAGACTTGAAGTGCAATAAAAGACTTTAGCAGAACTGAAGGGAAAAGTGTTTTTTTTTATAGGTATCACGATAGATACGTTATCTCTGAAAAAGTATATCGTGGAGACCTAATATCGTCACGACGATATATATCGTCATATCGCCCACCCCTAGAGTAGGGTGACTTTATCAACTCTAAAAGTCTCCCACGTATTGCAGGTCTCCACCAGGTTCCTCAAACAATGCAATATGTGTCTATGAAGAAACGATTCATCTTTGTTTTTTCAGTTGTATAACTGAATAGGAAAACATTAATATACTGTCTCCTTTTCTTTTTACTGGAAGACTACAGAAAACTCTTGGAGCAGTGGGGGACCACAGCTTGGGCTGGGCCACATTGCTATTGAGCAGGCGGAGGATACTGAGGTTAGAATGTGTTATTCAGAAGCAGGAACTTTAAAATACATGAGGCTGTACAGAAGAAAGAATGAGTCCGACCCCTCTGGAGGAGGTCTGGTTCTCATTGCTCAGCTGGAGTGATGGCATGCATACGTCTCCAGTTTCCCATGAATGACTCCTGCTATAGTTTCATAAAGAACTGACAGTGTGTGTACACTTTGCATCTGATTTCCACAACAATGCTTTGAATGCAATATCCACGCTTGCTCCATCACTGTTTACGTCATATTAAGTGAGGTGGCCCTCACTATCACAATAATATTATCATAAAGCGGAAACACTGAGTTATTATAACCTTATTTATATCCACAAACTAAAAGAAGACCATGCGCACGAGCACAAACTGCAAACACTATAGACTTCTTAAGATAAGACAAACAAACCGGACATAAACCTCTCTGAAACAGTGAAGGAGATTATTAAATGAATATCATTATCATTGTATTATGATTATGTCCTTATTATTATTAGTATTAATAGTTTGCAGTGGCGCCGCCCCACCTCTTCCCACATACAAAAAAAATATAAAAAAAAATATTGAATTAAAAAAATATATTAAAAAAAAATTTAAAAAATGTATATATTTTATATTTTTATGTTTAATGAACAAGGTAAATATCATACAATTGGTATCAGTAAAATGTATAATCTACAATAAAATCTCGTTTAAAATTGTGTTACGATGTCTAAAGTTACTGATGTCTAAAGTTTCCTGCCTTCGTTGCTTACGTGCGTTGTTTTTTAGACTCGTGAGTAACCAAGGTGACGCAGAAGTTGGATGAGAATGGTGTGCAGGTGGACTCGCCGGACCTCGGTCCGCACCCAATTCTGTGCAAGAGCTACTCTCCAATCCTTTTGAAAGGAGAAGTTTGGGAGATAAATTGATACTTAAAGACCTTGGACCGGACCAACCCGATTTGTATATATCACAGCAGGCTCGTGAAAAAGACAAAACGTATCAACAAGGCTTCTCACATGGCTAGCTGGATGCAAACAGGTAAATGCTATCTTTTGTTTCACATGCTTGCTCTTCAAACAGCCGGGGACAGATACGATCTGTTCAGAAACTAGACAAAAGTTAAACAAGTACAAACCACAGACTGTCTGTGTCATGGAGAATACAGTCGCTGGTTTATTTATGTCTGTAGGCCGTTGTTGTGAGTGTGGACGGTCGGAGCATATATAGCGTTAGCTTAGCCAAGCTCC
Organism: Champsocephalus esox; assembly: GCA_036324585.1. Lineage (NCBI taxonomy): Eukaryota > Metazoa > Chordata > Actinopteri > Perciformes > Channichthyidae > Champsocephalus > Champsocephalus esox. The sequence continues at coordinate 32,146,060 of CM070490.1, forward strand.
ATTCAGGGAACACGCATTTTAAAAGGGTTTTCGCCTGCCGTCTGTCTGCAGACTTGTCAAAGCATTAATTCATGGTTTTTATTAACCGGTATCAGTATGTTGTTACGTCGGCATCATTTAGAAACGTGTATTATAATTAAATCACGGTCAAATATGTTACTCTTGTTGTAGCTGTAGCTCCCGAGCCAGCGCGTCTTGTTTGAATGATGCGAGTAAACACAGCTGGCAGCTGCGGTGAAACTCGAGCGACTAGAGCGATGCGATAGGAGCGTTTAGACCGAAGCGGATATTCGCATCGCGTCCGGTCTGAACGCAGCATTAAAGCGAGCTCCGCGCTGCACTGGAAACGTGCCATTACATCACCAGAAGTCCTAATTTAAGGGGTCATTTCTCCCAAAAAAATTTGTTTTACTCACTCTATCAACAGCCCCACCAAAAATATTTTCCACCAGCCGTCACTGATGGTTTGTCTCTCATTCATTTGTATATGTTTATTTACTCATTACAACTCATACTGTACATACTCATGTATTGGTTTTGTTCTCCACCAACTGTCCTACTGATTTTTTCTTTTATTAGACTCAAACAATTTTAAGTTCATACTGACGTCACAAAGTTGCTTTGCTACGATTGTTTACTCCATGTGTTCTTCTCCATGTTCATCCGAAATGGAAATTGCTAATAGAATGCTCTATATGTTCAATACATCATTGTCATTCTATTGTTCTACTGCTAGTGGGAAAAATACTTACATTTTCACATATTGTTGACAAAACACTAAGTCCAGTTTGTGATTAGCATCACTAGCATGGCATATGTTGATAACGGAATCCACCGTAATCACAAAGCCTGATTGGTTCATATCAGCGCTCACTCATTTGCATTGTGGGCCAACATTGCTCTGGGATTTAACTGTGTGGGTTTGGTTTTAAAACAAAGCTTCACAAATCCAGTTTCCCCTCACTGTCCAACTCGCAATATCAATATTGCAATCATATCATTCACTGGGGCTTTTGAACCGGCATATCATCGGTCCCAGCCCGAGATTATCAAGAGCTCTCGAGCTAACACGTTGAACATAATCAGCAAATGGCTGAAATATTGATGTTCACTATCTCCTGTGCAGCTACACAGCTGTGTACCGGATGCTTGAGGATGAGAGATGTGTGTGCATATGCGTGTGCGTGCGTGTGTGTGTGTGTGTGTGTGTGTGTGTGTGCGTGCGTGCGCGCGCGTGTGTGTGTGTGTGTGTGTGTGTGTGTGTGTGTGTTGGGGAAGGGGGCGAGTTGCCGAGCACATAATACTATCACCACACCATCTGTCGCTGCAGAGGAGCCGGGGCCAGCTCTGCTCTGCTGTACTGTACTCTGATCTACAAATTAGTCCATGTGGGGCCTCGCAGATGTGAACGTCGCCGACAGATGTGTGTCCTTTCTGTACCCACGTCAGTGCACTGCAGATAATAGGCCCACAAAAGCAGATTAACTCGGCGATTCTCTTCCTGGAATTCAATGGATGCAACTTTGCTGTGGAGATCATACATTGTTGTCCCTGTGCATCATATTCTTTAGCTTCCGGTCCCCCGGGTCATGGGAGAGTCTTGATAACGTCAGATTACAGCATGTTAAAGGCATTGCACTCTCTCATCCTCTAAGAGGATTCCACTCAGAATAGGTGCAGCTCATGCATGACGTAATGCTATTGTGACAAGTAATATTTCCTTTATGTGTATCCGTCTAAATAAAAAAAGAAAAGCCATGACATGCAACGAGAGGCATGTTTCACTGGTACATCTGGGGAATGATGAAATAATATGTTAATATGTTTTTCAAAATGTTGTGGAGAAATACATTAAACCTTAAAAGTTGTCGTAGCTGCTTGTATACATTATAGTGTATAATATTCTACGATGAATAATGTTTTTGTTGCTTATTTGGACATGTAACCCAAATGTCCTCTCTGAACAGTGCAGTACCAACACACTCTCACTCCTTAAGCATCCAGGAGCGAAGCTAGGTCAGGGTCCCTGGTCAGGGTCAGGGTCCCAGGGTCAGGGTCCCTGGTCAGGGTCCCGTGGCGTGCAGTTGGGACGCGCCGAGGCTCCTTCAGCTTCATAAAGGGACGCACAGAGCTTTGAACTGATTGTAATGTATTCCCATCGGCGGCGGGATTTGACGCTCATGGAAGCACGGCATTCGTTTATGTCGGCAGCCCTTAACAACTGTATACTCGCCGTGTACTGTTGTTCATTCAATCTCAGGCTAATCTCTTCACCATGTGCTAGGTTACCATAAAGAGTCAGCACTTGAAATATTACATATTCTGCTTGGAGGCCGGTAGAACACATTGTTTGTTGCTGCTACTCAGAAAAAGGTACTTGGTGGACACAGGCCATTGGCTCAGACAGATAGTGATGGCTGACAGAAGACTGAGATAGGCAGGGAAAGTGGGAAATGGTTTTTACATTGAATTAGAAAGCTATCTTTTTCAATAGGCCTCCAGTGTTGACAGAGCCGCAATGTGTCATAACAGACTTCCCAGGTATATCAGGCATTATAGAACTCGTTCACACAGGAAGTCCCTGCCAGAGCAGCCATATCTCCTGCTTTATGCCAAGCCTGACACACTGCTTTCGAGCTTAGCATTTTGAAAATGGTTTTACATTTAAAATGACTTCAGTCTGACATTTCAGGGAGAAAGATCTTTGAGGGATTTTTGTCAAACAAGTCACGGAGGACAGATAGTGAGAGATGAAGCTACAGTATATTCTACTCATGCCCTGATAGCTTTTTCATGTGTCCTGGGCGTGTGCACTATATCAGTCTAAACACCACAACACACACATATGGATTTCCCTGGGCAGAATAAGTGTTTTGATTCTTAAATCAAAGCCTTCGTACAGAACAGGTTGTCAGTTCTCACACAGGAACTATTGAGTCGTAAACAAGTTCCATCCCTTACATCAGAAGAAGATTTTGAATGTATTTGACTCACAGCGAGCCGTCATACCATCAATAGTTGATGTCCAACTGGGCCCGCCATTGTGTGAGGAGCAGAAGCTTGTGTCTGTTTGATTCATCCACACAATGATGTCCATAGCAAGTGAGAACAATAGGAGACTCAATAGCAGCACCTAGAGGCTGTGGTGGTAATTACACCCATGGTGGACAAGAGGGAGAGTCAGGTCATTGACAGATCATTTAGGGAAAGTAAAAACTATCTCCATGTGTAGCCCACTTGGCCTCCGGTAGACCACCACACCAACTATGACTGTAATCACTCGTATGCAATTACAATATAAAACTATTGTGCATACCACTGCTCATGAGCAATATACCGGCTCTTTAAATACTCTGATATATTCACTTACGTTTAAAAATGCTGCTACTTACTTTTTACCATTGTAATTGTTGTTTGCTTATTTGTGTGTATATTTTTTTAGATCGTGCGTTTTTTAATATATATTTAAGTCTTCTCCTTTTCTTTTGCACTTATCTGACTGGACCTTTGTAACGCCATAAGTTTCCCGCTGGAGGTGGAATAAAAGGTTTCTGATTCTGCTGGGATCATGGCAAGAATAACATACTAAAAGGCTGTGGTCCGTTGGAGGTTCCGCTAGGGGTCCTGCCAACTCCATGTCCTGTCCCGTTGGGGGTCCCGCCGACTACTGTTCTGCCAGGCGTCCTGCCGGCCCTATGTCCTGTGCCGTTGGAGGTCCAGCCGACATCTGTTTCGTCAGAGGTCCTGCCGGCTCCATGTCCTGTGTCGTTGGGGGTTCCGCTGAGAGTCCTGTCAACCCCATGTCCTGTTCCTTTGGGGGTTCCGTTGGGAGTCTACTCACTGCGAAGGTCGAGAGAGAGAGACCGGAGCGTTTGCTCACTACGAGGGTTAAAGAGAGGGAGACCGGAGCGTCTGCTCACTGCGAGGGTCGAGAGAGAGAGAGACCGGAGCATCTGCTCACTGCGAGGGTCGAGAGAGAGACCGGAGCATCTGCTCACTGCGAGGGTCGAGAGAGAGAGAGAGACCGGAGCGTCTGCTCACTGCGAGGGTCGAGAGAGAGACCGGAACGTCTACTCACTGCGAGGGTCGAGAGAGAGAGACCGGAGCATCTGCTCACTGCGAGGGTCGAGAGAGAGAGGAGACCGGAGCGTCTGCTCACTGCGAGGGTCGAGAGAGAGACCGGAACGTCTACTCACTGCGGGGGTCGAGAGAGAGAGAGACCGGAGCATCTGCTCACTGCGAGGGTCGAGAGAGAGACCGGAGCATCTGCTCACTGCGAGGGTCGAGAGAGAGAGAGAGACCGGAGCGTCTGCTCACTGCGAGGGTCGAGAGAGAGAGACCGGAACGTCTGCTCACTGCGAGGGTCGAGAGAGAGAGACCGGAGCATCTGCTCACTGCGAGGGTCGAGAGAGAGAGGGAGACCGGAGCGTTTGCTCACTGCGAGGGTCGAGAGAGAGAGACAGGAGCCTCTGCTCACTGCGAGGGTCGAGAGAGAGAGACCGGAACGTTTGCTCACTACGAGGGTCAGAGAGAGGGAGACCGGGGCGTCTATTCACTGCGAGGGTCAGAGAGAGAGAGAGAGAGACCGGAACGTCTGCTCACTGTGAGGGTCGAGAGAGAGAGACCGGAACGTCTACTCACTGCGAGGGTCGAGAGAGAGAGACCGGAGCATCTGCTCAATGCGAGGGTCGAGAGAGAGAGAGAGAGACCGGAACGTCTACTCACTGCGAGGGTCGAGAGAGAGACCGGAACGTCTACTCACTGCGAGGGTCGAGAGAGAGAGACCGGAGCCTCTGCTCACTGCGAGGGTCGAGAGAGAGAGACCGAAACGTCTACTCACTGCGGGGGTCGAGAGAGGGAGACCGGAACGTCTGCTCGCTGTGAGGGTCGAGAGAGAGAGAGACCGGAGCGTTTGCTCACTGCGAGGGTCGAGAGAGAGAGACCGGAGCCTCTGCTCACTGCGAGGGTCGAGAGAGAGAGACCGGAACGTCTACTCACTGCGGGGGTCGAGAGAGAGAGACCGGAGCATCTGCTCACTGCGAGGGTCGAGAGAGAGACCGGAACGTCTACTCACTGCGAGGGTCGAGAGAGAGACCGGAACGTCTACTCACCGCGAGGGTCGAGAGAGAGACCGGAGCCTTTGCTCACTACGAGGGTCAGAGAGAGGGAGAGCGGAGCGTCTGCTCTCTGTGAGGGTCGAGAGAGAGACCGGAGCCTTTGCTCACTACGAGGGTCAGAGAGAGAGAGACCGGAGCGTTTGCTCAATGGGTGAGGCGCTGTTGCTACGGGGTTAGCTGCTAGAGGAGGAAGGTAAGCGGAAGCTGGGTTGCTGTGGATTGCTGAAGGTAGGAAAGAAGAAGGGATGGAGGGATGAAGGGATGTATGTGCAAGGGGATTTTTGTGAAGCCTGTGAGCAGGTACAGAGGGCAATACGACCTGGCCCCCACCAGGGGGTGCTGGTGAGTCGGGCTGTGTCCGTGGAGGAGGACGGCGGCCTGTGACGTCACGACCCGTGGTGCGCGCGCCGCACGGTGGTTGGCTCTGGAGCAGGAAGAGCTGTGTGTGTCGTTGCTCTTGCTGTTGTGCTGCTGTAAGCTTTGTAGAGATTGAACAGTCTAGTCTTGTAGTCGTTTCGGCGAAAGTGGATGCCGTTTTCTCTCAGGAAACCTTGGAGTTGAGTGACTGTCCACCTCCGTAGTTCGGGCTCCGTTTCGGAGCGCGGCTCCGTCCGAGAGGCGTGTCGCGTGCGCTGCTGCGAGTGGCTGGGGGCTGCTAATGAGGCAGGCTGCCGGTGGTGGGGAGATTGGAGCTGGCTGTGCCTGTTGTGGCCCCGGTTGTTTGCCCTCGCTGGCGGAGTAGACGAAGCCTGGGACCTGTCTGGAGTTGGAGGTGTCTCGTTGGGGGAGCTTGAGTGGGAGCTGTGGCGGCTGGTGTGTGGAACACTGATTGCCGAGCGCACGCGGCTCCGTTCTGATGCTTGGCTTAGATCCAACTGCTGAAACGTGGATGGCGGGTAGCCGATGTCGAAGAGATCTTCGTCTGACTCTGGTGAGTTGATCAGCAGTTCGGGATCCATGGTAAGTTGAGTGTTCTCGTGGTAGCGTGTAGCTTGTTTGAACCGTGACGACGCGCGGCGTGAGTCACGGTCTGGCTGTCAGTCCTTGAAAGGATGGAGACGAGCAGTGGCCGGAAGTTTTGCCGGATATAAATAGGGGTGGCCGTGGTTCGAGGAGGAGTTTTAGGCGTGGCCATGCTCCTGAACCTATGTTAACATTTTAACCTCATATCACGAGGTTTGTCAAACAAAGGGACTGTAGTCCCAACGATAGCTGAGGATTATGGGTAGTGTAGTGTCTTTGGCCATCCTAAACTCGGAAAAAACTATTTGATTCTTCGAATCGAAGGGGGAAAACACAAAAGCATTGTACACAATTTAAACCAATCAATGTTGTGTAATTAACAAGGATAAACTGATGTTTTTAGTTGATGAGTACTGCAGATTACTATGCAAACTTCGAGACCGGAAATAATGTTTTTCCCCCAAGCTGTTGCCTGGCAACTCAATTCTGTTGATAGTTATTTCATATCGCATTAACATCATATCCCGACGTGCATTGCGGTTAAAACATCCAATCACCGAGCTTCAACCATAGCTGAGGGTCTTGGGTAATCAGTTCAGTGGGTGTGTATCGCCTGCATCTGTTTCCGGTGACTTTATTTTGACATTCAGTTCCTGACGGACGGTAAAAAAGCCCGATATTATAGAATATCAAAAAAACAAGGATAATTACATTATTACATATCACTTGTTAGATGCTTTTATCCAAAGCGACTTACATACTCAATACTGTGGACAATCCCCACAGGAGCAATTTAGGGTGAAGTGTCTTGCCTAGGGACACAACGACATGCTGACTACAGTGGGGTTTGAACCTGTGCTCTCTTGATCCGAACACCAACGTACTAGTCCACTGCGCCACAGCCTCTCATAATTGTGTGTTATTGTTGAGTAAATAACAGTGTGTTATTTGGAAAAGAATAACAAATTAGAAGGAAAAAAGATTTAAAAAAATACAGATTTCAGTATCCTGAGGCTCTGAGCCCCATTTATTTTCCTCACGGACGGCAAAAAAAGTCAGATATTATACGATTTAAAATAAAAACAATATTCGTGGCTTGATATTGAGTAAGAACATGTTTTTATGAACCACACAGCTTCCGGTCTTCCAAGACCCGAACGGACAAAAAGACGTGCTGCAGGCACGAAACATACTGTACTACCAATAGAAATACATTGCTTTCAAAGTCGTTCTGTGTGACACAAAAAAATGCGGAAAATCGTGTTGGTGAACACGAATCAATAGATTACATGTTGTGACTATTACACGAAATGCAGTGAGACTGGGTTGAAATAACACAATAATGCTTCTTATTCTTGCATTTTGCTTGCACTGTTTTAAAGCATTGTTTCACTGCCAACAACTCCACTGTTGCTATTGTGCATGTGACAATAAAGCCGTTGAATCTTTTCCACACTATCTGTGCCTTTGTACATTTTCTCCTTAAGTGCATTACATCTCATATCTTAGTTACCCAAAGTAGCTTCATACAGTGTTTCATACATATCAAGCTGTAAATAAAACTGGGAAACACAAATGTTTTCATATTTTAATTATTGATTTTACTTACTTGCTGACTAAAACAGGAAAGATGCCACCTCAAGATTGTTACTATCATGTACATTTATGTATTTTCTTCTAATCTGATTGCCGCTGTTCCTTTTTTTATTGGTGCCAATTTGGTTCCAAGTTAGCTGAGTCAATATTAGAAGGTGTAGTTGAAACACGAAATACACACATTCCTAAATGCAGATGGACGAATTCAGTGAGTATTGCGTCGAAGATGATGTCACGGTAGTTTAATGTGCTTGCATTCTGGCTTTCAGCTGACACTCCCGCCTTTATTCAAAGGTTCTACAGTAGAAACCAAAGCAGAGAAAATAACCTTGTTCCAGAAGTAAGTTGTCTAAAGCTGACTCTATCAGTCCATGCAGTGGAAGCATGGAGCATTGTGGCCCCCACGGTGGAATCCTCAGATGATCACTAACATTTAAAAATATCTGCACAAAACACCTTCAAACAACAAACCACCTTCCAGTTTCCCCGGCGTTTAGACTTTATGCTTAGCTAAGCTAATTCTTCAACTCCTCCAGCTCCATCATTTACACTTGAAAAAAAAGCAAATAAGAGTATTCCCCAAACTGTTGTTCATTTAATGAATTATAATGAATGACTATGTGATTACGCTGATGCAGTGTTTTATATCCTGAGATAAGATACATAGCCATACTCTTTCTACTTTCTATGTTTTGGGCATCATTTTTTCTCAATTTCCCTGATTGGTTTTGATTGCGTGTGAACTAAATGGATAGTATGATAAGAAATAACATAATCTGATGCAGGGTTAGGGTTGTGAGGAATAACACAGAGGCTGGGCCTCTATGTTTATCCTCAGAAAACCTTCTCTGAATAAAAAAGATGACATCTTTAACAGTAATGGCAAAATAACAAAGCTTTATTAATAATGAACGTAGAGTGCTTCCCAAAATGTAACCTCAGTTCAGGAGCCTGCACACATCAAGCAGAGTGACACAGAAAAAAACTTTACCATAGCTTTTCATTAATCTTAGAACAATTCAGAAATAAAGCTGGTGCTATTTATGGTTGGGAAGTGCAACCCGGTTCCATGTTAACCAAATCCAAAGTTCCAAGAACCTGTATTCTATAACAAGAATGGTTCCTGTTCATTGGTTCCTAAACGTTAGCACACATAAGTGCTCCCTTTGGATTGGATTACTTGCACAAAGTCTTACATTTGGTTATTGTTTTGACTCAGGAAGATTTGGATTTTAAGATTTGGTTTGCAAGTGTTGCAACTCGCAAACACAAGGTGGGTTCGAGTTTGTGACGTTTAGATACTACTGGGACCCCAAAGCAGAGACTGACAAAAAATAAAGTTTCAAAGAGTTTAATTAACAAGGTAATCCAAGGCAGGTACTGACGACAGGGAGCTTGGCTGGCCGTAGTAATCCAAAACAAAGCTGCGGGAAAACGTTCCCGACCAAAACTCAAAAAGAACTCCTTAACCAACTACAACAGACTCCAGGCTCCAGGCTGCAGAAAGGCACTCCGGACAGCATGACAAATACTCTGGCAGGGAAGTGAGGTGAGGGCCAGGCTCAAGTGAGTGGGGACAGGTGTGCCTCATCTGCAGCCAGGAGTAACCAGCCACGCCCCCCCTGTCACACACCAGCCCTGCAGAGACAGAAAGACAGAGTAGTGAGGGGTAAAAGGAGCACACAACAAGTTAAACACAAAAACAACAAAAGCCCCATGCAAAACATAACAGTGTTAGCAGTATTTAATCAGGTATCTGACTTTAAAATCCACATAAAAACATATTTTATGTAATCTCCACCTTTTACTCAATCAATCAATCAATCAATGTTTATTTATATAGCCCAATATCACAAACGTTACATTTGTCTCAGTGGTCTTCACAGTGTGTACAGAATATCAGTATGACAATATGACACCCTCTGTCCTTAGACCCTCTGTCCTTAGACCCTCTGTCCTAAGACCCTCACATCGTACAAGGAAACACTTCCAGAGAAAACCCACAGTTTAAAGGGGAACATGGGAGAAACGTCAGGGAGAGCAACAGAGGAGGGATCCCTCTCCCAGGACGGACAGACGTGCAATAGATGCCGTGTGTACATCGAAGAGATAATACATTTTACAGCATATAGTCCGAATGTTTGGATATGCATGTGTCTGTAATAAGAAGATGAATCCACGAGGATGCACTCCCTTAGGATAGGTTGAGGGAAAAGGGTAGCAAGTAAGAAGTAGGAAACAGGTGGAGAGGCACACAGGGAGAGAGGTCCCCACTGGAACCTGAATTGGTGAGAGGTAAGGAGTAGGTCAGTGGCTACGTTCCACACTCCCCGGCCGGAATAGGCCTCTCTGCAACCTGTTACCTCTAATAAAGCTCGAGAGGTCAGAGAGGGGAAAGGTTTTGGTAACGTTTTAAATATAAGATCTAAGTTTTTAGGATTTAAGTGAAAGAGTAAGAATTAAAATGTATATGTGAAGAGGCACAACGTATCTAGGTCAATGCACTCTTATTAGATTATTTTTATTTTATAACTATAAGCTTTATCAAAAGGGAAGGTCTTAAGCGCACTCTTAAAAACGGATAGGGTGTCTGCCGCCCGAACACAAACTGGAAGCTGATTCCACAAATGTGGAGCTTGATAAGAAAAGGCTCTGGCTCCCATTGTACTTTTAGAGACTCTAGGAACAACCAACAACCCTGCATTCTTGGAACGCAATGCCCTAGTAGGACAGTAGGGTATAATGAGCTCACATATTTCTTCATTAAACATCTTCCTCTCCAGTATTTTTCTCAGTATTTTCTTTTTAAATTATGTTTTCAAAAACAGGTGTTGTTGGTATAGGCTGCTGCCTGACAATGCTTCATGAAAGGCAGGTTTTCCCATAAATAAAATCATTTTCATACTATATCTAAATAAAGTTCACTTTGTTCTGTTGTCTTACATAATACACTTAAGTATAAAACATGTTATTGGTATTTATTTTGTCTTTCATTTATTGTCATTGCATTTGATATTCATTAAATCCAAAAGTAACGTAGGTATTGGTAATAAAAGGTTGCATTTCTTTTTATATTCAGTCACTTATTTGTTTGTATTCATAGGTAACTAGTCATTGTAAAGGATTACATTTTTTGAAGCATCCCAGCCTTTTGATAATTAATTTAAAGAAACTCCATAATGATATTGCAAAGCAGCCCACAGTGCTGGTAATGTCAGCATCTCGACAAATTGACACTGACATGAATATTTCATTATAGTTTGGCACCTTTCATTTTCATTTCATTGCCAGGTGTGCACACACTGAAGTGGAGACAGTCCAATTGGCTTTCCACCTGTAACCCACTACACCGCTCATTTACATGAAAATGCAATTTATTACAACAATCCATATTCATTGTGAGTAACATGGGATAAAACACTTCAGGAAAAATATATAAATGCAATGTTGTCAGCCAGCCAAACACTATAACTCTGTAATGAATATAGATGATGCTCGCTCATGCATTTATGCAGCGGGTTTAATGTTCAGTGAGGATCCAGAAGTATCCATAAGTCTGTTCTTCACTTGTATCAACGCTGCTGGCCCTGCTCATGTTGAAATACACTTTAACCCTTGTCTAACTAGGCAAACTGAATAAAACACATTCGAATGTAGGCAAAGGCCTGAAGGGATGACTGCCATAAAGAGGGATAGGGCAGAGCTTTATTAGAGGAACATTGTCATAGGTGGATTACTGATTTGGCCCATGAAAAGAGCTTTGGCTTAGAAACCCAAGTTAAGCTAGACCCTCTGTGTGGGTGAAATAATGATTTTAAAGTAATTATCTAGTATTGACAGCTTAAACGTTTTTGTGACATTTAAGTTAGCCTGTATGGACACAATGCAATTTGAACACTCCAAGTCTGGCACATTTATTTGTCCATTGGACATTATATAAAAAATATATATGCTGTTATGATCCTGGTTTTAAGTTTATTTGTATTTTAAAGTTTATTTTACAATTCCTATCTGTTTTTACCCCTTGTGTTTTCCCGCATGTTTGTCCGTCTGTCCTGACCTTAGTTTCACCTGTTCCCCATCAACCCTGCCGCCCCCACCCCCCTGTACACCTGCACCTCTTTCAGGTTGTACTAAGACCATGATTTTCTGTTCATCTCTGTCTGATCCTTGTATGTCGTTGATGTCATGCAAGGAGGCGTGTGGCGCAGTGGACAGGTTCAAACCCCGCTGCAGTCAGCATGTCGTTGTGTCCCTGAGACACTTCACTCCAAATTGCTCCTGTGGGGATTGTCCACAGTATTGAGGATGTAAGTCACTTTGGATAAAAAGGTCTAACAAGTAACATGTAAAGCAACGGCCCATCGTGCTCCACTAGTTAGTTATAGCTTTGTGTTGCTTGGCAATCAAAATACAGGCAGGAAATCTAAACATTGTCCAGGTACAATAATGCGATGTTCATGTAGTTCCGGTTGCAACTATGGAACTGAAGAAACCATCTGCTTCTCTGCTCTAAAGTTGCATTATGTTAAGCATAGTGGAAGTGTTCATATATTTTAAATGTAATGACTTTTTAGCGTTGATAATTTAGGACTATAAAATGGTTGTTAAGCATGTATTGGTAGGTATACGCCGTTATTGCATTTATAAAACCTTTTCTTCACGCAGTTCCAACCCAGTCTCACATCTAAACGTGTAATAACTACGTTGGTCCACAACGTAGGACGTAGTATTTCTACAAAAACGCCTCAGAAATTGTAAGATCCCTAACATTTTGTTCACCATTCATTCCAATGGCTGGCGTCTATGTCACGTGATCTTCAAATTTCTCCCTGCAGAAAAAAAAACCATGGCCGAACTTCATTTTATTCTCGGTGGAAAATGCCTATTTTAAGGTTAGTTTGGCCATTAAAATGCCTTTTGATGTCATTTGATGCGAGAAATATGAGTTGTTATTTCAGATTATGTGTGCAGTGGATCTTTAGTTTTCTAGTTATTACGAAGATTCCATCCATCCATCCATCCATCTTCTCCCGCTTATCCGTGGTCGGGTCGCGGGGGTAGCAGTTCCAGCAGAGAGCCCCAAACTTTCTTTTCCCTGGCGATATCAACCAGCTCTGACTGGGGGATCCCAAGGCGCTCCCAGGCCAGCGAAGAGATATAATCCCTCCACCTGGTCCTAGGTCTACCCCTTGGTCTCTTCCCAGCTGGACGTGCCTGGAACACCTCCATAGGGAGGCGCCCAGGTGGCATCCTAACTAGGTGCCCGAACCACCTCAACTATTACGAAGATTACTTCAGGAAATTGTGTCCATTCAACGTTTTCATTGTTACCAAGGTGGTTGCTAGGGACGCTACTATCGATATTATTTCTGTTATGTTCTGTAACTGTTTAATGGTGTTATCTTTATCGCTACCCCCCTTCCCCGTCAATGTATAGTGTCGGTCCACAGCGCAAACATATTAGTTTAACAAAATCCGCATCTAAAATTGTGGCATAAATACGTTATTTTTCCCCAGTGCAATTCCCAGTCTCACATCTCACATCACATCGTCATAAACAAATCCTCAGCTCGGTGATTGGGTGGTTTAGCCGCAATGCACGTTGGGAAATGGTGTTTATGCGATGTGAAATCCGAAAATATTTTTTAAAAATAATAATAATAATACTTTATTCCGAGTGTGCTTGCTTTTCTCTTTGAAAGTCATCACATAACGGCATTGTAATACACGGTTCTGCTGCATTACATATTACATATCTGCCGTAGTTCTGTATTTATAGAGCCCCGATGAGAAGACTTCTAGACAAAGAGGAATAACTGCCGCCAAAACTGAAAACGTGACGTGGATCATAAATATATCAGCCATTAAACAACATCTTACATTTCTTTTCACACAATACGTCTCCTTGCAGTATCAACACTAATTCGGCTGACTTTTATATTTGATCCAATTGGTAGATAGGCTGTATTTACACCAGAAAGGTGCACAGCTGATATAAAAGGGACACCTAGTGGTTAAAGCATGTTATTGAATTTCATTATTTGTATTATTAGATATTAATAGGATCCCTATAAAGTATATCCATTACTCGTTATTCTCTACTAATAGTTAATTAAAGACTGTATATAATGACTATTTTGCACATCCCTTTCAAGATTTCAAGATTTTCTAAGGTTTATTGACATATCATATAGGCCTACACAACTGTGGTGTAGTTCTGCACTGAATGAAAAACTTGGGTCGCAGGTTGCTCAATAGTGCATTACAAGACATCTATCAATATGTGTGCATACCTCCAGCAATGTTAACTATGTTGAAGCACTTATTTTAACTGATATTATGCATATGTATTATACTCTTATAAGATGTATGTAGATAGTATAAGAAATGTGCAGAATATGACAGTTTAATGGTGGAGGTATACACACATATTGATAGATGTCTTGTAATGCGCTGTTGAGGAACCTGTGACCCAAGTTTTTCATTCATTGCATAACTACAACATAGTTGTGTATATGATATGTCAATAAACCTTAGAAAATCTTGAAATCTTGAAAGGGATGTGCAAAATAGCCATAATATACAGTCTTTAATGAACTATTAGTAGAGAATAACAAGTATTGAATATACTTTATTGAGATCTGCAGATAAATGTTTAGTCTTCTCAAGCACCAACTATCAAATATCTCTCCTGATTGTTGGCACTTGACAATCACCTTTCCCTGAATTTTACTCAGGTGTAACTAAAGTCTGATTTAAGGGTTGTTTATATTTCAAATCATTAATCAGAATCTGCAAAGTAACTAAAATAAATGTAGTGGAGTAAAAATACCAGGTTAACCTCTGAATTGTAGTGGAGTAGAATTACAACGTAACAATGAGCTGTCATGTGGGTATATTTTAATGCTGCGCATTTTGGATACAAGTGATTTTCACCCATGTAGAAATTACATGTTTTAAATTTGTACACACCAATTTGTTTCCTATCGCCTAAACCTCCAGGGTTGTACACAGTTTAATACTGTCAACTTCTAATTGAAAAAAAAGAAAAAAGAAAACGTCTTTTAAAACTACAATTCCCAGTAGAGACGTGCCATAGAGAACATGTTGCGAAACACAATAGCCAGCATCAGAGCCAGAATGTGTATTTCTGGGGGGCGTTCAAGTCCAGTTTAGAATAGTCTGCCGTGGTTTCGTTCCATTTCAAAGAGCTTGACGCTCGGCGTAACCTTGGCGCACTCACTGCCACTCTAACATCCAATCCCAGAGCTTGAAGATTAATCACAGGGTTTGTCAATGGGACTGTAGTCCCAAATGATAGCTGGGGATTATGGGTAGTGTAGTGTCTTCGGCCATCCTAAACTCTGAATTTTTTTCCGGATATCATATCGAACTAATACCATACCACAACGTGCATTGCGGCTAAAACATCTAATCAGCGAACATGAAAACATTCCCTGTTAAACATGCAAAAACAAAATAAAAAGATAAAACACTGGCATGTAATTTACGTTAGAATAAATAGAATGGTTTTGAACAATAGATGAGAGTAAAATCTACGTCACTTTACAGCCCCGCCCACTTTTGGAGAAACCAACGCTGTCATTTGAACGGCGATCAAGCCTGAAGCCACAGAGCTCTTCTGTTACTGTCCTTTCTTCTTAGAGGAAGTACAGAAACATGTAACTCTGGATTAATTTTAACGTTTGAGGTGCAATAAACGACACAGCAGCTTTTTGTCATGTTAACATTATTATTTTCTGCCTCGCTCATGAGAGTAACAGCTGGAGAAATTACAGCCTCGCCTACTGATTTTAATTTAACCATATATCGAGCCCGATCGTCAATTTCAAATGTGTGCTCTAAAATGATATTTATAAATGACTATTCTCATTATTATAAGCAAGACAATAAATGGCAAAGATATGTAGAAGATAAACGTATTTAAGATAATTCATAACAAACGTAACGTGGGAGAAAATACATTTCTAGCTAAACGTAATTGAGAATGCAGTTTAGTTCTGTGGGAACGTAATTTTGAAGAGACAGCGTTGCAACAGCACTCGATAGCAGCGTCCATGGCAACCACCTTAGCAACCATGAAAATGTTGAATGTGTACAAGTTCCTGAAATAATCTTCGTAATAACTAGCAACTCATATTTCTCGCATCAAATGACATCAAAACGCATTTTAATGGCCAAACTAACTTTAAAATAGGCATTTTCCACCGAGAATAAAACGAAGGTCGGCCATGTTTTTCTTTTCTGCGGGGAGAAATTTGAAGATCACGTAACATAGACGCCAGCCATTGGAAATGAATGTTGAAAAAAAACGTGGGGATCCTACAATTTCAGAGGCGTTTTTGTAGAAATACTACGTCCCAAGTTGTGGACCAATGTAGTTATTACACGTTTAGATGTGAGACTGGGTTGGCAGTTCATAAGTTGCTCATAAGTTTTCTATTCATTTAACTTTTGAGTTCAGTCATGTTTCATGTTTTTGTTTAATCAATGTTTGTCTTGTTTCCCACTTCCTGTCTTATTTTGGTACTCACCTTTCTCCGCAAGGGTTTTTGAAATTGGTCCGTGCGCAAAGTATTGTGGGGATTTTAAGGACGCGAAGTCGACCCATGTGCAGCCTCGAAATTTCCCCCAAACCAAGGACGCGGCCTCGGTGGAATTCCAAGTATGCTGGACATTGGAACAGTACTTCGGCGGCACTCGATGACGTAGCATCCTTGAAATATTGGCTTGGAAGCCATATCTCGAGATTGAGAAACTGCCCTTGTGTGTGTCTCCCGCTCTCATCAGCGTCAGCCCCGCCCCTGATTGCTTCCACCTGTGCCAGTTACCTTTTGTTTAAATTCCACAGCCTTCCTTTATCTTGTGTCAGTTCGCCTTGTCCTGTCTCCATGCCAGTAGTCTGCTTACCAGCGATTACATTGCTTGTCTCAAGACTGATTCATGCTCCCGATTTTCTTTCGTGCCTTTTTGAGCCTTTCTTCACCTCGTTTTAGAATGTCAATCTTGTTTTGTATTCCTATTTTTGAAAAAAAAGTATTTACTCATACTTTCCCTCTGTCTCCCGGGTCCTACATTTGTCATGCTTCTTGTAGCCCTGCTGTATCCCAATTGGCAAAAGCCAATGACAGCCAATGACACACACTGTATCTCCAGATCACTTTGAAGGATGTCAGCCCACAGCATTATCATTGGCACCTCTGTTGTTTCCCTGACTCAGATTGCAAGGACTCTGGGTGTGACCCTAGATAACAACCTGTCCTTCACTGCAAACATCGCTGCTACAACCCGCTGCTGCAGATACACGCTTTACAACATCAGGAGGATGCGTCCCCAGCTGACCCAGAAAGCGACGCAGGTTCTGGTCCAGGCTCTCGTCATCTCACGCCTAGACTACTGCAACACCCTCCTGGCTGGTCTACCTGCATGTGCTATCCGACCTCTGCAGCTCATCCAGAATGCAGCGGCTCGTCTGGTCTTCAAGACAATGGTACTTGCGTACCATGCTGTGAATGGATCTGGCCCTTCCTACATCCAGGACATGGTTAAACCATACACCCCAGCGCGTGCACTACGCTCTGCATCAACCAAACGGCTCGCTGCACCCTCGCTGCGAAGGGGACCCAAGTTCCCATCGGCAAAAACACGTGGGTTTGCTATCCTGGCTCCAAAATGGTGGAATGAGCTCCCCATTGACATCAGGACAGCAGATAGCTTACACACCTTCCGGCGCAGACTGAAAACTCATCTCTTTCGACTCCACTTCGAGCAATATAACTATTAACAAAGCACTTATATACCAATAAAGGGCTGGCTTATCTGAAGCCAGTTGAGTAGCACTTGAAATGTTTTAGCTCTATGAAGCCTGATGTACTTATATGATTCTGTTTTCTTCAAGTTTGTAATTTGTTGGTCGAACGCACTTATTGTAAGTCGCTTTGGATAAAAGCGTCAGCTAAATGCAATGCAATGTAATGTAATGTTATCATTGAGTTTGTGTCTAATCAGAGGGTTCTGCAGTATGACAGCTAAAAGTGTCAGATATTCCATTGTGTATGTCAAATCTAAAATATAAATCAGTTGCAGCGGTATTCCCAAGCTTTGGTTTTAAAATCAATACAATCACTGCCACAGGTGGGACTAATGTTGTAATCTTGCTTGTAGTCCCCAATATTAAGAAAAGTCAGTCATCTGATAGTTCCTTTTTTATGTAACTTTAAGAGAATATAGTTAATTTTGTTTTGTTTCCTGACAAAGTAATCCTGTTAGTAATCTGTTACTCCCCAGGCCTGGTCTCTAGTAATCGGTTAGAAAGAATGTAATCCCCCATTCACTTTCAGATTAGGTGGTGGCAATAACTGCGACTGAATGATCAACATTGATATAAGTATCATTAATTACAGACCAACATCAATTGAAAACACAACTCGCTTGAGCTGTAAAAGTCTTAGGTCAGTAAAATAAAGTATTCAGTTGTATTTCTTTCTAAAGCTGAATTGGGTCAGGTGGATGATTTTGAGTTGGGTTCCAAAACTGTGAAACATTTGTCTTAGATAAGATTCTCCTTTCATGTGATTCAGCTCATATCATGAAAGCATGGTGTGAATGTGCCTGTTAAAACAGCTGATATAATGTTTTCTTTACTTCTGAAAATTAGCACCTTTCGTATCAGAATTCTGTCAACTTCACTGTTCACTGTCTATTCAACAATCTTTTAACAGCACAAATCACCACACTCAACAGTGAAAATGACAGGAACACTGTTGGCTCTATTTTCTGTTGAATCATCCCAAATCAACCAACGGGAGAGCGGTTTCTTCATTCCATCTCAGCTGTGAGATGAAATAAAAACTACAGAGCAGAAAATAGCTGCCATGACAATAAAACGCCAGGATCCTGAGTCGTGGCTGATCCTGTTGCTGCGGTCCTGTGTCCTGGATCCTCTATCCTGAGTTCTGGATCTGAGTCCTGGACTTCGAGTCGTGGCTGAACCTGTCTCTACGGTCCTGCCTGGAGAGACAGCAAGCGCATTTCGTGGCATCTGCAGGCAGTGGCAAGTCCTTCCGGCATATGCCACCGATGCCCCAACTTGCCGAGGCATCTGCCTCTGCTCAACGGGAGTTGCCACAAGATGCCAGAGTAAGAGAAGGTTTACTGTAGCTGCCACTCGCCTTCCGTGGAAAATGCAGCTATTTAAACCCGTATTTATCGTGTAAAATGTCGCTGTTTAGGCATGACTTTATCGAACTGATCTGTACACAGGACTGATGTGCGATCTCTATTTTTAAAAAAGATTATACCTTATCATTTCTATTCAATTTTACTTGGAGCATGGTTTGCTAAAATAAACAAACGTGCTATATTTATGATGAAATATTGGCGAGTGAGGGTTGCAACGCCCTTGGCAATTGTCACTTCTTGAGGGGAGTTTCCACTGCTTGCTACAATAACCAGGTGTAGCCTATGACTAGTAAAGACAAATAATTAACAAATAAATATCTGTATTGACACAGCAACGTGTACACTGGTGTTATTAGACTTGGCTACAGACTTAGGGCAGCTGTAACTGATTGCAGTTGCCACTTCTTGTGAGATGCTTACGTTTACTTTATAAATTAGACAAAGGACTTATATTTGCCCCATGCCTTCAGCAGCAGCAGGCCATTCACTTTGATTTGATCCAGTTATGAAATGTCATCATTTCGACAATAAAGAAATGCTACATAAATGTTATCTTGCACGTTTTATCGAACCATCTCCGTTTCTAACTTTCAATATATTTAAAAAGAGAGTCTCTCTCATCTGTGTGCGGGGGCAGGGCCTCACAGACATGCTGCTGCGCTGTGCACACAGTTCTGACGGTAATGAATATTAGGATACATTTTGTGAGGAAACTTTTCCACCAATAATTCCAATAAGTATTCCAAGATGTATTCACTTCAGGTTTACGAAAATAACTGTATTCGGATTAGTTGTTTTTCAAATGTAACGCGAGCTGAATACAGTTAGACTTGGTTTTTGTATTCTGATTACGTAACGCTGTTACATGTATTCCGTTACAACCCAACCCTGTGTACAGATCAGTTCGATAAAGTCATGCCAAAACAGCGACATTTTACACGATAAATACGGGTTTAAATAGCAGCATTTGCCACGGAAGGCGAGTGGCAGCTATCGTAAACGTTCTCTTACTCTGGCATCTTGTGGCAACTCCCGTTGAGCGGCGGCAGATGCCTCGGCAAGTTGTGGCATCTGTGGCATATAACGGAAGTAGTTGCCACAGATACCACAGAGTAGAGGCCTCCGTGGCATATGCCGGAAGGACTTGCCACTGCCTGCAGATGCCACGAAATGAGCCAGGCCCTACTGCCTGCCTGACTCATCATACTACTTCGCTGATTGCTCCCACAGGATTATGGACATCCTCATGGATTCATCTTCCTATTATACACACATGCATTTCCAAACATTTGGACTACCTATGTTGCAAATGTATTATCTCTTCGATTTACACATGAAAGCTTTAGCGCAAGTTCAATAAGGAAGACCTAACAATGAGTCACTTACACGTCACTCTATTGCTCTCTCCCCCCTCATTAAATACGAGGGCGTCACCCCTCAGCAGCCCATTTCTGCACATGCTAAATTCCTTAAATGCCTGCTCTTCCTCACCGTCAGTTGTCATTTCAGATGAACACACGCCGTAGTAGTACAACAATACTCCTCCTCGTGAGAAAAACCGTAAGAAACAATTAGCTCAAGATGTCCAACTCGGACATTTCGGAACACGAACCTTCTCTGGAAGTTCGGCTCCCCACAGTGGCTTATCAACAGAGGCAGACTTCGTCATCGCCCGGCTCCTGCAGCAGGGCATTCCCACAGCCCCAGGCCTCACTCTCTCTCAACTCCGAGAGCTCTCGGACCAGGTCTCCAGCGTAGCTCTCCAGTCCAGGGCAGCAGCTCCAGAGGAGGTAACAAAGGGCAGGAAGTCGAGCCCTCCAGGATCCCGTCCGCCTCCAAAATCCACCCCTTCCCAGACTCGCCAGGCCGGGAGTGTCACTAACACACCCCTTATGGAGAGTAGCGTAGCCGGCTCCCTGCAATCCCTGGCTAGCTCCATGATAGCTATCCATGCTTGCCTCCAGGCCCTGGTACTAGTTTTAACGAAAATGTTTGCACTCACCCTTACACAGTGTTGGGTTGTAACGGAAATGTAACGGCGTTACGTAATCAGAATACAAAAATCAAGTGTATTCAGCTGGCGTTACATTTGAAAAACGAGTAATCTGAGTACAGTTACTTTCGTAAACCTAAATCATATAAGTACATCAGGTTTAGCCAAACATTTCAAATGCTACTCAACTGACTATAGATAAGCCAGTCCTTTATTAGTATATAAGTGCTTTTTTAGCAGTTCTTTGTTAGTAATTATATCACTCGAGATGGAGTCGAAAGAGATGAGTTTTCAGTCTGCGCCGGAAGATGTGCAGGCTATCTGTATTCATTCTATTTAGGGGCACATTTCAAAGCACCCAAGGACACCTTACAATGCATAACATATTCCAAGGAAAGGTTTTAAGACAGTACAAAGAATGCAGTATGGGTGAGGTTTTTATGCGTGGTGCAGTTGAGAGTGCTCTTGATAAGCCATTAAAACAATCAAATACGTGTCTCCTGTTCACCAAAACATACCCATCTGTTATGGAAAAGAAAGTATTCCAAAGAGAAAAAAGAAAAGAAAAAATGAAAGAAAAGAGAAAGAGGAAATAAAAAAAAAGGAGAAGAAAAGAAAGTATTCTAAAAGTAATCTGCCACCGGTACCGGCGGGGATTGTTGTTAGCTTCTGATGCGCAGAAGAAAAATCTGCCCCACCCTAAATTACATTTCTGCCTACGCTACTGGTCCGCACAGCAGCGTGCGTTGACGCTTGGCGTTCGGCGTATCTGAAGTTTGGGAATTTTTTTTTGCGAGCAACGCGACCAACAACCAATCACATGAATATACCGCCCCCGACATACAAAGCAATAGCAATGTTAAAACGAAGAAAACTGGATAAAATCCCCAACAGGCGAAAACCTACCAGTTTCACCCACTGTCTCTGCCACCTCCCTCCATGCCTCGCTCCACCCGGTTACAGCACCAGGTGATTCATTACCGCTATAATGAATTTTCCCTCCATTTTTTGGAATATGAGGAAATGACCTGCGTAGTCTCTCCCAGCATACACACGGTTTGATTGGCTAGCGCTTGTACTGGCAGATTTGCATAAACGGGATTTCATTGGCTGACGCTTCTACCGAGGCGCCAAAAGTTGAACATTGTGAAGGGAGCAACGCCAGCAACGCTCCACGTCGCTTCCCAAAATACAGTTCTGCTAAAAGTGACGTCACCCCATTCAAAGTGAATGGGCAGAAGCGTTGGAAGCTATAACGCACGCCGCCGTGTGGACGGGCCGTCTCAGTAGCTCCGTGCCAGAAACCTCGTGGAGAAGAAAAAATATATATATTTTCGAGTATCACCCCTCCACTTCCATTAACATCCCTCAGCTAGCAGCTGCGCTATCTACTCACCCAGATTCCGTGTTTGTTGACTATCTCCTGTCAGGGCTCTCCTAAGGCTGCAGGGTAGGGGTCCTCTCATCTCCCACAGTGACTTTCGTAGCAAGAAACTTACAGTCAGCCGCTAAAGAACCCAACATAGTTTCCCTGCTCATCAACAAAGAACTTCTCAAAGGACATATAATCGGTCCTTTTAGCTCCTCCCCCTTCTCAGTGTTCCGTTCAAATCCCATCGGAATAAGCCACACGTAAATAAAAGGCTGATTTTCAATCTGTCCGCTCCCCGCTCCGGCCATTCGGCAGTGTCAATAGCATCATCCCTCCAGATCAGTTTTCCCTTCACCATGCCTCAGTGGATAATGCAATAAAGATGATCAAGTTCACAGGGCACGGAGCTTGGCTCTCCAAAGCGGACATTACCGATGCCTTCAAAATCATCCCAATTCATCCGTCTCAGTGGAATTCGTTCGGTATTAAGTGGGAGTCCAAACTCTATTTCGCCGTTCGCAGAAGCAGCCCCTGCATCTTCAATTCCTTCTCGGAAGCGCTCTGCTGGATCCTGCTGAACATCGTCAGAATCCCCTCCGTCCTTCACCTACTGGACGACTCCTCCCCATAGACCCGCCTCAGGACAGCTCAGGGACCTCACTGGCCAAGCTTAAACACTGCTTCAGGAGTTAGGTGTCCCTCTCTCCAAAGAGAAAACGTTAGGTCCCGACACATGCTTAGAGTTCTTAGGCATCATCCTCGACTCCATAGACATGAAGGCATCTCCCCCCTCCGACAAATTGCAGCGCATCCGGGACATCACCAAGTCATACTGCGAGCAACAAGTTATCACAAAACAACAGTTGCTCTCCCTTCTCGGACACCTCAACTTCGCCATGCGCGTCATCCCCCAGGGGCGCCAGTTCATCTCCCGCCGCCTGGACGCAGCATCGGCGGTCGACAACCTCCATGACTGCGTTTTCTCAGACGAAGGCTGCCGCTCAGACCTACGTTCTGGTCCCTCCTGCTCGCCCACTGGAACGGAGTTACTTTCTTTTACGATGACCTCGTGCGTTCCTCTGACTCAATGAGGTTTTCACGGATGCCGCCCCATCCGTGGGTTTTGGGGGTTTCTTCCAGGGAGAGTGGTTCGCAGGGTCATGGCCCCCGCCAATTTCTACATCAAGCAAGTTCTCATTAAATCCGGCCTATCACCTATATCATACCCGGGACATTCCTTCAGGATAGGTGCAGCCACCTCTGCTGCTAATCAAGGTCTCTCTACCTCATCCCTACAACAACTAGGACGGACATCAGCACCGTCCTGGCTTCCCAAAGTTCTCTCGGACCCTAACTATGGTATCTATGCATATTACATTCCATTACATTGCATTTAGCTGACGCTTTTATCTAAAGTGACTTACAATAAGTGCATTCGACCAGGAAGACACAACCTTGAAGAAAACAGAATCATATAAGTACATCAGGTTTCATAGAGCCAAGTATTTCAAGTGCTACTCAACTGGCTTTAGATAAGCCAGTCCTTTATTAGTATATAAGGACCATATAACTGGTGGTGGTTCATAACACGTCTACACGTATACATGTCTCATTATGGTATCGGATTTCAAACTGCATTCCCGTCCTAGTCCGCGGGCCCCGCCCACAGGGAACAATGTCTCGTCTCACGCTGCATCTACATGTCACGGGCTACATTCTCCTGCACGCAGGTATCTAATCCGAGGCCCTTGCTAAATGTGTCTGCGTAAAATGTATACCCTGCGATGTCAGGCGTGGACTGGTGGTCCCCGTGGACTCCGGTCTCGTGGACTGCGGGTCCCCGTAGACTTCGGTCTCGTGGACAGTGGGCCACCGTAGACTTCGGTCTCGTGGACAGTGGGCCACCGTAGACTTCGGTCTCAGTTAAAAAACAAGATCCCTGCTTCGGCAGGACGTTCGACCTTCGGGCAGCGTAGTCAAGCCCTGCTAGCCAGGCAGGCGACCCTCAGGTCGTTTTCAGATAAGACCGGCACTGATTTCGGCCGTCAGAGTCTCAGCATGACCCGTAAGCTCCGGCAGTGATTCCGGCCTCCTGCCGCATACATATGTTAATCTATTATTTCATCCCCAGATCACCACAGTCACCCTCCAAGGTAAGAAACTCCGTTCATCTCAGTATTTCATACTTCACTGGTTTTGGGGATTTCATCGGAGCGGTTCTTTCCCTCCTGAATGATTATCCTGCAAACCGGAGCCTAATCGCCAAACACCATTCCATTCTCCTGTTGTATTATCATGGCAATCATTTCATCCATATGACGTGTAACAATAAATATGTATTCCTTACATCACGTCTCTCTGGTTTGAAATGGCATCTATTGCACGTCTGTCCGTCCTGGAGAGGGATCTCTCCTCTGTTGCTCTCCCTGAGGTTTCTCCCATGTTCCCCTTAAACTGTGGGTTTTCTCCTGAAGTGTTTCCTTGTACGATGTGAGGGTCTAAGGACAGAGGGTGTCGTATTGTCATACTGATATTCTGTACAAACTGTGAAGTCCACTGAGACAAATGTAACATTTGTGATATTGGGCTATATAAATAAACATTGATTGATTGATTTGTGTTCATATAAAAAAGTCTGAGATAATAATAATAATAATAATAATAAGTTTTATTTCGAGGCGCCTTTCAGGACACCCAAGGTCGCCTTACAGTGCATTTAAAAGTGAAAACAGCTAAAACAAAAACAGAACACAATTGAATCGAACCGACAAGGCAATACAGCAGCATAAAAGCATAAAACAGGCAGGACAAGAGTGTGGCGTGACTGAGTGAGAGGGGGATCTGTGATAGCAGGTTGAATGTGTTTTAGAGTGAGTAGGCCAGTTTAAACAGGTGGGTTTTGAATGTCGTGATGGAGTCAGACTGTTTGATGTGTGGAGGCAGAGAGTTCCAGATCTTTCACTTCAGCTTATGAAAAATGGGAGCAAAAACAAAAGTGTTGCGTTTAAATGTTTTTTCAGTGTATGACAATGTCATACAAATAATCCAGTGCCTCCTAAATGATATTTATTGATTGGTCGAAATGTATATTTTGGCCAGTTTTTACTTTAACATAGATTGATTGTCATGAGAGAGAATGACACAAAATAATATATTTTATAAGTTTATTTTACATAGACAGTGCACATCAATAAACATTTCCGTGAATGTGGCAGTTAGATAAAAGGCATTTTTCATTTGTAGTCCCTTGTCAAATCTTGCGAGGTCACCCTATAAACAAATTCAATTTACATTTAAAATAACAAGTGGGTACAATGAGAGAAAGCATGCAGCATAAAGGCTTTCAATACTGGAAACGCTTATTAAAAAACAACACAAGGGCAGAGGGCTGTACAGTGCAATAGATTATTTGAGTGTTGAAAGATCTGATTTTAAATGAATGTTAATTAAAGTGGCTTGACCTGTTTTGTTCCTAGGGTTGAGTTCCAGCCCGGAGTCAAACCCAGGTCCCGTACATGGGCCTCCAGCTCCACCAGGCGGCCCATAATTTCCTTTGCTTATCGTTTCTGCTTTGTCTCTGTATCCCAACGTCCATCTCACACACACCTTGTGTGAAGATGCCAGGACACAGTAGCTGTCTAGCTACTATCAAAGTGAGTGGGGTCCACTGCCAAGCAAATGATAATGGTATATGGCTTGACCATGAAACGTGTGCTTGTCTTATATTGTACTTCTCAAATATTTACAAATGTATTATTGTGTTAATAAGCCATTAAGGTTGAGAACATTTTCTCACAAATCGTAGTTGATAAAAAAGCCCAATAACTTATTTACCTTACAACCTTGAAATATACTTTTCACATGTCCCCTTATTGTAAGCAATCTGAGGCTTCTGTTTTTTAGCTACCAATACCGTTTGTACCTAAATAAATATGGAGAGCTGTGATGTAGACTGTTTTACTCTGAAAGCATAATCAATTATCAAGAATAAGGTACCTACTGTACCTTATGAGGCAATGCACCTTTCCTCTAGTGAGGGGCCCAGCCCTTCCTATATATTTCTGCATGTGGCCCCACAAATGTTAGGACACCCCTGAATCACACAGTCAGTTGTGAACATGTTGCCTACTAGAATTGCTGCACATCCATTTATGTGAAGGACATGAAACTCTCACACATTGTAAAGTTCCTAATCTAAGCTGGCTGACTGCCAAAGGCTAATGCAGGCAATCCACCATCCCAATCAAACATGGCCATGGCTGCATGGCTTCTCAGCTCACCTCAGCACCCTCTCTGTTTATCGATTCAGATCTAGTATGTCAATGCTGCGAGGACGCTGATAAGACCCTCGCCGACTCATTAACACTGCTTGGCAGTTCCAATCAGATGGAGAGATAAAGACACAAAGTCAGAGCTTTGTACACCCCCGCAGTGCCGGCAACCCTCTCTCCATGTGGGACCATAATGCTCAGATTGGTATGGTGTTATAAGCCATTACATTCTACCATATTAAACCTTTATTGGCTCCATTATTCTGCAGTATAGTCACACTCTCATGTATCCAGTTATATGCTCACTTCTACCCAATCAGATTCATTCTTACTAAATCTAAAGTATATTCAATACTATTTCAAAGTATCACTGTAGTGACCACGATATCCATTTGTCTTTTGTCCTTTGTTTGTGGCTCACTCGTGGGGCTGACCGACGAGTAGACGCTTGTAGTTTGAGAGAAACAATATAAATGTCCAGATGCGATTGAAAAGTAAGATAGTTTATTCCAAAAAAGGCAAAAATAAATAAACGTTTTTAAACAAACTATTGTCATATAAACTGATATTTCAATTTTAAAGGCACAATAAAGAACCAAGCTGTGACGCTCCTTCAGTGTGGCGTTTGCTAGTTTGAGTAACGCACTCAAATTAAATAATAAATAATATACACCACAGAATCTCAGGCTATGTACTCTAAACAGATAGAATAATATAATCTAAGGAAATGGCTCCGACACTCACATTTGGGCAGACTTGCTAGCATACGACACTGACCAAACTGAAACGTTGTCTTTAATTAAATGTATTATGTCAACAAATGTTTTAAATAAAAGAATATTCGGTTCAACTTAATATGTTTTCAACCAACCCAATACAGTTATGTGACATGTGTTGACACAATACATTTAATTAAAGTCAACCTTTCAGTTGTTTCTGTGTACCAAGTATTGTCTATGTGGGAGGGTTTAAATGGTAAGGTTATAACCGGTATTAATCATTTAATTTAGACAAATTCAGCTTGAAGACAGTTTTCATGAGGAATAATTGTGAACCAGTTGCAAAAAAAAAGCATGAGAAACATTCTCTCCATCTCCCCCTCACCACACATTATGCACACACCAGAAACACTCACATGAACCCATTTACTGAAGGAGAGAGCTCATGCTGACAGGCGTCTGACTGCATCCATAATCAAAAAGTGCCACATTTGCAGATGCTGTCAAGTGGAGAATCACATAACCTTCCCACTGAACACAAATGCAATTTCAAAGGTCTGTTTACACATTCAAGTGTCAAAGGATTTTTTAATCTGATTTCATGTTTTCCATCATGGCTTGCATGGTGCTGTTTTTACCCATCAATCAATCAACAAACAAAAATCCAACTATCAAAATGTAAAAATGTGGAAGGGGGCTGATCCACACACAGCTCGGGAGGCCAGTACCAGTGTCTTGAAGCGGGTTCACGGTGTTCACGGTGACTCATTCCTTCACCTCACTATTGAAAGTTGATGAGCTCAGACTGCTTTTTGAAGAAGTAAAAGAAGAACACTTGCAATCAAACTAGAAACCAGCAGCAACAGTGAAATGTGTATTCAGAGTATACAGATGTGTACGCTGGTGTAGTGAAGAAGCCCTGCATCACAGTGAGGACATCCACATACAGCTGCTTAACTGTTCGACACAGAGCACATTGTTTACCCTTGAATTCACTTTTCTGAATAAGGTTTTTCATATGTACTGTAATAGTGCATTATGTGTTGTTTTTCTTTTGCATTTTAATTCACTGGGTTATTCCAGTTTAGTTGGGTACCCTAATTTGTTCAAGTATATTTGAAATTGACTCGATAATTGTTTTGTTGTTGTTCCCTTTTGCTAGGCTAGATTGGGAAACGAGGGTGGTGCATGCTGTGATTGCAAATCAACCTGAGGCAAATGTATGATGTGTGATATTTGGCTGTAAAGTATCTGACATTCTCAGATGGTACATTTGGTGGTCATTTCAGCAGAGAGATTGTTTTGCACATGTTTAATGTAGCAGATGTTATTCATACAATTATCCACATTAAAGCAACTTTCTTCCACCAGTAAAACCCGAGGTGTGAAATACTTACAGGGAGTTGGATGCAAGAAGCAATCTCTGCCTTTGACCCTATGTCTTGTAAGAGATGTGGAACATAAAAACACTTCCGCTACATATAATCTTATATTTCCAACCTTCAGAACCTGATGCATGTCCAGTGGAAAAACAGTTCCTCCCGGCGAGACCCTCTTATATTCTCATCATATTCTCCACTGGACCTTTTAAGCTGTTTTCCGTCCGTGTGCAGCTCAAACCCTGTGCAACAATACAAACAAAAAAGGATTGCGAAAGGAAACAAAACAATCCATGGTCTGATATCAACATCCAGGAATTCCGTGGGACTGACCTTCTGTTTTGCACTTGACAAACTGGGTGACATTCAGGATTAACAGAAAAAGAACAGCATTTTCCGTGTGCCATTTTCAAGCAAATGTCATGCGACAGGACAGGGGCATATCCTTGAACACCCACACAAGCAGCCCTGACAAGGATGTTGACAATGAAAGAATGGGACACCAGTTCATGACCGTGTGTTCCAACTGAAGCCATTTCTGGACACCATCGAAGAACCTTTCAAAGCATTTGATCACCCCAGGCATAAGCGTACAATGGTGAAATGATGGTGGCTGCAAAGGCACTGGGACGACACAATGCATGAAAGTATGTGTTACGCATACGGCTGCAGCTGCAGACCTCGGATTTTCTGCATAAACCGTAAAGTCACAGTTTGCTTCTGCAACTGGCCATGCATTATGACTGTCATGTCCCAAATAAAGACATCCTATCTGGGCAGTGGCTTATATCTGTTTGTGGATAATAGAGTCCTAAAACTCCACTTTACCACTTCTCAGTCCCTCATCTCAAAGTCAATGGTTTTTATGACAGTTTGAGGTTAGACTAGAGCTAGAGATTTTTGTTCTACGACATAAACGATGTCAGTAAATACTCTACCAGCGAATGTCCAAAGCTCCTATGTGTCATTGAAAACAGCTGATGCTAACCCCCAGTTTCCACCGGGTCCGTCTGCACCGCGGTTTTGGTCCGACCTCCTCTCGCGCCATAACCCACCGGACGCGTCCCAGAAGCGTAGCGTCGTGCGTGCAGGCTCGCAGTTTTATTATTGATTCGGGCATCCTGGACATTTGTACTTCTACAAGAAAGTAAGTAGGCTACGTCGTTAAATGTTTTATTGTTGTGTCTGTTTAAATTGTGTTTATTGTTGTTATACATTTCCTATTTTGTTATGTTGTAGTCTACAGACACAGTTAATAATAATTGTAATAGTCTCGTTATAAACTACATGAATCAAAGATGTGTTGCTGTATTTTAGTGGTAAACAAATGCATTCATCATCATAATTATTCTATATATATAATTTACAGTGCCTGTAAACCGGAGGAGAACGCTGGCATTTATTCTCCTACTTGAAAGACTACGGAGGGTGGGGCGAGGAGAAGGAGCCGGTTTTGGGTGCACCCCCTCAACCAGCAAAGAAGACAACAAGGTGATTTCCATCACCTCGTGGCTGAGCTGAGGCTGGACAGCCAAAGACATCATCGATATTTTTGGATGAGTGCAGAGCAGATGGATGAGCTGCTGACCAGACAATCCACAAAGTATAGAGCTGCCATTGAACCCAAGCAGAGACTGGCTGTTGCACTGAGGTCAAATGCACAGACAATAAATCACTGACCACACATTTAATAAACGTTTTATTTTTAACAATTTCACCCCAAACAACATTTTAAACAGAAACAATCAACACAAAAAAAGGAACTATTTACAGTAAAAAACAATGAACTCAAATTGCTCAACTACAATTGTTGGTAAAAAGACTCCTGCCATGCTGAGCTACTGCTGGAGGACAGCATGTCTGATGGTGTTGATTAGGCGCGTGGGGGTTGGGGTACACTTGGCCGAAAGGCTACTGGCCTGGAGGTGTGAATGGAATGTTGAGTGGCAGGGGGATGGTCAATGGGCTGCCAATATCCGCGTTCACACTGCGGTACTTTTCCCACAAAGGTTCATGCGAACTTAGTTTATGATCGCGTTCACACCAAAAAGAGCCGGTACTAAAAGTAGTTCATGCGAACCTTTTTACCCCCTCGAAAGTCCCTGCTAGAGAGCAGGGACTTTCGAGCGGCTCTTTTTTGAGAAAAGAGCTATATTCCTGATTGGCTGGGCGGATTGAAAACCACGCCCCGTAAAACTCCCAAAAAGTTTTGTGAAGCCGCCATTTTATTATCCTCGCATTAGCATTATTAGCATTAGCATTAGCCCAGCGTAGAAACGCAGAGAGACTAACTTATGGCAACACAAAATAAAACATGGGAGCGGTGGAGATGAGGAGGTGTCGGCGTTCTGGCGATTTACTCGGAAGGCTTCAGTAGAAGCTGCTGGGACTCCCAGCAGCTTCTACTGAAGCCAGTCCCCAACTCCGGGGACTTCCGGCCGGGGACTTTGGGCGACAGTATACGCCGTGAAGTGGTTTTCGGCCTGCCAGTAAACCCAAAGCAGAAGAAGAAGAAGTGACGTCAGCGGCTTCATTTGCCTAATCCTCCCCCAGGGACTTATTCTGGTGTGAACGCGATCTTTGTGCATGAACCTTTATGGGAAAAGTACCGCAGTGTGAACGCGGCTAATGTTGCTGGTGTTGGGTGTCTCTTTCTAAGTTGTGGAAGGTGTGATGTTTTCTGTCTTTGCAACATGGGCACAAGACCGAGAGCAAAGTGGTATGACTCCTCCTTCTGAGTCTGGCATGTGTGGTGCAGTTGGAGGTTCCTGCAGTAGATCAGCTGCTCTCCAAGGTCTGTGCTCTGTGGCCTCCTCCTTGTGTCCCGTGTGGAACGCTGGCCCGCTGCTGGAACACACAGCAGTTATTACACTGACAAATTGATGAACAAAAAGGTTATTGTACTGCAATGGTGTCTTCACAGGTCTCACTAAAACATCTATTAGAAAGCTGCAGCTGATTCAGAACGCCGCTGCTCGAGTCCTCACTAACACTAAGAAAGTGGATCACATCACTCCTGTTCTGAAGTCTTTACACTGGCTTCCTGTGTGTAAAGAATAGATTTCAAAATACTGCTGCTGGTTTATAAAGCACTGAATGGTTTAGGCCCAAAATACATTACTGACCTCCTGCTAAATTATGAACCATCCAGATCTCTCAGGTCTTCAGAGACTGGGTCAGCTTTCTGTCCCCAGAGTCAGAACTAAACATGGAGACGCAGCGTTCAGTTATTATGCTCCAAATATCTGGAACAAACTCCCAGAAACCTGCAGGTCCGCTGCAACTCTGACTACTTTCAAATCCAGCAAGAAGACTTTACTTTTTGTCGCTATTCATATTTTAGACTGCACTGTAACTTTTATCCATGTATTTTTTCTTTTAATGTTTATTTTATTAGCTTTCCTTTTTTAATGCTTAATGTCTTTCATTTTTTGTAAAGCACTTTGAATTGCCTTGGGTTGAAAAGTGCTATATAAATAAACTTGCCTTGCCTTGCCTTGTATGTTTTGTATGTAAAACAATTTATATTAAATTGTTTTGTCTGACAAATGACTGCCAAATTATTCTTGTCTGTCCTCACAATTTATCTGACTATAAATGCAAGGTTTTCCACCACAGCATACTGTATTTAAACATTATTGACAGTACTTTGGGTAGTTGTTATAACACATGAATAAAAACAAATTATAACACAAACATACAATATCATTATAAGGGTTAAACACAACTGTATTGATCCCTGGGCGAAATTCACAAGATAAAGTATAGTTAAAAAACTAATATTTATACAAATATAAATACAAAATATAATAATATTATAATCTTGATATAGGAAATAAGATCTTACTTTATTGTGAAATGACAGTTTACTGAACAGTTTTTTAACCACTTTCACAAGATGTTAAACTACTGAATGGCTCTGTACTGTACCTACAAGTATTAATTAACTTTAAAACATTAATATGTAGTTGTTACCTTCTACTCCACAAACTGCAGTGACTAAAACCAGGCCTTGTCCTTTCTGATGTTGTCCTTGTAGTAAGCATTGGTTACATCATATAAAGTAGTGTGTTTCTCCACTTCCATGATGAAAACCTTGTCGTCCATTGTGCGTATCGTAGTGGAGGTGTTGTGATGAAGGAGGGGGGTCTGCTAAATTAGTATATGTGGGGGATGGGCCTGGCCCGGATGCTCACCTTTCCACTTCCTGCGAGGGGGGGCTGCTAACCTTATGTTACGGCTGCACCGCGGCAAAAATAGGATTCATCCTAATTTTAGAGAAGCACTGCGCCGAGCCGCTTCTGGGACGCGTCTGAGCCGTAACGTGGCGCGTGTGGTGGAATAGCACCCATTGACTAGAGTGGCTGCGATCCTTACGACCGCCGCGGCGCAGCCGTAACGCGGCGCAGACGGACCCGGTGGAAACTGGGGGTAACAAGTGAAGAAAATGGAACCTCGATACGTCATCACTCAGACACGAGTTAGCCTTTAGCTTAGCGGTGGTGATTAGCTGCCATGCAACTGTGACGTGTTTAAAGCATAACGTTAGCTTTTTAGTCCTGATCATTGCGCTTCACAAATCACAAAGTGGTTTTATTATGTGTGATAGAAAAAGTAATATTGAATTTAAATCTTTAAAATGATCACTTTGAAGAATAGGATGCCTTATTTTGTTAAATGTTAAAGTATTTACTCTTCAGTTGGCAGACTTTATTATTATTTTCTTTGGAAAGCCTGAAACACTCATTCGAATGAATCTTGCATACGTGAATAGGATCAACGTAAGTAGCTCTGCAATACAGGAAAGCTGCTCACTGCTCTATGAAATGTCCTTTCAGAATCCACTGATGTAATGAAGAATAATGAGAACATGATCATATATGGTTAAAGTACATAGGCTACAAGTGCATCTTGTATATAGGGCTTAGATAATATATTGGAGCATGAATATGCAAATTATTATTGGTTCAAGCTTGTGTTGTGTATTGTCCTGAAGTTATTCTAAAGTTTTTCTGCAGTGGCTTAAAAAGTTGAGTTACTTCGAAAGATTACTCCTTTTCTCTCCCATGTGTAAAGTCTTTCAACAGGAAAGAAAAAGATATCAGGTGATATGGTGAGGCAAAGTGCAAATTAATTAGCTCTGAAAAGAAGGGATTAGCTGCTTCCACTGGAACAGTGTTAACTAATCTCAAAGCATATTCTCATTAGAACAGAAGACCCCCCTCTATCTGTCCTCTCGGCCCGTGAAGCAGAACTGTACATCCTTGGAGAGGAAACAAATAAAGACCTGGCGTGATTCAGAATAGACTTATCTCTTTTGAGAAGTGAAGCGAGGCACAGGGATGAGCACTGCTGCAGGAGCAGAGTGAGGAGGCACCGCGACTACATGCCATGCCTCATAATGACAGCAGTGAGCCCAGGCAGCATTTATCCTCTTTAGCACTTGTCAGGGTTCATCACGCCCCGGGCCCTGGCACACACTGACAGGTCACAGTGCTGCGGCCAGTGTTGGAGGAGAAGAACAGGTGCTGATTAGTGCTGGGAATCCTGGGTAATGGACACTAATGACCCCTGAGAAATTATAATGCCCCAGCTGCATTTAAAGGAAAAATCTCTGAAGTTGTCATTTAGACTGGTGCAGGAATTACTCCTACAACCCGAAAATGAGTAAGCATTTTACCACTTCCAGTTCCCTTGAGTCAGTGTCAATGGAAATGAGGACTTGTTTGCAGTTAGAAGGCTGACATATGAGAGTTTTATGTGCAAAGTTTCAATATGTAATAAAAACACCGGTTACAAACAAGCAGTGTTGGGACTAACGCGTTACAAAGTAAAGCGTTACTGTAACGCCGTTATTTTTGGCAGTAACTAGTACTCTAACGCATTACTTTTTAAATTCAGTAACTCAGTTACCGTTACTACATGGTGCGTTACTCCGTTACTGCATTAGTTTTTTATATAGTTAACAGCCAGGCGAACAGAGATGAGAAATGTACTTAAGTACAGCACTTGAGTAAATGTACTTAAATACTTCCTGTGTCACATGCGGAGACGGGCTGTGGGCGTGTTTGTGTTGTTTACTAACAAGACTATCATAGCGGCGGCGGAGCTCAAGTCTAGTTTCTCCACCTGGAGATATTCTCACTATTTCACTTTTGTCAAGCACAAAGAAAAGAACGTTTTAGATAAATGTAAGTTGTGTCCTGGCGGGTCAAAGAGCCTATCTACTGCCCGAACCAGTCATTCACATCTGTTACAACATCTGCAAAAACAACATGCTGGGACGAAGCTAGTAGCTCAGACCACAGAGACTCAGCCGACGCCACTCCACCTCCACCTGCACCTAAGCAACAGCGGCTGGATTTTAATCAAGGGACTGCTAGCCAGGGGAAAGTCGATAAAGCCATTGCACGGTATGTGGAACACATGCAGGCTATTGCTACAGTGCAGTCACCCGCTTCCAGGGAGCTAGTTAGCATGATAGCATGTCCAGGCGGCACACGGCATATGAAACGGAAAACTTTTTCCAACTACCTGGAGAAAGAATATACAAAAATGTAAATCCAGCTAATATCGATGCTATCCAGATTGCATATAATGCATGTCAAGTAGATCAACAGATTGTATTATTCTCCAATGCAATAACAGTACTGAAATGAAGGCTATAAGGGCATTCATATAATGGGAGCCCTTTTTTTAAGTAAAACGTTACTTTTCACAGTAACGCATTACTTTTTGATGTAAGTAATCAGTAAAGTAACTAAGTTACTTTTGAAATGAAGTAACTAGTAATGGTAACTAGTTACTGGTTTTCAGTAACTAGCACAACACTGCAAACAAGTGACCAAACGAGACTGCTAAACATCAACACTAGCCACCTTTAGCTTAGCATTGGTGATGCACAGTATGTAACTGTGATGTAGTTTGTCTATAGCGTTAGCTTGGCCTGGCATTTGCATTTACTTACCAATAATCATAAAGTGGTATTAATATGTGGAGAGTGTAGGCTATCCTGTTGAATTAAAGCTGTTAAGTATCATAAATGTTTGTTTGCCGCAGAGCTTATTTTTTGCATATTCTGAAATCGAATAAGAAGACTTTTTGTTGAGGGAGCCCTTGCTAGGTCCTACACAAATCATCACTGCACCAATCTACCAATTGGTTTGTAATGTAGTGCTAATTTTATGAAGATTATATACTGTATCTCAACTGTTAACAATAACTGGACGATGTATTTTTGCTACAAGTTGAGTCGCCCCTGCAGGCCATTAGAAAGAAACCAGGTTTGAGGCATTTCCACATTGACTTATTACTTTCGATAATTGTATTGTTGTAATAGAATTGCTTAGCAAAAATGTCATAGTAGTCAGATTGTTCTGAAGAGGAGCAGTGATATCCTATTAATTTCAATGTTCACACAGTCAGCGATTTTTTTGACAGCCGTCTTTCCTGCATAAAGAAGATTAAAGAGAGCTCTGATTGGTCAGCAGGAGGTGAGCTCTGATTGGTCAGCAGACAGTGTTTTCACTCGACTTGATCTCTTATCGCGAACATAACAAAGCTCCGGAGCAGGTTAGGTGTTCAGCATAAGTAACCAAGGCGATTAACCCCCGGTAAGAAGTGAAACAGCGTCGTAGGACAAAAAACCCAGAGTTAACCCTGAAGTTACCTCGCTATCCCCAAATCCTTCTTCATAGAACAGGCCTCAGGTCTTCTTAATCTGCCAGTGTGAGAACTGAAAATCAACTGTTTTATTGGGTAATTTGTCTGGCCATATAATATGTTATGAAAGAATGTTATTTGGCTACGCCACTAGAGGGCGACCGAAGATCTGAATGGAGCAGCAAGCGCTAACAGGCGTGGTCACACCTATGCACCGACAAAGGGGCGAATAGAACCTGGCCCCTCCCCACCAACCAATGGGAGAAGACTTTATTCAATCTACAGAGATAATAAAATGTGATGTAATCAAGAGATCGAGACATCTTCCTGTGAATCGGAGAGACAGAGGGTCGATCTCAAGTTACTTATTTTTCATTTCCTCTCTCCTCGGTCCTCTGCCTCACCGGAAGTTTTTATGCGTCATCTTGATCTGATGCTTCTTAATATGAGAGCAGTTTCCCAGCGGAGGTTAAACTCACAGGAGTCAGTTTATACAGTGTTTTGTTTCAATTCATGTATAATTCAGTTAAAAATATGTGATATATCTGAACAACAAAGTGGACGAAAATGATGTTATCATCTGTAGCGGCGTCATTCCACTTGCTTGGAACAATCTTCAGCAAGAATTGAAACTGAGCAATCTCATTCCTCTGCATGTGTTTAAAGCTAGGCTAAAGGAAATGCTCGTTGATACTATGGGCACTTGGAAATGTCGATAACTATGTAAATGTAACCTGTAAATGTAATGTATGATGTCCTTTATGTTTCATGTGGAACCTATTTACTGCAGGTCTCCCTTGAAAAAGAGATCTATGAACTCAATGGGACCAATCTGGTTCAATAAAAGTTTGAAATGAAATGAAATTACAAATGACGTCTCTTCACGTGACGCTCCGAGGAAAGGACGTCTCATTGCTCTTAAAACTCATTTCCCTGCTTCCTCTCTCTTCTCGCAAGGAAAAGACGCAAGTGAGTTACGCAACGATGGAAGTTAAGAGAAGTGAGACAGTGAACTACTTTAATGTGGACTGTGTATCAGTGAAATAGGAAGGGACCTCGGCCGAGTACTTTTGCAGACTTATCGTCTCATTTTATTAATAAACGCTGTTAACTTGACGAGAAGCTTCCTGCATTATTTTCAGCTACTCCTACCTCAAATTATACAAACGCAACACCAGTGAGCGTTTTGTTGTTTATAGGTCTGTCCTGTGCTCCATTTCATTTAATTTCAAACCTTTATTTATTCAGATAAAATCCCATTGAGATCATTGATCTCTTTTTCAAGGGAGACCTGCTCCAGTAGTTCCACATAAAAGCATAAACAGAACAACAAAAGGACATCATACAGCATCATTTACATAATTATCCACATAAACAGGTACCAATAGCTTCTGATTGACTAGCATCCAACCGAGCTTTAAAAACATTTTGTGGCACCAGATTGTTCAGTTTCCATTTAATTTGCAGACTATTCCAAGACAGAGGAGCTGCATCTAAAAGCTGTCTTCCCTAAGACAGTCCTAGCAGTTGGCACATTTAATAAAACCACTGCATTCGATCTCAGGCAGTAGCCACTTACAATTCTCCGTGAGATCAGGGAGCAGATATAAGATGGAAGTCTCCCTAGCATGGCTTTGTATATAAAAATGTACCAGTGACTGAGCCTCCGTACAGTTAGTGAAAGAAAACCAGCCCTTGCATACAGGGTACAGTGTATTTACCTATGCCTCCTCTTTCCTGTCAACTATGCCCCCATATATGTGTCCCTGTGCATCTCATATCCAATGTTCAGAGTTCGTATCGTCATGGTTGATTGCACTTGGTAAGTCCCTTTGGATGAACGTGTCACCTAAATGAAACGTAATGTAATACAATGCAATGTACTAAACATGCTGCACCACGAAACAACTCCTTACAGTCAAAAGCATGTTTGGCTTCTTCCTCTATTAGTCAAGGTAATGCTAGTAGTCAGCAGATGTTATAATAAACAGTTTTAATTCTGAGTGAAACAGTTTGCTGGTTAACAAAGTCATCCCATGATAGAGGGGACAAGATGAGCACTGTTATTGTCTCTGTTATCAGGCTCTTTATCTCTTATCTCCTGCTGCTGTCTCCTTTTCTGTCTGTCTCTTAGACTTTATTTTTCATTAAGGGTCCCTAAAATTGCAGTAATAATCCTTCCTTGGGTCCACATTAAGACAAGTTAATAACACATCACATTCTTGACAATCCACGATATCAAAGCAAACATGTCTGTCTGTCAGTCTTTCCGTTTGACTCTCTTTCAATATTTCTTTTGATTTCTCCATTACAGTATAAACAAACTTTCTAGGTTAGAAATTGAAAATAGGTCTACAACACTGACACGGCCTGTGGCACACACACAGCTCCCAATGGACATCACTGCCATGTTTTTGAGCCTGTTCCGGCCCATGGTTCTTCCTAACCGTGTGTTCAGCCAGTGGAGAGCACTGAATGATGTTGTGCAACTGCAGCTGCTAACAGGAATGATGTTTTTGCTGTATGACAGACCTATCTCAGACTTTAATCACATGTCAGGGCCGAGGAGCTTGTATGGCACCTTCTTCTCTTCTTCTGGTCAGGAACTGTTTCGTGACAGCAATTGCTTCTTTACAGACTGTTATCTTGTGTTGTTAAGCGAGGAGCTGTTGTGTCTTCAATTAGGAAGACATCTGCTGCTGTACTGTATGGCAGTCTGATGCCATTTATCTGCTCCGTCACAAACCAATCTGCTTCGTAGCTCATCTAACATCCTGTCAAGACATTGATAGAAAATGTTGTAACTTAATTCCTAGAACTCACACAAGTCCTTATGCCTGAGGAGGACTCCACCATATGGTGGCATTCCAAATGTACACTAACCTCCGTGCACATTGCATATAACAACACGAATCACCTCCACATCAAATGTATTTAATTAGTTAAGTTGAAATATTAAAAACATTCAGGGGAGAATACATTAGTGTCTTCCTTACAGGGGTCTGCTTCCTGTCTTTTGTTTTCTTCAAAGTGCAGCACTTTGAATTGGTTATATTGATTGCCCAGGTCTTCAGAGTGCAGACAGTCTTTGTACACTGAACTATTACAGTTTCTCAATCGCTAAACCCACTATTTAGAATCAAAATTCCTTTCATCAAACCAACAGCACAGCCATCGAAACAGAAAATCATTTCTCTTCAACAGTATACCATGTATCATTGATATCACACAACATGCAGATGCTAAGCAGTGTTTTGCAAAACAGATCACACAATTCTCGAACTGAAGTTACAATTCTCTACACAAACATCACAAATCTTTTGTGTAACTCATGTCTACAAAACAAAATAATTTTCTCACAGTTGATAACACTTACTCCTCATAAACTTAGACCATAGCTACACTAATTGACACTTGATGTGCAACATATTAACACTTGTTATCAGTCAATCACCCCATTGAAAAAGGTAACTGCAGGAATGGACTGTATACCTTACAGTAATGATGTTACTGTTAGCTGATATCAATGACTTTCCTATAGTAATTGTAATTAGTGAGAATCCTATAAAAGACCTCCCTCACTTCAGTAAGATGTTTGTGTGAACAAAATGGCTGATCGAGTAGGTAGAGGAGCTCTGAGAGGAAGAGGGAACCTTGATGTTCAGAGAGGAAGAGGGAACCCTGATGTTCACAGAGGAAGAGGGAACCCTGTTGTTCAGC
Organism: Champsocephalus esox; assembly: GCA_036324585.1. Lineage (NCBI taxonomy): Eukaryota > Metazoa > Chordata > Actinopteri > Perciformes > Channichthyidae > Champsocephalus > Champsocephalus esox. The sequence goes on from CM070490.1 coordinate 32,186,057, forward strand.
AAGGAAGAGGGAACCCTGATGTTCAGAGAGGAAGAGGGAGGGCTGATGTTCAGAGAGGAAGAGGGAACTCTGATGTTCAGAGAGGAAGAGGGAACCCTGTTGTTCAGAGAGGAAGAGGGAACCCTGTTGTTCAGAGAGGAAGAGGGAACCCTGTTGTTCACAGAGGAAGAGGGAACCCTGTTGTTCAGAGAGGAAGAGGGAGGGCTGATGTTCAGAGAGGAAGAGGGAGGGCTGATGTTCACAGAGGAAGAGGGAACCCTGATGTTCACAGAGGAAGAGGGAACCCTGATGTTCACAGAGGAAGAGGGAACCCTGATGTTCACAGAGGAAGAGGGAACCCTGTTGTTCACAGAGGAAGAGGGAACCCTGTTGTTCACAGAGGAAGAGGGAACCCTGATGTTCAGAGAGGAAGAGGGAACCCTGTTGTTCAGAGAGGAAGAGGGAACCCTGATGTTCAGAGAGGAAGAGAGAACCCTGATGTTCACAGAGGAAGAGGGAACCCTATTGTTCAGAGAGGAAGAGGGAACCCTGATGTTCAGAGAGGAAGAGGGAACCCTGATGTTCACAGAGGAAGAGGGAACCCTGATGTTCACAGAGGAAGAGAGAACTCTGATGTTCACAGAAGAAGAGGGAACCCTGATGTTCAGAGAGGAAGAGGGAACTCTGTTGTTCAGAGAGGAAGAGGGAACTCTGATGTTCACAGAGGAAGAGGGAACCCTGTTGTTCAGAGGGGAAGAGGGAACCCTGTTATTCAGAGAGGAAGAGGGAACCCTGTTGTTCAGAGAGGAAGAGGGAACCCTGATGTTCAGAGAGGAAGAGGGAACCCTGATGTTCACAGAGGAAGAGGGAACCCTGATGTTCACAGAGGAAGAGGGAACTCTGATGTTCAGAGAGGAAGAGGGAACCCTGATGTTCAGAGAGGAAGAGGGAACCCTGATGTTCACAGAGGAAGAGGGAACCCTGATGTTCACAGAGGAAGAGGGAACTCTGATGTTCACAGAAGAAGAGGGAACCCTGATGTTCAGAGAGGAAGAGGGAACTCTGTTGTTCAGAGAGGAAGAGGGAACTCTGATGTTCACAGAGGAAGAGGGAACCCTGTTGTTCAGAGAGGAAGAAGGAACCCTGATGTTCAGAGAGGAAGAGGGAATCCTGATGTTCAGAGAGGAAGAGGGAACCCTGATGTTCAGAGAGGAAGAGGGAACCCTGTTGTTCAGAGAGGAAGAGGGAGGGCTGATGTTCACAGAGGAAGAGCGAACCCTGTTGTTCAGAGAGGAAGAGGGAACCCTGTTGTTCAGAGAGGAAGAGGGAAGAACCCTGTTGTTCAGAGAGGAAGAGGGAACCCTGTTATTCAGAGAGGAAGAGGGAACCCTGTTGTTCAGAGAGGAAGAGGGAACCCTGATGTTCAGAGAGGAAGAGGGAACCCTGATGTTCACAGAGGAAGAGGGAACCCTGATGTTCACAGAGGAAGAGGGAACTCTGATGTTCAGAGAGGAAGAGGGAACCCTGATGTTCAGAGAGGAAGAGGGAACCCTGATGTTCACAGAGGAAGAGGGAACCCTGATGTTCACAGAGGAAGAGGGAACTCTGATGTTCACAGAAGAAGAGGGAACCCTGATGTTCAGAGAGGAAGAGGGAACTCTGTTGTTCAGAGAGGAAGAGGGAACTCTGATGTTCACAGAGGAAGAGGGAACCCTGTTGTTCAGAGAGGAAGAAGGAACCCTGATGTTCAGAGAGGAAGAGGGAATCCTGATGTTCAGAGAGGAAGAGGGAACCCTGATGTTCACAGAGGAAGAGGGAACCCTGTTGTTCAGAGAGTAAGAAGGAACCCTGATGTTCAGAGAGGAAGAGGGAATCCTGATGTTCAGAGAGGAAGAGGGAACCCTGTTGTTCAGAGAGGAAGAGGGAAGAACCCTGTTGTTCAGAGAGGAAGAGGGAACCCTGTTATTCAGAGAGGAAGAGGGAACCCTGTTGTTCAGAGAGGAAGAGGGAACCCTGATGTTCAGAGAGGAAGAGGGAACCCTGATGTTCACAGAGGAAGAGGGAACCCTGATGTTCACAGAGGAAGAGGGAACTCTGATGTTCAGAGAGGAAGAGGGAACCCTGATGTTCAGAGAGGAAGAGGGAACCCTGATGTTCACAGAGGAAGAGGGAACCCTGATGTTCACAGAGGAAGAGGGAACTCTGATGTTCACAGAAGAAGAGGGAACCCTGATGTTCAGAGAGGAAGAGGGAACTCTGTTGTTCAGAGAGGAAGAGGGAACTCTGATGTTCACAGAGGAAGAGGGAACCCTGTTGTTCAGAGAGGAAGAAGGAACCCTGATGTTCAGAGAGGAAGAGGGAATCCTGATGTTCAGAGAGGAAGAAGGAACCCTGATGTTCAGAGAGGAAGAGGGAACCCTGTTGTTCAGAGAGGAAGAGGGAGGGCTGATGTTCACAGAGGAATAGAGAACCTATATGTGGATGAAGCAGGCTTCAACCTCTCCAAAGTGAGCAGACGTGCGAGGAACCTTATTGGGCAAAGAGCAACAGTCTTTGTTCCAGGCCAAAGGGGAGGAAACATAACATTGTATGCGGCTATCTCGACACGAGGCGTCCTCGCTCACATCCCTGTAATGGGAGCATATAACACGCAACGTGTCCTTGCCTTCCTGGATGTCCTGTATGACCGACTTGTGCCACCAGAAGAGAGGGATCGAGTGAGGTCGGTTCACGTGGTCATATGGGACAATGTGGCATTCCACCACTCTCATGGTTTGAGGCTCATCCACACATGGCCATGGAGTTCCTCCCTCCATACTCCCCATTTCTAAACCCCATTGAGGAGTTCTTCTCTGCCTGGAGATGGAAGGTTTGTGACCATCATCCTCATGACAGAATGCCCCTTTTGGACGCAATGAATGCTGGCTGTCGGGATATCTCTGCGGAATCCTGTCAAGGGTGGTGTCGACACGCAGGGAGATATTTCCCACGCTGCCTTGCAAGGGAAGATATACGCTGAGATGTAGATGAGGCTATGTAGCCAGACAGAGGCCAAAGAGCAGATCAGTAAAGCTATATAGATCTCATTCTCTGCTTTACTGCTGATTTACCCATGTTATTTTTTTTCCAGTGTATTGCTATTCATCTTTTGTTTCTGTTACGGTGCTCTTCTGAAAATGAGACAATAAAAACAATGACATTGTTACAGTAACATACTGTTTTTCCTATATGTAAGTTTGTTTCTCCCAACTTGTCAGTTTTCCGTTCAGTTTCAATATCGAGAGCTTGAGGTTTGTGTATTGATGATTGTAGTCAGTATTTAGTGTGCCACTTAGTAATGACTGTTCAAATAGTCTTCTAATGAGCTGACAAATGTTTGTTTTTGGAGAAGGTATCTGGTTTTGGAAGGGGTATTTTTAGTTTTGAGTGCCTTAGAGCACTTTGCAAGAAATGTATGTTGTTATGGTAGAATGTGTTTTTATGGTGACCGGAGTTTCAGTTATGAAAACACATTTGTCTCATTAGAAGACAATTTGTTCTGTTTCGATCAACTTATTCTTTTTTGTGACCAGTATTTTCAGTTTTGGTCATGTAAGTGCATTTTGCAGTTATGGCAAGTGTGTTTCTGTTTAGATGTCTATGTTCTTGTTTTGAAGAAATGCATTTTGATTCTAAATAGAGGGTTTAGCAATTGAGAAAAACTGTAAGTAAGAGTTTGTGATTTTTAAATCAGCTTTCATTATTTTATAAATAAACTTTATTAATAACACGTATACAATGGTTATGGTGTATACAATGGATACCAAAGGTCATATTATGTCAGGTAAGGTCAAGTGAGTTAAGACTTCCTTTCTGCTGATTCACATAAATAACCTTTCCCCACCACCAGTTCAAATTCACATGTGTTAGTTATTCAGACTAAGCATTTTTAGTGTTTTAAACAATGCATTTTATTTGGGTTCATTCACGTTAGCAATAGATATCTATCTTTCCAACACACATTTCTCTATTTTTCTATCAAATTAGCTAGCGAGCATTAGATATGTAAGATAATAAAATAAACATTAAAAGAAAAAACACATGGATAAAAGTTACAGTGCAGTCTAAGATGTGAATAGTTCAATTAAAAGCAACGGCAAAAAGAAAAGTCTTCTTGCTGGATTTAAAAGTAGTCAGAGTTGCAGCGGACCTGCAGGTTTCTGGGAGTTTGTTCCAGATGTTTGGAGCATAATAACTGAACGCTGCGTCTCCATGTTTAGTTCTGACTCTGGGGACAGAAAGCTGACCAGTCCCTGAAGACCTGAGAGATCTGGATGGTTCATCATTTAGCAGGAGGTCAGAAATGTATTTTGGGCCTAAACCATTCAGTGCTTTATAAACCAGCAGCAGTATTTTGAAATCTATTCTTTGACACACAGGAAGCCAGTGTAAAGACTTCAGAACAGGAGTGAAGTGGTCCACTCTCTTCGTGTTAGTGAGGACTCGAGCAGCGCCGTTCTGAATCAGCTGCAGCTTTCTAATAGATGTTTTAGTGAGACCTGTGAAGACACCAATAATGCACATACATTAGAATATACCGCACATACTGTTTCAAGGAGTTACAAGTGTAGAAGATGTTTAATTAAGTTTGTGTCACTTCCACTGGGTCCGTCTGCGTCGCGTTACGGGCGCAGAGATTTCGCAGAGATCGCGGCCACTCTAGACGCGCCACCAGACGTGCCATGTTACGGCTCAGAAGACACCAGAGCCTGTTTTAGATATTGTAACTACGCAAGGAACAAAACTTGAAGTTGTTGCCTGTTACAAATACCTTGGTATCTGGCTTGATGATTGTCTCTCTTTTAAACTTCAGGTCAATAACCTGCTAAAAAAACTGAGGGTTAGGCTAGGGTTCTTTTTCAGAAACAAGTCCTGTTTCTCGCTTGAGGCCAGGAAAAGGCTCTGTGACCTTTTGACCTGTGCTGGACCTGTGCCTGGTCCAGTTAGATGCTGCGTATCACAGCGCACTAAGATTTGTGACAAACTGTAAAGCATTAACCCATCACTGCACCCTGTATGCAAGGGCTGGTTTGCTTTCACTAACTGTACGGAGGCTCAGTCACTGGTACATTTTTATATACAAAGCCATGTTAGGGAATCTTCCATCTTATATCTGCTCCCTGATCTCTCGGAGAATTGTAAGTAGCTACTGCCTGAGATCGCATGCTGTGGTTTTATTAAACGTGCCAACTGCTAGGACTGTCTTAGGGAAGACAGCTTTTAGATGCACAGCTCCTCTGTCTTGGAATAGTCTGCAAATTAAATGGAAACTGAACAATCTGGTGCCACTAAATGTTTTTAAAGCTCGGTTGGATGCTAGTCAATCGGAAGCTATTGGTACCTGTTTATGTGGATGATTATGTAAATTATGCTGTATGATGTCCTTTTGTTGTTCTGTTGATGCTTTTATGTTTCATGTGGAACTACTTGAACAGGTCTCCCTTGGAAAAGAGATCAATGATCTCAATGGGATTTATCTGTATAAATAAAGGTTTGAAATGAAATGAGAAGCGTCCCAGAAGCGTCTTCGCTAAAAATAGGATGCAAGTCTATTTTCGACGTGAGGCGTTGCATAGCGCCGGGCGGGAAGTGGACCGGTCAGAGAATCCTGTCAATCCCCAAAATAATTTTTTTGCAGACCCTATCCCTCCGTAGTCTTTCAAGTAGGAGGAGAAATGCCAGCGTTCTCCTCCGGTTTACAGGCACTGTGTAAATTATCTATATAGAATAATTATGATGATTAATGCATTTTTTTACCACTAAAATACAGCAACACATCTTTGATTCATGTCGTTTATAACTGGAATATTATAATTATTATTAACTTTGTCTGCACAAAGTAGCTTGTCCAGGAAATAGGCCCAAATCAACAAAAACTGCGAGCCGGCAGGCAAGACGCTCCGCTTCTGAAATGCTCCTGAAACGCTCCTGAAACACGCCCGGATAAGTAAGTGTGCGTATGACACACTTACTTATCTGTGCTGTGTGACACAACATGATCATGTGATTCCTAATTTCTGAAATAATAATAGAAATGTATACAAACTAGTATAGCTAAAGAGAAAGTTGAAATCAGTACAAGGAAAAGTAAATCCCAAGTTAATCACAATTGTTGCATAAAGATAAGAGCTGCACAGTTAACAACCTTAAATGGAAAGTCCTGGGGAAGAGAAAAGGTGTAGTTCAGAATTTGTGAAAAGCAGACACAGCTACACACCAACTTGCCAAAGGAGATGTAACACACGTCTAGGGCGCTAAGAAAGGAGCCCTCACTCAGCCCGAGGAACATCCAACACATTGCTGACTGTTGCTATCTGTAAACTATGCCGCCGAAACATAATTTCAGCCAATCAGCGTCGTCAGATCTGATGCTCAAACGGCGGCAATTTCAGCGCCCGATGCAGTCTGTGAGTTGGTTATGGCTAGAAAGGATCCGGCTTGTGTAAAACTCTCGCGAGAGTTTGCGAGTCACGTGGCTGAATGTTTACGTTTGGCAGGCAGCCTTTCAGTTCCGATCCTTAACATCAGTGGGCCACAGCAATTGATGGTGAGAAGCTAAACTATCTATCCATTATGTCAATTACAGGGAGTGTGATTGTAACTGTGTGTGTACTAGCTGGATGCAAACAGGTAAACGCTGTCTTTTGTTTCCCATGCTTGCTCTTCAAACAGCCTGGGACAAATACTATGTGCCCGTGATAAATAAACACACACACACACACACACACACACACACATTATTGTATATAGTTGTATATATTGTATACAGCATCCATCAAACTAGATTTGTTACCTTAATTGTCTGTTTTCTAATATTTCTGTGTTTCTGAACAACGTCTGTGTCTGAATATAATGTTCGTATTTAGTCTCCTGATTTTAAATGGGAATTAAATCATTTGAGTGTTCCCAAAGAACCGGTGTTCTGCAGTTTGTGTGGGCCTACTGTACTGTTGGAATGGAATTATGGATTATAAATGAAATAATTTTTCTTTTTATACAGAGACGTTAAAAACCTATGGATTAACTGATTCAGCCGCGTATTTATGCCATTGAACACGTCTTTTGATCAGCTTGACAGCTACGGTGAGACATCTCCCCTAGAAGCTACGTAAAGATACGTGTTGTGATGTCTGTGTTTGCTTCCCCTGTCCAAGTTCGGATCACTCAGTGATGATACTATATACCTAAATAATCTGTGGAACCTCAGCTTTAATCGGATATCTTGTATGTGCAGCTACGATAAGTAATAAGGGTACTTTTATCTTGAGTTCTGTGCCAAAGTGCGTTAGCATTTTTCGCTCAGGGGTCATTTAGATGCTTCTTATGAGACTTGTGTTTTGTTTTGGTAAAAATGGTTTGTATCGTCAATTAGCTGAGATTATTTCCGTTAATCTGGTATAATACATTAATAGGTTCTTAAATATTAAGATTCCCTGAGACACAGTGTCGTGAAAAAAAAAGTAAAGTACCCGCCGGGACTTTGGGGCTTGACAGGTTTAAAAAACCGCAATATATACCGTAGGGGGGGGTAAATCGCGATGTCAGTTTTTTTCAATATCGTGCAGCCCTACCGTGTGGTTTATTCACCATTACAATAGCCCCATCTAAAATAATTTCCACGAGCCGCCACTGGTCTATTGTACTGTCATTTGACATTACTCTCTCATTGAGTTACTATAGCTGGCCCTCTGTGAATGTAGAGAGGGACCAACAAGCCCTCCCGTCTTCACAGTAACTCGCAGAGATGGCATTTAACCCTTCACATTCTAACAGAAACTGAACAGGCAGATTATCTCGAAGGATTTATTTCTTTGAAAATGTTATTTTAAATACAATTAAATCTAGTTATTTTGGTAAAACTAATGGAAAATATGACAAATAATATATAAAACGTAATATTTAAAAAAAATGTTATTTTTTAGTATAATACTAAATACTGGCGTTTCTCTATGTACAAAAGTGGTGAGGCACAACAAACTTAGATGTCTATAAGCTTCTGCAGTGAGGTTCATGGCTGGTGTGGCACTGGCACTGACTCTTCAGGGTTACAAATATTATATTTTGACCTAAATCAAAATATAATATTATTTTCAAAAGCCTCTTTAGTCTGATGCTTCGATTAATTATAAACAGACAGTTCAACAGAAGGATACCCAAAAAATGTAATTTTATCATTTACATATTGAATTGTTCTCTCTTAGTAAGATCCCATTTTCAATAAAATTGCAGTCTTACCTTGACTTGAAGATTAAGTCCATTTGCCTATCCCTCTGGACAAAAATCTCTATTACTTTTTTGTAAAAATCATAAATCTAATCAATCGATTTAAGATTCTAAAAGTAGGGTAGACATGTGGATATTATCCGGCTGAATAAAAACTGCATTTATCTAACAGGTTTGTTTCCCACAGATCTTATTTGGAGCTATTTTCTAATATTCTATGGAGACATCTCATTGCTTTTTTGTCGAGGGAAGCCATGCACAGCTTACTTCCTACTTTTAGGACATGTCTCTCTCCTCATCTTCACCTCCTCTTCACACACCACACTTTGCGCGACACACATGTACTTACAGCCAATCAGCTCTGAATGATGTGAGATGACGTATGGTGGGGATGGCAGCTCTATGCCCCTATGGTCATTATTTTTTGCCACACACATTAAATAGGAAAATACTCTGAGCATGCGCAGTGTAGTTTTTGCAGTCACCGTTCACTTAGACAGAGAGAGGGAGGGGCAGGATCGGGTTTTGTCCCACATGGCTCTAAACAGCTCAATAGGCACACACTGTAGACACTAATTAGAAGAACACAGACTAAAACAGCAATGAACAGACGAATCAGATGATTAAACATGATCTTAAAATATATTTTATATATTTTTTAATTAATTTTTGCAATTTTTGTAATCATTATTTGTAATTACTACTTTCTGCTGACACTAGGTGGGGCTGTGGGTCAGACGCTTACTGACCCCCCCCGGCTGCATACACCTTCACTGTGGAATGCGCCAGCCCTCTGTCCACCAGTAACTGTAAGAAGGATAAAATAGAGCCTAACTCACAAGATAGGGGATCTATTCTCCGCCCCTCACACAATCGCTGGAATCCTAGCCACTTTGGCCTGTAATAGGCTGTGGTGGATCCTGCTCTAGCTGCCTGGATAGACTGAATAACACTGTCAGACAATCCACCCTGTCTCAGCCTGTCCCTCTCAGGAGCCCAGCCTGGAGAGGACGGCCCAGAGTGGGTAACGCCCCGATCGCACCTGCCTCTTGATACATCGCCCCCCAGAACTGGGGAACTGCCCAGGGCTGGCCCACCTTCATCTGTGTCATCTCTGAGTACCACGGTGGAAAGGCATATAGCAGCTTCCTTGGCCATGGCTCGTGTGCAAACGCGCCCACGACCAAGGGCGGGTCGTCGCTCAGGGCCATGGAGAACCACAGGGCACAGTGGCTGTTGCGCCGGCTGGCGAACAGATCCACTTCCGCTCTCCCGAACTGGGCCCAGATCTGCTTCACCACCTCCGGGTGAAGCGTCCATTCGCCTGGCAGGGGGCCGCCCCTCAACATGAGGTCGGCCAGCCTGTTCTCCAGTCCCGGGATATGGAGGGCTCTCAGAGATAACACCACCTCTGAAGCCCATAACCACAGTTTCTCCGCTGTGGTCAACAAGGTGGCGGAGCGGACTCCGCCTTGCCTGTTGATATAAGCCACTGTGGTGCTGTTGTCGCTCCTGACCATTACATGTCTCCCTTGAATTAGGGGCATGAAATGCCGGAGGACTAACACTACCGCCCGTAGCTCTAGGAGGTTGCTGTGTCTAAACTCTGTTAGAGCCCAGCGCACACCTATAGCCCTCTTCAGGCAGGTCCCTCCCCACCCTGTTCTGGATGCGTCCGTGAACACTGTGATGTAGGAGGTCACCCGTCCCCGTGGAGACCCCCTCCGGAGGTGATCCGGGGACCCCCAAAACCGGAGGTTGCCCTCCACTGAGTGGTCACCAGCCGCCGTTTGTGCCTCTTGGGATCCAAATGCAGGCTGGAGAACCACCTCTGCAGGCGGCGCATATGTAATAACCCCTGCGGGACCACAATGTGAGCAGCCACCATGAGACCCAAAGTATGTATGACAGTTAAAGCTGTCACTTCATAGTTAACATGCGGAATTTCCTGCAGGAAATGTGGCGATTCAGGCTGCTGAGATCTAGAATAGATCTGAATTCCCCTGTCTTCTTGAGAACCAGGAAGTACAACACACTCTCACTCCATAAACGTCCAGGAGCGACGCTTGGTCAGGGTCCCGAGGCGTACAGCTGGGACGCTCCTAGGCTCCTTTAGCTTCATAAAGGGACGCAAATAGCTTTCAACTGATTGCAATGCATTCCCATCCCATTCCCATCAAGTGTATCTTACCTTTTTTCACCAATTTCATTTCTTTGCTTATTTTACTAATCACTCCCCCCTCAAATGGAAATATGTGTTTACATAAATGTTGACCAAACCGTTTGAGACCCACTGAGAACTTAGACTAAGTTAACTATCTAAACACTCGGAGTCCTTTACCTCACCTGAGCTGAGATTATCCTGAGCTTGAATGACACACAGAGACCAATCAAGGGCTTTGATTTATGATCTGTATGACAGTGGCCATGTCGGCAGGCCACATCATGTGGACAGACAGTCACCCTGTGTGAGGCAGGCCACTTAACAGTCCAGGCCATCAGGAAACCCCTCGGTCCTCCCGATGGGTACAGGAGGCGTAGAGCCAGGGATCATTGTCAACAAGTTAATCGATCGCAGATGGCGTCGTGGTCACGGACGAATAAAATATAAATATATTAAAAAAAACTAAATGGGTCGCGAAATATACTTGGGCGACCATTAATATACCTGGGCGGCCCGCCCAAGTATTGTCTATGTGTGGGAAACCCTGACTGTGTTTCATTTTACAGTTAAAACACTATTACGGTAAACACAAATACAGTATTTGGAAGTTACTGTGTTTCATTTTACACTGTTACTGTAAATAAAAACATGTAAATACTGTGATTACCTTTAAAGTATGTAACTGGCAGCAATTGACAAGTTACTTCCTGTAATTAATTTTACAGTAAGTAACTTGTCAATTGCTGCCAGTTACATACTGTGAATTTCACGGTACGTTTCTTACAGTGCAGTTTGACACTGTATGGTGATTGGGTGTTCTCTGCAGATAATTAAAAACAACTTCTAGCATTCCGGACATCTTTATTTCTGCACAAAGTATTCTCACTGGATTATTAGTCAATGATCACCCCACCAACAAGCTTTGAAATATAATTGGGAATATTGAAATTATTTGTGTATTTGGAAAAATATCAAAGGATTTCCAAGTTAAGATACAAGTTATTCGCATGACATAATGAACCATACATCATAACATACAGTTCAGTCAGAGAAACCCATCTCAAGAAATTGGCTTATACAGTGAACGTTTGTCAGAGGGAGCTCTCATTTAACTGTATTTACCTACATACTACCCTTATTCATAACACACAGACTGCAAAGGTACAACAGTTGATGAACATTAAGACATTTTGAATCCAAATAACTCTTAGAATTCTCTGAAAATCTCTTTCAGATCACCGCAGTGAACTGTGAACACAGAGAGATTGGAGCTGCTTTGACAGATTCCACTGGGTGTGACTAAAGACCGGAGGGCGCTTTCCAAATCGCTGTGATCACGTCTACAGTGCCAGAGATCGCCGGAGGGCGGCCTAGAGTGCCGGAGGGCGTTCCAGATCGCCGGGGGGGGGGCAGGGGGTGACGGACCTTTGATTTTTGTTTGGGGGGTCTCCAGTGGTCTCTTCCAGCAGTCCGTCGAAACACCCAAAACAGCCCCAAAAACAGCAGTGTTTTGGGAATAGGCCTATCTGACAAAACACAATGAAACGCCTAAGCTTATATATTCAGAGTTCATTCATCAATTGACGATACCAAGAGGCTAAGTATATATTGTTTAACAAGAATATATATCTTGCGTGCAAAACCTTGAAAAATAAAGATATTATTGAGTATTTCGAGTATTAGTGAGAGAACGCGCCCTCCGGCCCCCTCCGGCCCCATCCAGCGCGCCCTCCGGCCTCATCTGGCCTCATCCGGCCTCATCCGGCCTCATCCGGCCTCATCCGGCCTCATCCAGCGCGGCCTCCGGCCTCATCCAGCGCGGCCTCCGGCCTCATCCAGCGCGCCCTCCGGCCTCATCCGGCCTCATCCGGCCTCATCCAGCGCGCCCTCCGGCCTCATCCGGCCTCATCCGGCCTCATCCGGCCTCATCCGGCATGCCCTCCGGCCTCATCCAGCGCGGCCTCCGGCCTCATCCAGCGCGGCCTCCGGCCTCATCCAGCGCGCCCTCCGGCCTCATCCGGCCTCATCCGGCCTCATCCGGCCTCATCCGGCCTCATCCAGCGCGGCCTCCGGCCTCATCCGGCCTCATCCGGCCTCATCCGGCCTCATCCGGCCTCATCCGGCCTCATCCGGCCTCATCCAGCGCGCCCTCCGGCCTCATCCGGCCTCATCCGGCCTCATCCGGCCTCATCCGGCCTCATCCGGCCTCATCCGGCCTCATCCAGCATGCCCTCCGGCCTCATCCAGCGCGGCCTCCGGCCTCATCCAGCGCGGCCTCCGGCCTCATCCAGCGCGCCCTCCGGCCTCATCCAGCCTCATCCGGCACCCTCCATGCACCATGCTAATGCCTCAATCAAATGTAGCCTACTGTACCACAAGGATAGTGTCATAAAATCGTACCATTTCCAAACGTATTGCAATACTATAGCCTATCTGTTTTCCAAATAATACCGTGTGGCAGTGGGGTGTGGTTAGTGCGCAGGCTGCTGGAGTGATGGGAGTGGCTTGGCCGGAGACCAGACAGCTGATCAGAATCAGGTAATGAGTCCCAATAAAATCATGCTGTTAACCTGGTTCTGGGCTCTCCTGCAGTAGTCTGGGTCCTGGATCTCCTGATAGAGATGAGCAGGGTCCGAGCAGTATTTTTGGTGTTTTGACTGCCGCAGTTGCGGACATAGGACATTTTCCTAATAAACATAATTTGTTTCCCCAATCCACCTTCTCCTGCCTTCATTTTTACCTCTAGCATGAGTCAAAACGCTCACATACCGTGTCTGATAATTTTCTGGTTTCTTTCCATGGCTAAAAAAATACAGATGGAAACTAAAGTGTACCTGATATTCTAACTGCAGAAACTGGTAGGTGTACATTATCAAATAAAATAAATATACCGTGGCCCTGAAGTGCAAGTCAAAACAACATTTCACAAAACACTACAGCATTTCACAAAACACAACGACAGTTCAACTTTTACGGAAAGAGTATTCCTTTAGGGAGAACACTTCTTGTTTGTGATTTGTGATGACAGAGCCAGCCAGAGAAGCACTGCTGTGATTGGTTGTTTTTGCTGCCAGTCAAGAAATTAAGCTTCGTGATTGGTCAGCACCTGAAGGTGCCACTTATTTGGTGTGTTACTATTCAGTTGTTTCTGCACACATTTTAAACTGAATTGGAAAGAATGGAAGAAGAGATGGAAATCTTAAGGGAATATTTTAACAACGGATATACATGTGATGTTATCCTCGACATACCTGTAAACCCATCACCACATCAACATGTCCCAAAACATCAGCCGTTAGCTGTTAGCACTCAGAGCTCACAGCTCCTCATATATGTTCAGAAACTGGACAAAAGTTAAACGAGTACAAAACACAGACTCTCTGCGTCATGAGTCGAATACAGTCGCTGCTTTATTTCTGTCTGTATCACGTTGTTGTGAGTGTGGACGGAGCAGCTACAGGTTAGTTTAGCCTGATCGATCCGACCACCATTCAGAAAACACGCATTTTAAAAGGTTTTTCGCCTGCCGTCTGTCTGCAGACGTGTCAAAGCATTAATTCATGGTTCTTACTAACCGGTATCAGTATGTTGTTACTTCGGCATCATTTTGAAACGTGTTAAATCAACAATTACATTTGCGGTAAAATATGTTCATGTTGCTGTAGTTGGGGGGAGACCAGGGACAGTTGTAACACTGGTCGGTTGTAACACCTTCAATATCTCCAATCACAAACAAGCTAGAGTGATGAAACTCACTCTGCACATGCGCAGTTAGATGGAAAGATCGCTGAGAAAAAAAGGAGCCACGTTTGAATTTCTCGCTTAAGATATCAGCATAAGTGTGTTTCTGAGGTAAAATATTAACTAAAATTATATGATGTATGTTTTGGATACTGTCTTGAGTTCAAATGTCTAGGAACCCAAACTAGTATTATTAGAATCACTGTTTTGTAAGCTACAAATATAACTAGCTAAATATGGGTCAAGCTAGCAACCAGGCAGGTTCACAGGGGGTGGGGACGGTTGTAACGGGACGGTTGTAACATGGCACATTTACAATGATGGCTCATTTGCTTGAATGATCAATTGTTCATTCAAGCATACAGTTGTATTGTCGATTGGTGTGCATTGTCCCTGTACAAATAAACAGAATATAATACTGTACAGTAGGCCTAACGTGTGTGTGTGTGTGTGTGTGTGTGTTTACAGTATGCCAAATGTCAGAAAGAGGAAGACAGACAGGGGAGTGCCACTTCCTCTGCTGCAGAGGGCCTGAAATGAAGTTGAGAAGGGCAAATCATTCAGGGAAGTGGCAAAGTCCCTGGATATATGCCATGTCACCTGTACTATGCCATGTCACCCTGTACCGGTTCCATGCAAAGAGGCTGAGGTTGGAGAGTCAGGGATCACAAAACCCCCAAAGTAGGCTGCTGACCCAAAGAGTTCGACAGCAGTGATGCTTTTGAGAGACTCCCTGATGGAGGCAGCTGATTTATATTATGGTCTTAAGAGGCATTATAAGAGGCAGTGCATTTTCTGGGACACATACACACACACACACACACTGAGCAATCAAGGATGTTTTCCCTGCAGTGAGAGCAGAGGCCACTAAGGAAACACTGCGCCCGTTTTGCCAATAAATCAAATATGATCAATACCAATAGTTGTTTGTGTCTTTGCTTCAGTTGGCTTCTCGGGCATTGTTGGGCTGAGCCTGCGCTGAAAAAACAGAAACATTGATTTTAATTAAATGTACTATGTCAACACATTTCACATAAGTGTATAAGGTTAGTTGAAGGCAATAATATTAAGTTTGACCTAATATTTTGTATTTAAATGTGATTTTTTAATTTCAACTGATCTAAAACAGTTATTTTCATTTACCAATCCAGGAAAAAACTCCCTGGACAGGGAGGTAATTCTGCAGCATGACTTTGAAATATTTTCAGATTGCCCTCGGGAGTGTTGTGTTCCTTCAAATTGACAGACGGCCTTCAGATTGTATACGACGTCACTTTACAAAATGAAGGCAAACACAACCTCTGCCAACAGTTTTAACTCACATAGCCAAACAAAACCGATAAACAACAGCATCTGCCATTGTCGCTTTATACATCTTTTGCCGATGTGACTAAATAGTGCCCATACTGATAAACAGCCGATGCATTGCTGCACCCGTAAATGAAATGTTTTTCTTTGTCATTACAAGATGTTTTCTCATTGTATTTTAATCTCCATGTTTTGATATATTTTACTAAAAGTTATAAACTTCTGACACAGTGTGACTAACAATTACAATGAAACAAAAGAATATATTTGATAAACATCATAACTATACATATACATGCATTTTTCTATTTTTATAGTAATCAAATATTCGCTTACTACATAATTATTGAGATAAAATGTGTGGGTGGCAGCTTGAGTTAAGATAATAGATGAAACCTCCCACAGTTTATGACCATCCCTTCAGTATTCAATCTAAGACCTGAGGCCTGTACTACGAATCCAGTTCTACATAGCCTGGATATGTTTGAGTTACCCGGTTTACCTAATCCAAAACACACTCGCTAAGCGGTCCTACGACGCTGGTTATCAACTCGGTAACTCAAGCCAGGGTTTCTCTGTCCAGCTCGAAAGGGGAGGGGTTAGCAACATTTGACCAATCACAAACATGGACAAGCATACTGACAGCGCAGCGTCATACTTCCTGAATGAAAAGTCAACTATAAGTTATAAGTTAAACTTTAAACATCCATGACTTAAACACTTTATCCAGGATAAAAGCCACAGAGCTGCACCTGCAAGGTGAACACAGCTGGCAACAGAACAAGTGTTGGAATGCGTACATTAACAGGTTTATGATATCACTGCCCGTCTAAAACACGATCTGACTTTCATTACATTTGTCTCGAGTGTTTCGTCAACTTATGTGTTGCTTAAAATAATACTTCTGCATACAGTATGTGACACTGTGAGTGTTGCACGCCAGATACGGCTCAGCTGACTCAGATCAGGAAAGATATGATATGAATGATAATGAGACACATCGACGTCTGCACTCACAGTGCCACTGACTGTAGGCAACGTAATGTTACTCTGATCCGGTTACTTATGTTGTGGCAGATATTTAAGTAAGCTTTCTTAACTCTAATGTTATAATAGTCAGACTGCTCTGGAGATGGAGGTGATATTCTATTAATGTTCACGTTCACACAGTCGGTGATTTTTGCCGGCCGTCTTTCCTGCGACGGCAGCTTTTCTGTATTTCCTTTCTCCTGTAATATGACTTGATCGCTTTAAACTCCGCACACTGAGCTCTGATTGGTCAGCAGGCGGTGCTTTCACTGAGTTGATCTCTTATCCTGGAACCTAACCTGCTCCGGACCAGGCTAGCCGATTAGCATAAGTTACCATGGAGATCTAGCCTGCTAAAAAGAGAACCAGCTTCGTAGGACCGGAAACCCTGAGTTTTACCTGAAGTTAGCTCGCTAGGAGAACATCGTACAGGCCTCTGCTCCGGACCAAGTTAGCCGTTCAGCATAAGTTACCATGGAGATCTACCCCGGTAAGAAGAGAACCAGTGTCGTAGGACTGGAAACCCAGAGTTTTCCCTTAATTAGCTCGCTAAGCGAAAATCAAGCTTCGTAGTACAGGCCTATGATCTTTCTCTCATGTTGCTATCTCGATATATACTTGTAACTTTTTGGGCAAATTTTGCTGACTGAAGTCAATATTTGAAACATTTGGTATTCATAATGCTCATCATAATGGAGTTTACTTTTGACAGTGGCGAGCCGTGACTTTTATACCTAGAACCTCTGACACCTCCTTCCCTTGAAAAATAAAAGAGTCATTATGCCGCAGCGTATACTTCAGCAGAATATCAAAACAACAGCCTGGGGTGCAAAACGCATCAATGACAGCGACCCTCTACCACACAAAACAACAACTGTATACAACCCAAGATTTTTTTTTATTTTATTATTTTCTCCTTTTAGCTTTGTGAAGTACCTTGAAATGACGTTGTTTTTAAAGTGCACCTATATAAATCAAATGTATTGTTATTATTTTTATTATTCAATTCTAAACAAACACTGCTCGAAAATATCTCATTGGTCAGAGAGCTGTGGGCATAATGCTGCCTTTTGCAACATCCTACTTGTGTGAGATAGGCTTTTTCTGCTGTTGCTGCCATCAAAACGAAATACAGATCAAAGCTGAACATTGAGAATGAACTGAGAGGCAGTCTCAAAACAACAGCTCCGGTTTGAGAAGATCTGCAAGGGAAAGCAAGCACACACAAGTAGTGCTGCGTACCGGTACGCCAAACCGGTACTGGACTTTTAAAAAGTTTTGGTTCAAGTCCGGTTAAAACCGGAACGTCGGGAACCGGTACTTGGACTCGCAAAAATACTAGCACTTACGGATATTCTCCTTTTTGTTCTAAACCATCTAAAACCTCCTTGAAGGCAGGAGAGACTGAAAAGAGTCAAGGGAAGCTTATCAAAGTTAACAGCATTTAATTACACAAAAGATGCAGTGGTGTCCTCATCTCCCGTCAGCCCAGGTCAGCAGATAGAAGAGATCAATTATTGGCTTGCTCTTCCTGTTGTCATCTGAGGTCTTCTCCTATTGGCCGGCGTCGTCGGGGGGCGGGTCCAATGCAATTCCTGTCTTTTTCTGTTGCTAAATTACATCATTCTGGTGTCTGTGGTTATTTAAACATTCCCTGATAAACGTTATTCAGCGTCAATAAATGAGTGCTAATCCCAGTGTGCGCAGTGTACAACATCACATGTCATTTCACCTTCGATTGATGGTTTGAAAACGTAGCATTTCACCACAATGCTAATGCTAACCGGAAGTGAATAATTTTCTGAATAAAAGTATTAAGTTAATAATGTGAACTTCCGTTTTTTCAGAATAAAACTGATTTAAATTAAATAGTGTATTTAATTCAAATTACACCATATCAACATTGATTTTAATTTCTAACAGTATGTATGTACATCACTATGTATGTAGTATGTACTGTATAATGTACACATGTAGAGTTGTAGAAAATACATGGTGTACAGTCACTACAGTGTATAGTAGGTGTGTAACAGTGTAATGCGTATAGTCTACTCCAGTGTTTTTCAAAGTGGGGGTCCGACCCCCCGGGGGGCCGCCAGGGGGTGCCAGGGGGGTCACGCAAAGTTTGAGGGAAAGGGGAATCTTTTTTTTTAGATGTTAATAACTACATATCTATCAATCAATGTGCCTTTGATGCCAATCTTTTAATATTTTTTATTTATTAATATTTTATTTGATTGTTTTTAAATCTCACGACCGCCCTTCAAGCCAATCAGAATTGAGCTGCCGCTACTGAGAGTGAAACTGAGTATCTGCTCAGCTTTTGGAGCAAGTGAGAGCTATAGTGAATATTTTGCTCTGCAGCTGGATGAGAGCACGGATGTAGCAAATATTGATGTTTATATATATGAATATAAATGTGTATTGTTAATATTACTGTTGAATATTATATATAATATTATTAAGGCATAAGTAGCTTTCAAAAATGCTAAAAATATATGTTAATTGTATAATTGTTTCATTGTTAACTGTTCAAAATTATATAATATTATAAAGACAGAAATCACTTTAAAAATGCTTTTAAAATATGTTTACTGTTGATATTACTGTTTAATGTTGTGTTAAGAATGTTTATAACAGAACACACAATCAATGTAATGAATGACAAACATTTTTTGGAAGAATAACTGATTATTAATTATTAATACAAATATATATATTAAGAAAATGTATTAAGCTGTATGATTAATTTGTCATATGTTCCATCATAATGTAATCATCATTTAAAAAAAAATTGCAACAGGGGGGTCCCCGCCAGTGAAATGCTATGGTGTCCTTAGCATGGCAAAGTTTGGGAACCCCTGGCCTCTACACTCTACCTTTCAGCAAAGTTTTAGGGATTTAGGCTCAGTCAGCTCAGGGACTGTTTGGTTACTTTAGTTTGGTAAATTAAATAAATGTTTGAACTTTGTAGTAGTTCACTGTAGTTGCTGCCATAAGTCATTTGTAGACTAAGTGGCAAAAAGTGTTTTTTTTACATTTGTACTTTGTAGAGAAATGTAGACACAAGTTAGAATGGAGCACAATAAACCTGACGAGTTTGAATTTTAGTTGATTATGAGTTTATTTTCAATTGATAATTAGCTCACAATAAGTTCACTTTAGTTACTCACACAACTTGACACAAGCCATGGGTTTAGGTCCGGACTTATAAGTCCGGACCTGAACCTGAACCTCTGGACTTGAGTCCGGACCTGAACCTGAATGTGAGTCCAGGTACGCAGCACTACACACAAGTCATTGATAAGCTCGTGTGGAATAGGAATGGTAATGTGATGTGATCGTTTGCAACCTGCAGTAGAAATAGTAGTTAATACATTTTCCTTAAATTAATTTGAAAATCTACTACTCAGGGAAGAAGGCCAACCAGTTTTAATTTGGCCAAATTAATTCACAGTATCTATTACAAGCACTTTTGTGCGGGGTCCCGACTGAAAAAGTTTGGGATTAACCTATGGATTGACTTCAGCAGCGTTTTTATCGTTTTAATGCCATTGAAGACCACGTTTGACCAGACAAAGACACAGGTGAGTCATGTTAGCATGTTTAGCTACCTAGCGCCACATGTTTTGATGTCTGTTTTTGTTTATAAAGTCGCGATTTCGTATAATTGAGTGATAATGAGGGTACCCTTCGATCCTGTGTCACCTCACAATGTGAAACGATGGGTTGTTGGATGTGCAAAGATAAATAATAAGGTTTTGTGAGTGAATTTCGGTGCAGTCATCTGTTAGCATTTTTCCCTCGTTGCTAATTCAGGAGGTACAGCGTTAGCATTGTGGGTTTTATTTTGAAAAAAAAATAATGATCGGTTAGATCAGTTTCTTCCCGTTACATAGATATAAAACATTCATAGTTTATTAAGGCGAGACCCGGCAGGCAAAAACATAGTTTTTCAAGTAGGCCTACTGGTCAATGTTGAGATGTTGTGCTATTTTGATTCTATAACATGTTTTCTTTCAGGCCTTTGGAAGGAAAACGTACAAAATACACATTTACTATAGTTTGTCTATTTGCGTCTTTTATCTGATTTATCCTAAATTCACCTAAAGTTAGCATTCTAACGTAACATAAAGTACCGCGACCGCTGTGTGCACCATGTCATCAGAGATATCGTTGGAAAGCTCAGTCTCTCCTGCACAATCTCATTGGATCCAAATATGGTCATTTCCTTTGTATCAGCAACCAACCACACATGGTGTGCTAAAATACTTCCTGGTTAGCTTTCCGCTAGTAAATTGAAATCTCAAAATGGCAAAAGAACGGCGAACAAAACGTTCAGAGAAGACGACAACAATTGTCACTTGCACGAAGCAAGGTTATACAAAAAACAAATGACCCCGAACATGACACACCTTCACGGAGTGCGTCGAGGCGCAAGCTGTCATCCAAAGAACAGGAGAGTTTAGCTAGCGCCTCACTGCAATCTTTAAAGGTCGTTTTCTCAAAATGAGTTTTTTCTCCTACTCTGAGTTCGAAATTTCAACTTCAGTGGCACGTAGATACACCAAACCTTCCAGTTATATTCCTATCAATATTATGAAGGCTTTTACAGAAGGGTTTGTTCATATATCATTCATAGCCTAAATTATACAACATTGTATACCTAAAAACATGGTGAAAATTGATATTTTAGGGCTGTTGACAGTATTTTCTGATGTATGGAGTGATAAAAAGAGATATCCAATATCCCTTCTGTAAAAGCCTTAGGTACTAATATGACTACAAAATGAAACAAGAAATTCAAACCTGGCTTTATCCAAAGTTCAGATTTCAAAATGTGTTAACATATGCGCATATATAATGAGATAATGGGTAATTTGCATATTTAAACATGCTATTTCAGAAAACTTGTAATACAAAAAACAATTGCCTTATTATAAGTAATTAACTGGAGACATTTCTAGCTGATACCTTTAAGTTACACAAATTACCCTGTTCACCTGAGGTGTCTCGCCTTAAATGAACATGCCCTCAGACTGTTTCCTGCAAGATGTTGCGGGAGGGCCCCGGTGCCGGGGTCTCTTGGGTTTAACAGGTTAAGTGTAATTTGGCTTAGCTTCCTATTTTGTATGGAAATGCTTTTATTTTGAAGGCGAGTTTACGCTGTTAATGTAGATTCGAAGGATTTATTTCTTTGGAACTGTTATTTTAAATACAATTTAATTAAGTTATTTTGATAAAACTAATGAAAAATATCACAAAACTCTTTAAATATTTTTTTTTAAATTATGTTTTTAAATATTATGTTGTAGAATATCTTAGGCCCTCAGAGAGGGCCTAGAGGGCCCTGACAGCTTGCCACTGCCTTTTGAATAATCCTTGTTTAAATACCTTATTAATTTAAACTCAGACACATTTATGACCCAAATCTAGTTATATGCCAGTCTCATATGATCAGGACGTGCTGTTGTGATGTTTTGCAGCACATTGTACAGGTATATTGGTTAAACTTAGTGCAGTCACAACATTCCCTGCTTTGTTTTTCTGCCAATAGATCCTCATAAATAACTGAGTCTAATCTCTCTGTGTGTCTCTGGGGACATGTTATATATGCAGAGTAATCCAGCACTCTGCAGGATGTCTTGGTACAGTGGCAGCATGACAACTGGAGGGTCACAGATTTCATTTTCACCTCTGACATCCCTTCCTCCATTACATGCATGTGTATTTAAAATGGATAAGAAGCAGCAAATTACGCAGAGTGGAATATGGCGTTGATTCGAATAGAGTGAAACCCAGCACCTTGCAATAATTAAATCCATCAGTGTGGTGTGCCAACTATTCCATTGTGTCTTCTGTTTTTCAGCCCAAATAATTTAACCTGTTTTCTTTGTACCCGGATAATCTTATACTCTGTTCTGAGGATTATTAGGCAAGGCAAGGCAAGGCAAGGCAAGTTTATTTATAGAGCACTTTTCGACACAGGGTAATTCAAAGTGCTTTACAAAAAAGAAATGAAAGACATTAAGCATTAAAAAAGAAAAGCTAATAAAATAAACATTAAGGAAAAATACATGGATAAAAGTTACAGTGCAGTCTAAAATATGAATAGTTCAATTAAACATTACAAGAAAAAGTACATGACGTATTAATCCTCAATGCAATTTCCAACCTTTACCTTGAGGACAAAACCATTATTAAACAAAATCAAACTGCATTCTTAGAAGTCTTTGACATAACCATAACAAAGATGACATTGTGTAATGTTCTGTAAACCAGGTGTCACAAACATGGTTTATCTCAGTTTAAATAGGAGAAATTCTGCTCATTTTCATGTTCATAATTGAAGTGCCTCTACTGTTTCCATGCTTTAGTGTTCAAAAAGCTCTTTATTTTTCTCATACTGCCTGTGCTGCAGCACCTCTTTTCACCGTCCGTCTGAAACCAGAGCCCGCTCTGTGTAGAGATGTCCCGCCCCTTAGCCTATTACCTACAATGTGTGTGGAGCACTAGCCAATAGAAGTCCGAGTGTTACGTATAGCGATGTCGCGGAAGTAAACAAAGTTCTACAATCAATGGGACCAGGGGTGGACTAGGACAAAAATTCAGCCCTGGCATTTTCTGTCCAGACCAGCCCACTACATTATCAGCGGACACTACATAGAAGTCCACTAATCTCGCGGCATCTTCTCTCATGCATACTACAAAGGAGAGTCATATTCCTTGATAGCAGTTTTTTTTTATATATGATTTCTTTTTTTTGCGATTTTCAATACACAAAGACAGCAGCAATACAATGCATTACCCCTGAGATTTCTAACAAAATAACCCCAAGACACAATACATCAGTTACAATTAGACAATAATGTAATAATTAAATAAATAATAATAATAATAAAATGAATTAAAAAAAACAAAAGGAAAAAACAAAACAAAACAAAAACAACCTGCGAGACATTTTGTGAGCATTCCTGTGAGCTGTTGCGGTACAGGGGGGCGACTCAGCCAATGGGGACAGACTCCAACTGGAGGGACTTAACATGTTCTAAGAAGGGTAGCCATATTTTTGTGAACTTTGTGAAGATCCTGTCTTTGGGCTGACACACTGCTCACTCTCTACAGCCTTTTCTCTCTCAGGTGATCCTGTCTTTGGGCTGACACACTCCTCCCTCTCTGCAGCCTTTTCCCTCTCAGGTGGTGCAGTCTTTGGGCTGACATACTCCTCACTCTCTGCAGCCTTTTCCCTCTCAGGTGGTGCAGTCTTTGGGCTGACACACTCCTCCCTCTCTGCAGCCTTTTCCCTCTCAGGTGATCCTGTCTTTGGGCTGACACACTCCTCACTCTCTACAGCCTTTTCCCTCTCAGGTGGTGCAGTCTTTGGGCTGACATACTCCTCACTCTCTACAGCCTTTTCCCTCTCAGGTGGTGCAGTCTTTGGGCTGCCTGAATTGTTCTGGCTCTCTCCCTGAACTGACCAGCTGGACTTGCCCTGAACCTGTCTGGGCTGGACATAGGGAAAGCATTTATCATTGAATGGGGAAATAACTCAAAACCACAGAATAATGTACAAGATAAAAGATTAGTTCATATTGAACGAAACGTTCGTGAGCGTAACAACACTAGTGGCTTTGCCATGTTTTCATTATGACACTTACTAGTGTTTTCCAATGCAAAAAAGTCAGATCTTTGTGACAATACCTGAACATGCTCAAGACAGCACGATACACAGCCATTTGAAAACTACAGTAAAAGTTCCAGTTGAATGATTGTGATTGAAAAGCCTAAGGAGGCTGGTAAACATTGCAAAGAGGGATTTGTATACCTTAATAATATTCATAAACTTAACCATGTTGTAGCCTGAGAAAGGCTAAACCATATCAAATCATACATGTAAGTACATTATCTCATTTAGCTGTAGCTTTTATAAACAACAACAAAGACGTATTGTTCAGGCGTTGAACCAGGGACCCTGCAGTCGTGAGATCCAGCTGAGCCACAGCACACACACTAAAGCTCCCTGACAACACTGCAGCATATTTATTCCTCTATTTATTCATTTATTTGTTCATGTTTTTATTCCTACATATATTTATGCTTGTATCCATTTATACGAATGACATATTCTGACCTCTATATAAGTGAGGTTCTGAGCTCTTTTAATTCCATCGTGTCACCAGCGGGCCCTGGTACAGGTGGGGTAATATCGTTCTTATTATACATCCATGGGTATTGTGAGCGTTGTGGTTCAACCGATCTGAATCCTCGGCTCAATACGTAACATCACTACTAGTACTCACAGTGCCACTTTTTTCAGTTAAGACTTTCTTTTGTACTTTGTTTGTCGAGTCATGCTTTTGGGTTCATACTGGTTTGCCTAGCCGTGACAGATATGACAGGGGATGGAGACTACCTCTGCGTGTTCAAAAGGAAGAAATGTGAACACATTGCAGAAGAAGCAATCCTGTCTTCGAGGGGTTGCATTCCAGACTTTTAGAGTGTATCTGGAGTCAAGGAAAAAACACAGTGCCTTTTATATATCAATACTATTGGCTTGGCATGGAGGAGGACATTCAGGTTGGTGAGTTAGTATCTTTAAACAACGATTTGGAATACAAATTCAGGTTCAATAGTGGAGCACAGGGGAAAAGTAAATTGTATTTTTGAAAAATGCTGATAAAAATACTGCAGAAACCTACGATACGATTTCAATATGAGTTATTTGCAATAAGATATTCATAGTTCTGAAATGCTGCCTGCTCAGTATCCACTTCAAGATCTCTAATAATAAAGTCTAGCATGAGTAATATACAATATAGGTAGCCTCTCAAACTTCTAGGGACACAACACACGATGACAACCAGTTACAATGTATCCTGGTTGATTATTTAACCATTGTCAGAGAATATTTTAATCCGATCTCTTTGTGTCTAGAGATTCTCAGCTTTTCTGAGAAACTGTTATTACAAATATATGCTCCTGCCTGTAACTTGAGGAGGACACAGGTCAAGAGGTCCTCTGCCTTCCTGTGGGGGAGAAGGTTGGACCATGTGAGTTGGTAATACAAACTGGCCTTTGTTCCAATGTCTGGTAATGATTAAGGTAGGAAGGGTGGGTTTTTAGGCCCCTCCTTATGGATATACAGATCATGTATTTTACCCTTTGTCTTCAGAGTTTGCTTGGTTGCCTCACATGAAAGTGTGATATACTCTATGATCTCTCCGGCCGTATCATACTCTCAATAAACAGTGTTTGATGATGCCCTCTCTAGGCTTCAGGACTGCTTCAGTTGCACAGAGTGGAGTATATTTGAAAACCAAGACCTCAGTGACTACACCCAAGCTGTACTCTCCTACATCTCATACTGTGCTGGGAACGTTACTGTGAGGAAACGAACCAGAGTTTTCCCAAATCAGAAACCCTGGATGACAGGCGAAGTGCGGCTTCTCATCAGAGAGCGCAACGCCACTTTCAGATCAGGGGACAGAGAGAAGTACAGCACTGCTAGAGGAAATCTCAAGAGGGGAATTAAAGCTGCTAAGGAGAGCTATAGGAGAAAAATTGAGGGTCACATCTCAGATAACAACCCACGGCAAATTTGGCAGGGAATACAGAACCTCACAAATTACCAGGGCAGGATCACTACAACAGCCCATTCTGACGCCTTGCTAGCAGAGGAATTAAACAGTTTCTTTGCACGATTTGAGGCAGTCAGACCAACAGCGCCCCCTCCAGTCTACAGCAGCACCTCACTATCACTTCATCAACACCAAGTGAGACGAGAACTGAGGTTAGTGAACCCCAGGAAAGCTGCAGGACCTGACGGTGTACCTGGGAAGGTACTTGTGTCATGTGCGGACCAACTATCTGAGATTTTCACAAGGATTTTTAATCTCTCCCTGACCCAAGCCATCATCCCATCATGCTTAAAATCAGCAATCATAATCCCCGCCCCCAAAACAACAGCAGCCAACAGCTGCCTAAACAACTTCAGGCCCATTTGCCCTAACATCGGTAGTTATGAAATGCTTTGAGCGGTTGGTCTCACATCACATCAAGGCCTGCCTCCCCTCAGCCCTCGATCCTCATCAGTTTGCCTTCAGGACAAACCGCTCCACGGAGGATGCCATTGCCATAACCCTCCACACCACACTAAGCCACCTGGAACATCCAGGGAACTATGTTAGACTTCTCTTCATAGATTACAGCTCAGCCTTTAACACCATCATCCCTGACATCCTCATCAATAAACTTCTTGACCTTCACCTGCCCCCCTCCACCTGTGCCTGGATAAAGGATTTCCTCACAAACAGACCACAATGTGTGAAACTGGGCTCCCATCTCTCTTCCACTCTAACACTCAGCACTGGCTCTCCCCAGGGCTGTGTGCTAAGTCCACTCCTGTATGCCTTATACACACATGACTGCTCTCCCACCTACCCTTCAAACACCATCATTAAATATGCAGACGACACCACTGTCATCGGGCTCGTCTCAGGAGGTGATGAGACAGCCTATAGAGAGGAGGTCCGTAAACTGACGGAGTGGTGCGCGGTCAACAACCTACTGCTTAACTCCATAAAAACGAAATAAATCATTATCGATTTCAGGAGAACAAGCATAGACCACGCCCCCCTCTACATTAATGGGGACTGTGTAGAGAGGGTGCTTTCATTTAAATTGCTGGGAGTCCACATCTCCCAGGAGCTCACCTGGTCCACAAACACCACGGCAGTGATAAAGAAGGCCCAGCAGCGACTGTACTTCCTGAGACTGCTCAGAAAGAACCATCTGAATCAGAAGCTGCTGGTGACCTTCTATCGCTCGACAGTTGAGAGCGTCCTCACATACTGCATCTCTGCCTGGTATGCAGGGTGCTCGGCTACCGACAGGAAGGCTCTGCAGAGGGTCATTAACAAGGCCCAGAGGATTATTGGCTGCCCTCTGCCCTCCCTGGAAGACATCACCAGGTCTCGCTGCCTCAGGAGGACCAGTTCCATCCTGAAGGACTCATCCCACCCAGCCCGTCATCTGTTCGACCTGCTGCCCTCGGGCCGGCGCTACTGTTCACTGAAAGCCCGCACCTCCAGACTCACAAACAGTTTCTTCCCATGGGCCATTAGGACATTAAACACACAAAAATAACTCCCCACATCCCCACTGTGCAATAATCCTGGTCTGTTTTTATGTATACTGTAATATTTAATTTATCATATATATATATTTTATCATAATTCTATTTTATTCATCTATTTATTTATTTATTAATCCTGGTCATCTACTTGACGATCCGAAGCTGTGTGCACTACTTGCTGGTCGTAACTGTCAGACCTTTTATTTTGTGTTTTAATATGTCTGTTTTTAAAGCACTCGCTGGAGCAGCAACCATGCATCTCGTTGTATATATGTACAATGACAATAAAAGCTTTTGAATTTGAATTTGAATTGTTTGACTAAAGCCTCTCCAGCTTCCATCCTTTCCTGAGTTTTGGCTCTGCATTGCTGCATATAAGTTTCCATAACAACCATATTGGTAGAGTCCTACTTACTAACCACCAGAGCAATTATGAATAAGGTGACCAATTGTGTTTTTTGATTCCTTTGAACAAATTTGGAGAACATACAAGACTGCTAACAGACCAAGCTTCAGACTTTCGCAAAACAAAGTGAAGTTATGGTATATTATGAGTCTGCAATAAATAAATATTACTGTGTTGATATATTTCATGTTTGTCCAACTATTCATAGCAAGGGGAACTCTGGCCTGTGTGAGACGTACATCTGTCCTCCCTCTGAAGAACACATCTGTCTGCAGACAAGGCACAGGAAACATAAACAATCATCACATGACACATGATTCCAGCCAGAGGAGAGATCCATCATCTTTTTTTAAAGTGGATCATTCGCCACTGGCTTGTCGACAACAGGCACACATTCCACCAGATCTGATGTTGCTCCATTGACATCCTCTAGACTATCCATGTAATCTAAATCCCTAGAATCATCTCATGGTGCAGAAATGTGTGATTAAACTGACAAAGTATTCCCCAATATATGCCATAGGTTGTGCACTGATTGTGGACCATGCCACTGTTACGCCCTGATAAAAGGGGAGAATAATGACAAGAGTCAAAAGCCGCTTTCACAATACAAGTACTTAGCCAGTACTTATCTCCGGTACTTGTTCCCCCCAAACTTTAGTCCCTCGAACTGTCCTAGTAGATTACGTTCTCACCGGAATAAGTCCCTGAGGGAGGATTAAACAAATGCAGCCGCTGACGTCACTTCTTCTTCTTCTGCCTTGGGTTTACTGGCAGGCTTACTTTATAGTGGTGTATCTGCTATTTATCTTTGCACTACTAAGGTGTGTCTTAGGGTGGTCCTTCAAATTGAAAGTCGGAAAGTCTAAGCTCCAACCCCCAGAATTCATTCAATTAGTCAAGAAAACTCTCCTGGTGATTTTTTTCCTCAATCTGACAACATTTACGGCCCGTCCACAATACAGCTTCAAAAAAAGCTTGGAGCTGAGCATGTCTGAAGCTCGACCAACAACCAATCACATGAATCTCCCGCCCCTGACACACAAGCAGCGGTTTGATTGGCTAGAGCTTGTACTGGCATATGATTTGATTGGCTGACGCTTCCACCGAAAGCTTCAGAAGCTTCAAAAGTTGAACATTGCTCAACTTTTGCAGCCTGAAACGTCAGGAAAGGTGACGTCTGCCCATTCAAAAGTGAAGTGAACTTAATTTGAACTATATATGTTGGGAAAATATTTTCCTAGACCCATACCGTTGACCCAGTTTATCAGTTTGTACTGCCCAGGCTGTGCTCTCCCTATTCCTGCCTGTTGGCGTCAGCTGATAGAGGTGTTATAGTGTTTTATCTTGTTATGCACATTGTTGATTATTCTCTCAGAACCAGCTAAATACATGGGTCTGGGGTAGAGATCTTCAGAATTGGTTTGGCATCCGCTGTGTCAACTCGTGACCCGACATGTCTTGTGAATTCTCAGAATCAGTGTTTGCCATCAAAGTTCCTGCTCTCCTCATGTCTCTCTGAGTCCTGTCTCCATTGCTTCAGAAGCTTCCGTCACGTGGATAACCTTTCTAGTTACTTCAAACCTGTTCTCAAATCTCAGAAATTAAATACAATGTTATTATTACTGACAGAGCAATACAAACCATGACTAAATTCAACAGTACAGTCATGACTGTATCTGATTATTATCTGACTTACTGAATTATAAAACATGCCCTGTGTTGGTTAGCCTGAGGATCAATGCTCCCTTTTTCCCTGAGCATTCATGGATGATTGAATAATCAATCAAAAACACCACAGGTCCTTAATAAATCATGTGCACATATAAACATGCCTTAAGTGCAACTACATGCAAGACATACAGTATAACTTAATCCCTACCAGATAAAGTTAACAGATACACATTGCTGTATAAAAAGGTGTTGGGACATTACTCTCCCACAACATTCTCCCTTCTATACATCACAATACTTTAACTTAACATATATTTACCTGTACAATAAACCGAAATAGGGTTATGCATAAATTAGTCCTAAAACCTGAAAGTCACTTTACCATTGCCTGTTTCCTCGTGTCAAAGGCAGTGGTTATATGAACGTGTTTTTGGTTAGAAGTCTGAAGTAAGCTCTGTGGTTCACACAAGTCAGCGGAGCTTATTTTCTGCAATGCACCAAAATCAATTGGGGAAAATCATATTGGTTTTTGACGAACTTGTAAATCAACAATTAGAAACAACTTTATGCAAAATCCAAACTAGTGTTGAAGGAAATTAAATGAGAAATTAAAAATAAATGATGACCCAATGAAGAAGTAATGTTGCCGTCCTTGCAATAATCTCAGTACTCTGTTCGTTAGAGATGCACTTTACTACAAAGATAAACTCAAAGTAAAAAAAAAGTTAACTTGTCCTCAATGCTGTTTTAAACAGCCACTTGACATCTTTAATGCGTTTTATATGGCAGTATGAGGAGGTCTGGGAACACTCACATTGTATGAATGAAACAGTCCGCTTTTTGGCTTATTATTGTTGCCATGCCTGGCAGTGATGTGTTGGCAATTTCAGCCACTTCATTCCTCAAAGTGCATTTGTCATAGCACTTTCTAAATACAAGTTTGGACCGAAAACTATTTGTGAAGATTAAAACTGAACTCCTTCAGACAGATGCAGTGCTAAGTGCTCAGTGCTCTTCATTAAGGGGAAGTATAGGTGCGAAAAATCACTGCAGGTTTGAAGGCGAACAAGTACGTTCACTCACTAAGGACATGGCCTAGTTGTAAACACAAAACCGATATGTCCAAAATAAATTCAGAATGCTTAAAGGTCCCCTATTATTCTCTTTTTTTGTGAAATGATATATTCACAACATGTCTCGAAGTTCTCTTTTTGAATCTCCTAACACAGAGGAGACACATGCGTAGAAAATGAAAAAGTGGATTTTGCACAATAGGTGAACTTTAACAGAATGAGCAACACCTGTTGGATGTACTCTAATTGTACAACAATTTAGGAAAGGCAACCCAATACAAATACAACCAAAGTTAGCAGTAATTTAAATAATCATGTGGTTTATGTCACGGTTTGTCAAGAGGTTGGACCAAAACGCTTTAAAAAGAGGGAAGCAGGTTTAAATAACAACCTACCGAGGAGATCATGGCTGCACACACTATCTGGTGTTTTAAAATCATTAAAAAAAACTTTTGGGGGAATTTCTTCTCTGTGTTATTTATGTTTGTGTTTTTTTTTACATTCTGTGTATTTAATTATCTTTGTATTATAAATGACTTCTGCTGTTATTGGAAAGCGCTTTGTACTTTATTTGTTAGCTTTATACATTAAGATTATTATTATTAATTTACAAGCAACACAAGTACCACGGGAGGACTCTTTTCACTCATTTAGAAAATGGTAAGTAAAAACTAAAACAAATCTGCAAAACAATATTTGAAAAAAAGTGATGTATTTTGTGGTACTATTCATTAACTTTGTCATATATCTTACAAACTTAAGTTGTACAAATCGTGTCATTATGTAATATTTTAATAAAGGCACCTCATGTGTTTTTTGATGTCAGAAATGAGATCTTTCTGACCATCGAGGAACACTGCAAGGACTGGCAAGGAATGGCCCATCAAAAGACTTTTGAAGCAAGATGAGCTGTCGCAGCCAGATGAATAAACATGACTCAGCACCAATTAGCTGAGGAACAGAGTTTCAACCCACATGAATATTCATCTGCTGTTGGTGACCCATTGGCATCCATGTCACGTTCCTGCATATATTTCCAAGCCAGCTACTCATTATAATATTCCCACACCTGTCTCACCTCTCCTTTCACAGTTCTATTATCTGTCGACTCATGAGAGGGATGGCACAGCAGCAGTTATGGCTTTCAGGCTGACATAAAAACACCAACATAAAGACAACATGTACATGCACAGCTGTTGCTCTCATGTAAATATGCTCAACCAATGAATAACGATCCGGAACGGTGTAGAGCTATTGACACACTGAAAAAACTTACTTTTAATTAATTGTTTTATGTCAACAGATTTCAAATACTGTACCTTTCTTAGGTTAGTTGAAAGCACTAATATTAAGTTGAACCTATTATTTTTATTTCAACTTAATAGTATTGCTTTTAACTAACCTAATAGTTGTGTGAAATATGTTGACATAATACATTTAATCAAAGTCAACGATTCAGTTTTTCAGTGTGTTGTTCCCTCCTACACTTAATTAAAGTCACTGTTGAATTTTCAGTGTTCAGACTTTCACTGCTGATGTTAACCCTGTTGACCTTATAATGTGTTTTGCTAACAAATATATATTTACCTTCTACAGTGTATTTGCGTAATAAAAAGGAAGTATAAAACAGCAACCTGCCAGGAATTATAGTGTGCTCCACCGTAATTGAGATTATACAGATCATGTAATGGCTGTAGCCATAGCTGCAGGGCTTTAATTTGTTTTCCTGTCATGTTCTTCATTTTACCATCAATAAGTATGGCTAATCTGTTGCAGTGTTGCGGTGTTTAAACAATTATCAGTCTTGACACAATGTTCAATCTCACACATCTCAGATCTCTCATATCTGGAATCATTATATCCTGTAAATCAATGTTCAGGATGTTGGATTATAATACTGGCTCCCCCTTTTGATATTTTGCAGGTGTAATTGTATGTTTAGATATCATGATGAAAGATCCCCGTCTTCCAAACACATACACCCGTTGATGACCAGTGACTAACTTTGCAAATAAGTCATATTGACTCATTTTGTTTATAAAACTGTCCAAATTGGTTTAATATTTTATATTCATCTTTTTTATATATATTTTAAAGTGTCAATACTGATCTATATGGTCACATATTTATGTTTTTCTATATTATACCGTCTATATTTCTACCAGCTCTTTGGTGTATTAAATAGTATTTATACTACTGTTCATAATGTTTACATTAATTAGTACTGTTCATCCATATAGCTTTTTTAATCCTTTTTCCATATCATTCCTAGTTATAATACACACATATTACTCTGTTAAAGTTAAAGTATGTTTCACATACACCAGGATTGGCAAATGTCCACCTTAAATTCTCAAGCCCTTAATCCTCAGGGACTTTCCTCAGGTCACCTGCTAAATGTGTGTGTGGAGCTACAAAAGCTTTAAATGATGTAAACAGGAATGAGATAGCACTTTGCGGCAGCATATCACGTTACTGTGACAAAGAGCAAACATGTTATAATAGTGGGGTTTTATGTTACGTTTTTTAAGAAAACCTTCTATGATATTTAGATGAGATGGAATCTTGAAATAATCATTTACTTTAGAATGAAACGGTATTAAATTATTTGGTTGATGAATAAGCAATGTGTGTAGCTTGTGCTTCTCTGATGTAATGCTTTATTTATTTTGTAGTTCTTAAATCCTTAATAATTCTGTGTAAATACATTATGTCTCCAGGCTTCCACTCATAACCTTCTTAATCGTTGTATTTAACATAATCAGATATGAGTTTTCAACCCAGTCTCACAAAAAAACGTGTAATAACTACGTTGGTCCACAACGTAGGACGTAGTATTTCTACAAAAACGCCTCTGAAATTGTAAGATCGCTACGTTTTTTTTCATCATTCATTCATTCCAATGGCTGGCGTCTGTCACGTGATCTTCAAATTTCTCCATGCAGAAAAAAAAACATGGCCGAACTTCGTTTTATTCTCAGTGGAAAATGCCTATTTTAAGCTTAGTTTGGCTTTAAAATATGTTTTAATGTCATTTGATGCGAGAAATATGAGTTGTTATTTCAGATTATGTGTGCAGTGGATGCACATGATCTTTAGTTTGCTAGTTATTACGAAGATTACTTCAGGAAATTGTGTCTACAAAGTTTTCATTGTCACCAAGGTGGTTGCTAGGGATGCTGCTATCAATATTATTTCTGTTATGTTGTGTAACAGTTTAATGGTGTAATCTTTATTGCTACCCCCTTCCCCGTCAATGTATAGTGTTGGTCCACAGCGCAAACGTATTAGTTTAACAAAATCCGCATCTAAACTTGTGGCATAGATACGTTATTTGTACCCTGTGCAATTCTCCATTTACTCAACAATAACACACAATTATCCTTGTGTTTATTTATTTGTTTTTTGATTAATAAACACAAGTTGGAGTCCGTCAGGACCGAGGGTCGGAGCAGCTCATTTGCTTTACAGAATATTACACCGGGAAGTAAGTATTCTCTCCTCTTCGCTTGACAAACCCTGTGATAGTCCTCAAGCTCTGTGATTGGATGTTTGAGTGTGCTCCGAGCGTCGAACAGCATTTGAAATGGGATGGAACCACGGCAGACTGTCCAAAACTGGATTTGAACGGGTCCACCGCCTGAAACATGCACTTGTCAAGGTTCAGAGGCAAATTTTGCAAATATGGCAGTAGCCATCGATCATCTTAAGATAAGATGTACTTTATTGATCCCAAGTTGGAACATGTGCGTTACATCAGCATGTGTAACAGTTGTAAATATGCAGTGGTGTTTATTTGTAAATCATTTAGTATAATCACACAAATTCTGTGTTTTATATTTAATAATTCTGTGTTCTTTATTTATTGATTGTTCAATACCTGACAAGGTCGGAGATGAGAAACTTGGGTCGCAGGTTCCTCAACAGTGCATCACAAGACATCTATCAATATGTGTGTACCTCAACCATTAAACTGTCGTATTCTGCACATTTCTTATTCTATCTACATACATCTTATAAGAGTATACTACATATGTATAATTTCAGTTAAAATAAGTGCTTCAACATAGTTAACATTGCTGGAGGTATACACAACGTTTTTCATTCAATGCATAACTACACCGTTTGTGAATATGACATGTCAATAAACCTTAGAAAATCTTGAAATCTTGAAAGGGATGTGCAAAATAGTCATTACATACAGTCTTTAATTAACTATTAGTAGAGAATAACGAGTAATGAATATACTTTATAGGGATCCTATTAATATCTAATAATAAAAATAATGAAATTCAATAACGTGCTTTAACCACTAGGTGTCCCTTTATATCAGCTCTGCACCGTGATGGTGTAAATACAGTCTATCTACCAATTGGATCAAATATAAAAGATAGCCAAATTATTGTTGATACTGCAAGGAGACGTATTGTGTGAAAAGAAATGTAAGATGTTGTTTAATGGCTGATATATTTATGATCCACGTCACGTTTTCAGTTTTGGCGGCAGTTCCTCATGTATGTCTTGAAGTCTTCTCATCAGGGCTCTATAAATTGAGAACAACGGCAGATATGTAATATTAAATGCAGCCGAACCGTGTATTACAATGCCGTTATGTGATGACTTTCAAAGAGAAAAGCAAGCACACTCGGAATAAAGTGTTTTCTGTCTGTTTCCGGTATTTGTTTATGATGATGTGCTGTGAGATGTGAGTTTGGAATTGCACAGGGGAAAATAACGTATCTATGCCACAATTTTAGATGCGGATTTTGTTAAACTAATACGTTTGCGCTGTGGACCAACCAAGCGACAAACTCTGGGGAATAGCCGGGACGCCAATACGGAAGTGCCACACACTGCAGTTCATATATTGGCCGATAGGCGATGGCTGCAGAAAGGAGCAATTTCCATAGACCCCCATGTTAAAATGCCCAATTTTACTGCAGAAAAAAACATGTTTCTACCCCTGGCTCCATACATTTTATTATCGATATAGTTAGATTCCACCTTCATGATTATGGATCTGTGAGTGAATTGTTTTCTAACGCGACCCTTTTTTTTATATTAGGTCTTAACGGGTTTGCATAAATTAAGGCGTGGTCACATTGATTGACGGCTCTGTCAAGTGACTGCTGCTGCTAGCTTCTTGTCTCTCTGCTAGCTGCTCCGTGAAGCTACAGGGACTCTGCCTGCTCAGCTCATCCAGGAAACACAACTTGAAGCCGGCCGTGGTTGTTTGTTCTTCATGCTTATATATCGGACTATTGTGACTCGCTCTGCGGTTAAAACAGACAGTGCATGAATGCGGTTTTGCGGCAAGTGAAATTCGAGTGCTTTATTTATGTGTTAATGATTTTAATCAGCTACATAATGAATGTTAAGGCTTGGGTTAGTGTGTAGCGAGTGGTAGCTACATTGGTGCTAACGATGCTAATCGTAGCCTCCAAGTTAAAATAATAGACTGTATATATAAAGGTTAAAATAAAATAGACAAGCGTTAAGTGGGATAATACTGTTGAACAAACGGCTTCTGTTTAAGGTTGATAAAATAAGTTCATCCTTGTAATGTAGAGAGATATTTTATTATGTAGGTAGGAACTATATGCATGGCTAAGGTTAATTTAAATTGGCTATGCTCAAGTATGTAGACAAGCTAACGTCGAAGTAGTGTATGTGAAATCAACGTCACAATAAGATGCGTGTATATTACAATTATTAATGTCATATTTCAAGATGATTAGTTAGATATTACAATATGGTTGGTTGAGCTGGAGTTCATTATTGAGCGTACACGTTAACGTCACAGTCATCTGAAGAACGAACCCAAACCTTGTTGTTTTTATTAATTGTATTACCAAATGGGTATCAAATAAACAGTAAGCATTGGTAACACAACTTCCAAAGTTACAGTAAAATAAAAAGGACCCTGACTCGGACAATACAC
Organism: Champsocephalus esox; assembly: GCA_036324585.1. Taxonomy (NCBI): domain Eukaryota; kingdom Metazoa; phylum Chordata; class Actinopteri; order Perciformes; family Channichthyidae; genus Champsocephalus; species Champsocephalus esox. Next base: position 32,222,768 of record CM070490.1, read on the forward strand.
AATCCAACATGTTCAACAGAAGATAATAAGTGATATTGTTTGTACACATGGTACTTTACATATATATCTCTTTGTTAAAGCCGGTGTCCAGGTGATGCAGACGGGCTGGACCAAAGAGTGAGATACAGAACTGGACTCCTCACAGCAGTGAACTTCAGCACAGGTACAAAGACTCTTTTTTTCATACTGTACAAAGAATCAAGAAAGATATTGGTTTAAATAAATGAAGTATTGACTACACTGAAATACATTCCATTAAACAATACTAAATACTAGATCACCTCCACATCAGTTAAGTTGAGGGTTTTTTCCATGCAAAAAGTTACATTTAGATGTTAACAAGCACTATGATTGTGTCAGCTTTCTAATTTAATGTATTGAAGGCTAAGATATTTAACACATAGTGAGAACTGCTACTATTTATCTCTCAATATTGTCTGTAAAAAACGTGGTAAAAGTTATTCTTTCAGTGAGACAACAGAGCAAGCTTCTACAGTTGCATACGTGTTGATAACAGTTCAATATTATTTTGATAAGAACATATATTTCAATGTTGATGAACTTCATACTGTTCATTCATAATCTGATCGTCTTTGTTGAAATAAAAAAAAATCATTACAATTACAAAATAATTATATCTACAGCCCCTAAACACACAAACACGCCGCTTTCATAAATAACACACTTGTTCTGCAATAATATGTTTTATGTTTCCTGTCATTTTTGTTTGTTAGGAAAGGACATGCCTGAAAGACACGACATGTTCTCCTTCTCTGAGGGTCAAGAAGAACATCCAAGAGGATCATTAAAAGCTGATGTTATGAGATGTTAAGACCAGTACAGGACATTCACTAAAACTACTTTTATTGTGAAAACACAGTCAGCTGATCGAATGCAGCTATTTCCACATCTACACTCCATCAGCTGATTATTTGCCTCACTTTATGAGCTTCACATTGCTTGTGCCTTGTACCGCCGAGTTTGCAACGTCACAAATAAATGGGGCCAATCTTCAGTCAGATGTGAATGTGTAATCTAACATTTTCAGTAAGAATAATGGACAAAAGGAGTGCAAATACAAAATCAACACGTAATTAAATAAGACCCCACGGTTTGATGATTGATGTGTGGGCTGTCTTTCATTTTGACACATAGAACAATGGGGGCTATCCACCCTTATCCACAATGTAAAGTAATTCACAGCCTCTTCGCTCTTCTCTCTGTGAGGAGCAGCAGGTTCAGCTTTCAGAACAAAGTAACAAAAAACTGAAATGGCATTCATTTTTTTAAATATGTTGTGTAGTAATAGATTTATTTATTTTTATTTTCAAGAGAGGACCAGAATGTGTATTTTATGTTAGTATTTCAAAAAATCTCCTGCGGGAGAATCTCCCCAGACCCCCCTGCAGGCGTTGGGTTTTCAGCATGTCAACTCTTTCACCTGTGGGGAAATTGCAGGATTGGAATCTCGGATGGATCTGGCCCTTCCTACATACAGGACATGGTTAAACCGTACACCCCAGCGCGTGCACTCCGCTCTGCATCAACCAAACGGCTCCCTGCTCCCTGCACCCTCGGTGCGAAGGGGACCCAAGTTCCCCATCAGCAAAAACACGTGGGTTTGCTATCCTGGCTCCAAGATGGTGGAATGAGCTCCCATTGACATCAGGACAGCAGAAAGCTTACACGCCTTCCGGCGCAGACTGAAAACTCATCCACTTCGAGCAATAGAGCTATTAACAAAGCACTTATATACTAATAAAGGACTGGCTTATCTTAAGCCAGTTGAGTAGCACTTGAAATGTTTTAGCTCTATGAAACCTAATGTACTTATATGATTCTGTTTTCTTCAAGTTTGTATTTTGTTGGTCGAACGCACTTATTGTAAGTCGCTTTGGATAAAAAAAGCGCCAGCTAAATGTAATGTAATTGTTAAGCTCAAAGAGCGCTTACAGGCTGAACCCTCAATACAAGCACGTAAGAGAGGAGACGTGAGTATGGAAGTAAAATGATTTATTTCCAATTCAAAACTCACACCATACTGCTGGGGAATTACTAATCCGGATCTGGGAATTACTGGGGGGGAGAGTGGTGATGTCGGAGAGAGCAGGCTGGAGCCGGGGTTCGGAGATTTGCAGTGGAACACGGGTGAGATGAGCCGGGGAATCAGAGTTCAATAGAGTGAGCAGGCTGGAGCTGGTAGTGATGATAATCCGAGGTTCGCTGACGAGGTGGTGTTGGCTGGACGTGGCAGGCAGAGTAGTTGACGGATTCAGTGTATCTTTTACGACGAACAGGTGAATACTGGATGAGAAAGCCGGGTATTTAAGCAGGTGTGGGTGAGTGGATAGTCAGGAAGATGAGTAGCAGCTGCGGAGGTGAATTGAAGGGAACTGACAGTAGGTCAGCCACGCCCAGCCAGGAATACAGACAGATACAAACAAACATGAAACAAAGAGAGAAGCAGAAGAAGGTAAAACTGCACATCCTTACAGTACCCTCCCCTCAACGGGAGCCTCCTGGCGACCACCAGGCTTTTCGGGATGAGCCCTGTGGAAATCCCTCACCATAACGGGGTCCATTATCCGAGATCGAGGAACCCAGCAACGCTCCTCCAGGTTGTAACCCTCCCAATCCACCAAATACTGTAAGCCCCTACCCCGGCGTCTAACATCCAAGAGTCGATGCACGGTATAGGCAGCATGATCATCAATGACTCGGGGGGAGGAATGGCCGGAGGGCATAAGTCACTGGTGTGAACTGGCTTGATTTGTGAAACATGAAAAGTGGGATGGATCCTGATGATCCTGGGGAGCTTCAGGCGGACAGCAGAGGGGTTGATTATGCGCTCAATGGGGAAGGGGCCAATAAACCGGGGAGACAGCTTCTTGGACTCGGTAAGGAGGGGGATATTATTGGAGGACAACCAAACAGATTGTCCAGGGGTGTAAAGGGGAGCAACAAGTCTGCGACGGTTGGCTGATTGCTGGGTCTTGGCGGAAGTTCGGAGGAGTGCAGATCGAGTGTCTCTCCAGATCTTACGGCACCGACGAACATGATGCTGGACAGATGGAACAGCCAACTCAATCTCCTCTTCGGGAAACAAGGGTGGCTGGTACCCTAGAGAGGCTTCGCAAGGAGAGAGTCCTGTAGCTGATGACGTGAGTGAATTGTGAGAATATTCCACCCAAGGCAGATGAGAGCTCCAGATCTTCTGATTCCGGTTTACAACACAGCGGAGGGCAGATTCCAGGTCCTGATTGGCCCTTTCGGTTTGACCATTAGACTGGGGGTGGTACCCGGAAGTTAAACTGACCGACGCACCCAGTGAACGACAAAAGGTCTTCCAAACTTGGGAGGTGAACTGAGGTCCACGGTCGGAGATGATGTCAGCCGGGATTCCATGTAGGCGGACAACATGCTGGGTGAGAAGTTTGGAGGTTTCCAGGGCTGAGGGGAGCTTGGGTAGAGCAACAAAATGAGCACACTTAGAGAAGCGGTCAACAACATTTAGGATTGTCGTATTGCCATGAGAGGGGGGCAGACCGGTGACAAAGTCCAGAGCAATATGTGACCAGGGTCGACTAGGGATTGGAAGGGGCTGGAGCAAACCTGAAGGTTTCTGATGAGAGGCCTTACTCCTGGCACATATTGTACAGGCTGAGACGAATTCCCTTGTATCCTTGTCGACTGTTGGGCACCAGAAATGTCTTTTGAGAAGGGAGAGGGTGCGGTTAGCACCGGGATGGTTGGAGAAACGGGAGCTGTGAACCCACTGCAGGACTTGGGAACGGACTGAGTTTGGGACAAACAGACGGTTAGGCGGACCACAACCAGGGTCTGGTTGTTCCAACAGTGCCTCCTGGATAGCGTTACTAATCTCCCAGGTGACGACTCCCACAACACATCTCTGGGGAAGAATAGAGTCCGAAGTAGCGACTGGACCCTCAGACGTGAATGATCTGGACAGGGCATCGGGCTTAGTATTCTTGGAACCTGGGAGATAGGTGAGAGAGAAGTTGAAGCGTCCAAAGAAGAGAGCCCACCTGGCTTGTCGAGAATTTAGCCGCTTGGCTGACTGAATGTACTCAAGGTTCTTATGGTCAGTCCACACCAGGAATGAGAAATTGAGGCAACAATAGATGGGGAAAGTGAGCTCGTCAGGACTCCCAAACTTACTGACGAGCTTCTGCGTTTGGGCGAACAGGACAACCAGCTACGAGATGGCCAAACTTGCCACAATACAGGCACTCACCCAACCTCATACGTCGAAGGCGTTCCTCTGGAGATAGTCCGGTACGTCCCAACTGCATCGGTTCCTCCTTAGCCAAAGGACGCACGGGAGGTGAAGAGGTAAATCCAGAGGGTGTGGAAACAGAAGGAGCAAATCTGGGGGAGTAGCTTGGTTTACTTGGAAAAGCAAAAGGAGAATGTTGCGCCTTCTCCGCACGGCGCTCCCGCAACCGGCTGTCGAGGCGAGACACCAGGGTAATTAAGGCTTGGAGGTCTGCAGGCACGTCTCGTGCAGCCAACTCATCCTTTAGTTGATCCTTCAACCCCTTAACAAAAACTGCCCTTAGAGCCGCCTCGTCCCAACGGGCCTCTGCCGCCAGTGTGCGGAACTCGATGGAGTAATCCGCCACACTTCTATTCCCTTGTTGTAGTGTTAGCAGGCGATTCTCAGCAGAGCCGGAGTAGTCAGGGTGATCAAAAACAATGGACAACTGTTCAGAAAAAACTCCAAAGGAAAGGGTGTCATAATCCACAGATGAACTCAGTGCTTCAGCCCAGTCTAATGCTCTGCCACAAAGCAAATTCAAAACATAATTAATCTTGGTTACATCTGAAGGAAAGGACAAGAAACGCTGACGAAATACCTTATTGCATTGAAAAATGAATCCCTTGCATTTCTCCACCTCTCCATGAAAAGGCTCTGGGTCGGTGATGTGGAAATCCCGGCATGGAGTGGATACAGGAGGAGGACTTGAGGTGACAGGGAGTATAGCAGAAGATGTCAGGGTTGAGATCTGGGCAGTAAGGTTTGTGATGCTTTGAGTCATGGAAAGATTTCTTTCCACCAAAACTTGGATTAACCGTTCATGTTGGCCAAGAAGATTTCCCTGATGAGACAGAGCCTGCTGAACAGTGGAGGGATCCGATCCAGTGCTTGAGGGGTTCATAGTGACCAGTTCGTACTGTTAAGCTCAAAGAGCGCTTACAGGCTGAACCCTCAATACAAGCACGGAAGAGAGGAGACGTGAGTATGGAAGTAAAATGATTTATTTCCAATTCAAAACTCACACCATACTGCTGGGGAATTACTAATCCGGATCTGGGAATTACTGGGGGGGAGAGTGGAGGTCCGTAGTTGATGATCCGGAGGATGTCGGAGAGAGCAGGCTGGAGCCAGGGTTCGGAGATTTGCAGCGGAACACGGGTGAGATGAGCCGGGGAATCAGAGTTCAATAGAGTGAGCAGGCTGGAGCTGGTAGTGATGATAATCTGAGGTTCGTGGCAGGCAGAGTAGTTGACGGATTCAGTGTATCTTTCACGACGAACAGGTGAATACTGGATGAGGAAGCCGGGTATTTAAGCAGGTGTGGGTGAGTGGATAATCAGGAAGATGAGTAGCAGCTGCGGAGTTGAATTGAAGGGAACTGACAGTAGGTCAGCCACGCCCAGCCAGGAATACAGACAGATACAAACAAACATGAAACAAAAAGAGAAGCAGAAGAAGGTAAAACTGCACATCCTTACAGTAATGAGTTGCTCAGTTTTTTTAGATTGTCAATACTATTACTATATAACTAATATCTCAGGTTAAGAGGCACATTCAAATAAAGATTGGTCTTTAAATACAATTTATCTTTTGAATTGTTTGTCTAAAGTCAAGGATCTAGAACTAGTACTTAGTTGTAATTATACAGTCTGGTTATTATGCTGTTTGGAGGAGGCCTCACAGGTAAGAGCACTAACTAGCTACCATCACATGTACCTTAGCTTCACTTAAATGTATTAAACATCTACCTGGAGCTATCTGCAGCAGCTAACATATGCCCGGAGCTATCTGCAGCAGCTAACATCTACCTGGAGCTATATGCAGCAGCTAACATCTGCCCAGAGCTATCTGCAGCAGCTAACATCTACCTGGAGCTATCTGCAGCAGCTAACATCTGCCCGGAGCTATCTGCAGCAGCTAACATCTACCCGGAGCTATCTCACCAACCACAGCTTTCAGTATGCCACCAAAGAAGCTGCAGATGGACAGCAAAGAAGGAAAACCACAGGAGGATCTGGTCTCTCTTGCTCAGGTAACAGAGTTACTAAATCAGCAGAAAGACATGTTTACTGCACTCTTACAGCAGCAACAGGAGAACTTCAGAGGCTTTGTTAAAAGGATTATGGATTCTACTAACACGAGGCTGGATGCCATTACAAGGGAGGTTCAGGAAATCAGGTCTAGCATTCAATTTACTCAAAAGGATGCAGATGACATGAAAACTCAAAATGTGAAACAGTCTGAACACTGTAAGTCTATGCAAGCTGACATCTTGCGAAATATTGACGGCCTGTCAGCTGTCACTGACAAAATGGAATATGCAGAAGAACAATCGAGAAGGAGCAACGTGGTTCTAGACGGCATCGGTGAGGAGCCCGGGGAGACCTGGGCGCAAACTGAGGAAAAGGTTAAAGACATTCTTGTGGACAAGCTCAAGCTTCAACGAGGCATTGAGATTGAGCGAGCTCACCGCACTGGGAAGCCAGCCGCTAACAATACCAGACCCAGACCCATAGTAGTGACGTTCCTGAGGTTCAAGGACAGATTAGCGGTTTTGGAGAGAGCCAAAAATCTAAGAGGGATGAACATCTACATTAATGAAGATTACACTGATGCAGTCCATAGGCGGAGTTTGACAGTTGCGCTTGGGGGGGCAAACCTTTTTTACTGATGTCAGTACACAGTCCCAACTATTGCATGGGGTGCTACGGATACAGTAGCACAGTGGCGAGCCGTGACTTTTATACCTAGGCCCTCTGACCCCCCCCCCTTCCCTCGGAAAAAAAAGAAGAGATATTACGTCACAGCGTATACTTCAGCGGAATATCAAAACAGCGGCCCTGGGATGCAAAACGCATCAATGACAGCGACCCTCTACCACACAAAACAACACCATGTATCTAAACACCTATCATGACAGGGCACCCACAGCCAAGTAGCAATTACAAATGAATTAAGTCGGCACGGCGGCCCGCATTGAAAATGACTTAGGCCTACCTTTGATGATAAATCACTGAAACACAAAGTCCATCCTCCTGTCCTTTTGGATGAAACACTTGATGGCAGGCCATTCAGCTGATCCTTTGCCACTCCAGTTTATCATTGTAACTCCATCTTGAAAATGACTGTTAATAATTTCGCAACAATATCACTATCACTGAAGTGAGCCATCATGAATGAACTTATGCTAATCATAAATCTATCGATTAGATTTATGATTCGTAATTATTAATAAAAGTAGGGTAGACATGTGGATATTATCCGGCTGAACACAACGTGCATTTATCTAACAGGTTTGTTTTCCACAGACCTTATTTCGAGCTATTTTCCAAAACCCTATGGAGAAACTCCATTGCTTTCTGTCGAGGGAATCCGAGCGCAGCTTACTTCCGGGGTTTAGGACGCGTCACTGCACCCCTTGCATAGACCTCACAGCGGGCGGAACTTGTCATAAAGTCCGCAAAAATAAAGCCCGCCCATTTAGAGGGAAGATATGATTGGTCAATTGTACTGTCATTTGACATTACTCTCTCATTGAGCGGGCCCTCTGTGAATGTAGAGAGGGACCAACAAGCTCTCCCGTCTTCACATAACTCGCAGAGACGGCATTTAACCCTTCACATTCCAACAGAAACTGAACAGGCAGATTCGAAGGATTTATTTCTTTGGAAATATTATTTTAAATACAATTAAATCAAGTTATTTTGGTAAAACTAATGAAAAATGTAACAACATTTTTTATTTTTTTTTATTGTTTTCTAATATTATTTTTTAGAATATCTTAGGCCCTAACAGAGGGCCTAGAGGGCCCTGACGGCTTGCCACTGCAGTAGCAATAAAGCCAGCGCTCACCGCACTGACGGCCCTTCCACACAGTGGCGTGCGTTGACGCTTTACCATTCACTTTGAATGTGTGACGTCACTTTTAACCGAAATGCATCGTGGGAAGCGACGCGGAGCCGTACACACACACTCATATGGAAGGGGCGGTCTATCCCCCCAACATCAGTGCATTACATAACTGTACAACTTATCATAACTGTGCACATATTATACTTATTTGAAAAGTACTATATCCCTTGGTTACTTGAACACGCTACAATATTATTAACCAGTGTCCTACCTTATTAAAATATTAATATACGAAATATTTGTATTGGAACAGTTTTCGACGTAGGAATGCTGTAACATATTTCCCCCCCTGCCCTCCGCAAAATCTGCCTATGATGCAGTCAGAATGAAAAGGAAAGAGCTACTCCCTAAATTGTTGGAAGCGTGGGAGAGGGGAGAGATTGCCTTCCTGAGGCATGACAAGTTAATAATCCGCCCCCCACAGCACTCCAGAACCTAATTGTATCACTGGACTTCTTAGGTATATCTGATATGAACTAATTGAACACATGACAATGTCACATTCTGTTAACCTGCCAAATGAGGGAATGTTACTTGCTCACTTGGATGTGTGTAGTTTGAGGAATAAGGTGTATGAACTATGCCATTTGGTAGAATCAAATAATATACACATACTGGCTATCTCAGAATCACACCTGGAATCATCTGTTGATGATTCAGAGGTTGCAATGCATGGTTACAATCTGTTCAGAAAGGATAGAGATCAGAATGGTGGCGGAGTTTTGATCTATGTACAAAATCATATTCCAGCTAAAGTACGATACAACCTAATGAAAAATGAAATAGAAGCTTTATGGTTACAAATACAATTTCCACATTTAAAACCCATATTAATTGGATGCTGTTATAGGCCACCGAGTGCCAATTCAAACTATCTCAATGGTATTTGTGAAATGGTAGATAATACAGCTGAGTGTAATAGCGAAATATATTTCATGCGAGACCTGACTATCAATGGCTTCAATGAGAAATGCCCCATGTGGAACAAGATTGCATTAGCTGCCAACATGTGTAATATGACTCAGGTAATAACATCACCAACCAGAAGGGCTACAAATAAACATGGGGCTATTACAACGACCTGCATAACCACATCTATACTAACAGGCCAGAGCACTGCACTAAAGTGTTGTCACTCACAGTTGGTTTTAGTGATCATAATCTAGTTGCTATAGTACGCAAGGCTGGCTCCAAGATAAATTATAGAAGGTCTTATAAGGGGTTTAATCAGGAACAATGTGTAGAGGAGGTAAAGAATGTGCAATGGTTTGATGTTTGCCATGAGGAAAACCCAGAACAAGCACTGGGAGTATTTATGAAGTCTTTCATGGGGATTGCCGATCAGCATGTTCCTATGAGAAAATGGTCAGCCCGGTCAAAGTGTGCACCTTGGTTGAATAACGAGATAAGAAGTTTAATGGTCCAACGAGATGATGCTAAAAAAACAGCTGACAGAACAGGTTCTCTATGTGACAAACAACATTACTGTGAACTAAGAAATGCGGAAACCAAATTGAATAAATGTAGAAAGAGGGAATACTACATGCAGAAAATCAGTGATTCTACGAATAATGGAAATAAATTATGGAAATATATTGAATAACATAATGGGGAGGAACTCAAACATGCATCCTTCCTTTGTAGAAACCGATGGTAAATTCATTACCAAGCCAGCAGATATTGCAAATCATTTTAATGATTATTTTACAAATAAAGTAGACAAGCTGAGGAATGCCATGGGTGCAGTCGAGGACACAGTGTCACATCACATCATTAAAGATCGTATCATGAGGGAAAAGCAGTGCATGTTTGAATTCCACAATGTTACAGAAGAATGTGTTGAAAATATGCTTTTAAATTTGTCCGATGATAAATGTCCTGGGATTGACAACTTGGATGGTAAACTGCTCAAAATGACAAATACATATCCAAGCCATTGAGTCACATTTTTAATAAAAGTTTAGAGCAAGGCGTGTGCCCCGAGATCTGGAAGGAAGCCAAGCTCATCCCATTACCCAAGGATAAAAGAAAAACCTTTGCTGGTTCCAATAGTCGACCTACAGTATAAGTCTCCTCCCAGTGTTAAGTAAATTAATAAAAAAAATAGTATACACCCAAATTCAATACTACTTTTCAAGTAACAATCTGACAACGAACTACCAACATGCGTATAGAGATGGTCACTCTACAAGTACAGCACTTGCACAAATGACCGACGACTGGTTCAAGAGCATGGATGATAGGAGGCTTGTAGCTGTGATGTTAGACTTTAGCGCAGCTTTCGATGTAATCGATCATAGTCTATGGGCTCAGAACAGTCTCATAATACACACATGAACACAGAAGGATTCACACTTGTATTTCCGGATTCACACTTGTGTTTTTCAATGCCCACACAAATGTGTTCTGTTTCATATACTGTACATCCAAATACAGAAAAAAGTTTTACAGATGTATTTTTGATCCTCACATATTTGTTTTCCGTTTAAAACCGCTTGCTGTGCATGGATCACTGTGCATTCGTGTGTGGGTTTTTTGAGACTCCCCTGACGGTCAGCCAATTCGTACTTGTAATTGTTTCTATCTATAGCCAATCAGATGTCTCCTCAATTCTAAGCCAATCACATGAGCGCGCCCCCACGAGGGTAGATTTCTTGCGTTGGGTCCCAACTCTGGTCGGGACCATGCTGAATACGTAACATGCACGTGCCGGGCACGCGGTCCCGTGGGTTAGATGCGCGTTCATAATGCAGAAGGAAATAACTCTCCGAATAACGTTATTAGCACATTTTTACAACTTGAGGAACGGATGTTTTTAATAAGGGCAATACAAGTGTTCATACTGGGTTGTTTATTTAGTTTAAAAAAAAGTATCCCACGATTTACAGACCACTCTTTCCCCATGTAAGTCAAGTGTTTCCGAGCTTGGCAACCAAACGGAAGTGGCCACCACAAATATTTTCATCTCAGTCCGGCGCACTTCCTGGGGGCTTGGTTGTAGCCCCTTTTTTAGACATTTGGGTATGGAGGAAAATAGAGAGGGTTGTGTTTTCTGACACTTGGTGAATTCCCTGGACACCGGGGACACATATTCATGTATAAAAGAAATATAAAAGTGCATTTTGCATGATAGGTCCCCTTTAAGTGATATCAAAATATAAATAACTAATGTCATGCAAGCTATTTGCTTGATTCCAGTGTTGAATTTAGCACAATTGCATACAAACGTTAAGGGATTTTAAGATTCTGATAACTTAGATTATTATTTATAGTTTTCTGAATAGTTTCACGTCCGCTTACCTTAGATACGTAAAATGCGACGGCAGTGTGCAGACGGGGAGCATGCTAGCTTGGTGGCCGGAGGTCCCGCCTCGGCTACGCCTCTTTGCCCTTATTTGGAGCAGGCTGGAATAGACGGGAGTTGAACTCTGACGTCACTGTCGAGCATTAGTGGCCGACTCCGCCTACTAAGGGCTTCTCGGCAACTCTGCAGAATCCTATGGGTGACGTCACGGACCCTACGCCCAAATAATTATACAGTCTATGGCTGTGACGTAATAACAATTATTTTCTTTTTTCGAGGGGGGGGGGCCTAGGTATAAAAGTCACGGCTCGCCACTGTTCACATCAGCCTTACACAGAGCCTAGTACCAGACATGAATTAATTGAAACTAAATCTTCTGAAGACCGATCTATAATCTTTATTTATGAAAGCTGCTTATAAAACCGCATCGATTCAAGCCATTGTGGGCGATTGCAGTACATTTGCACTCCTATATTTGGTAAGTCCGCTACAATATTCAATATCAATATGTGGCTGAGTAGTTGTCTGGGCTTTTATTGAGAGGAGTATTTTCCCCTGGGGAGGGCAGAGGAGCAGCACAGTTTACTCCCCCAACAGTCAGCCCTCCTGTTGTCCTACCTGCTCCTGCGTGCCGCCGAATCACATCCTGTCACACCAAATTAAACTGGTACGAGTCACACGTCGCTACATATCCTTCAGTGAGAGTCACAGCGAGTGAGCCGAGCGTTTTGGAATTATGCGCCTGGCTGACTAGCATTTCACAACCCTGTAACTGCATGATGGCTCCAATGATTCATCTGCAGTGACTGATGTATTGTAGCATCTATATAATCTATGATTATGACTGACTGAGGGTGGGAGATATTGGGTGCAGCCATGCATATATTTAGCTCTTTTTTCTGCTAAGGACTGGAGCAGAAATCAGCTCCAGTCCTTAGCTTCTAAAAGGTGTACTTAGCTCTGTTCATGAAAGGAGTTTAAGGGGGCCCTAATGCATATTTGATAGAACTCAAAGAAAATGTAAAAGAAATATAAACTGTTGGTATTATGTTAGGGGAGATAGGAACACTGCAAAGGTGGTCTAGACTGATGTGAATGTATTCCTGGTTGGCGACCTTTGACCTCTTCTCAGTTTAAAGCAACTCCAGCCATGAAATCCAAGAGAGTTTAATTTGGACATTGTTGGGAATTATTTTCAAGGTGAAGAATTGGTGTGCTTATTTACATAAAATTGCCAAAAACAGAACAGTCGTTCATACCAGTTGGAGGTGGGGTCTACATGTATATATGGCTCAAAAGATTATAATGTTTTTTGACATTTTGTTTTATATGTTACCACTTGTCTCAATATCCAATTCCAAGTTGTTATGTTACAGGATGTTTTCTTCCTTAGGCGCTTGTTGGTGTTACGGTTATCTGAGAGGACCCAAACGCAGGACACGGCAGAGTGTTACAGAGGTTTTATTTTGAGAAGAAGGAGCGTGGAGAGTAATCCGGTTGCTGGCGGCTGTTGAGGTGGAGGAGCGTGGAGAGTAAACAACAATCTGGCACTGACAGGTTGTGGAGCCTCCGCTGATATGCCATGAGTGACAGCCACCACGCCCACACAGACAGGGGAAGGGAAAACACACACAAGGGAGGTGGCTGGAGAATACAACCACCACAGTACCCACCCCCCTTAAGGGACGCCTCCAGGCTGTCTACCAGGGTTATCCCGGTGGAAGTCCCGTACCAGAGATGCGCCCACGATGTCTCGCCGGGGACCCAACACCTCTCCTCTGGACCATAGCCCTCCCAATCCACAAGATATTGGAATCCCCTTCCACAGCGACGAACGTCCAACAATCGCCTGACGGTGTAGGTTGGGTGATTATTGATGACGCGGGGTGGGTGGGGGAACACTCACTGGAGGAGACAAAGGACTGCTGGCAACAGGTTTCAACAGGGAGACATGAAATGTCGGATGAACCTTCATGTGTGAGGGAAGCTTGAGCTTGACTGCAGATGGATTGATAATAGAGTCGATGATGAAGGGACCGACATACCGTAGAGTAAGTTTCTTCGTCTCTGTCTTGAGTGGGAGATCTTTGGAAGAAAGCTAAACACTCTGACCTGGTAAGTAGTTGGGGGCCGGGGTCCTGTGGCGGTCTGCGATGAGGAGGTTGCGGGCCGCGGAGCGGAGCAGGGCTGCTCGGGTGTCCCTCCACACCTTACGACAGCGAGGAAGGTGGGCCTGAGCGGAGGGAACAGCAACTTCCTCTTCCTGGGCTGGAAACAGAGGTGGTTGGAAACCCATGGCACAATTAAAGGGTGAAATACCTGTGGATGCACTTGACAGGGAGTTGTGGGCAGCCACACAACGAAGGGCCGCCCCCAGATCCTGGTTGGCCCGTTCCGTTTGCCCGTTCGTCTGAGGATGATAGCCAGATGACAGGCTCACCGATGCTCCCAGAGCCTGACAGAAGGCCTTCCAAACGTGGGAAATGAACTGGGGACCCCGGTCAGAGACGATGTCGGTGGGGATCCCATGAAGTCGAATTACATGGTTGACCAGAAGATATGCAGTCTCTCGGGCAGTGGGAAGCTTGGAAAGAGCCACAAAGTGTACCATCTTTGAAAATCTGTCCACAATAGTTAGGATGATGGTATTTCCTTGTGAAAGTGGAAGTCCAGTAACAAAATCCAGTGCCACATGCGACCAAGGGCGACTAGGTACCGGCAGTGGGCGAAGCAGGCCAGAGGGAGACTGGTGGGAGGACTTGGGCACATACTGTACAGGCAGCAACAAAGGCCCTGGTGTCTTGAGCCATGGAAGGCCACCAGAACCGTTGTCTGAGAATAAACAGTGTGCGATGGACACCAGGATGACATGAGAGACGAGAAGCGTGTGCCCACTGCAGGGCCTTGGAGCGAACAGGGGTAGGCATAAACAGACTATTAGCTGGGCAGTTACCTGGGTTAGGCTGCGTTCGCTGAGCCTCCCTGACCAATGACTCAATCTCCCAGGTAACAGACCCCACCACGCAGGAGGCAGGCAGGAGAGTGTCTGGACTGGCAGCTGGTCCTTCGGAAGCGAACTGGCGAGAGAGAGCGTCAGGCTTGAGGTTCCGTGACCCTGGACGGTAGGTGAGGGTGAATGCGAAGCGGCCGAAATACAGGGCCCATCGAGCCTGACGGGAGATAAGGCGCTTGGCAGATTGGATGTACGCCAGGTTCTTGTGGTCCGTCCATACAATAAAAGGGAGTTCAGTTCCCTCCAGCCAGTGCCTCCACTCCTCTCGGGAAAGTTTGACAGCCAGCAGCTCTCTGTTACCCACGTCATAGTTCTGCTCAGCTGGGGTGAAGCGGCGAGAGAAAAATGCACAGGGGATGCAATTTTTGGTCTCGTTCCGAGCGCTGGGAAAGAACTGCCCCTACCCCGGTGTTGGAGGCATCGACCTCCACAACGAACTGGCGAGAGGAATCAGTGTGGGTGAGCACAGGGGCAGTAGTGAAGAGTCTCTTTAGCTCTGAGAAGGCTGCATCGCACTCTGGGGTCCAGGAAAATACAGTTGTAGGGGAAGTGAGTCTGGTTAAAGGACCCGCCACTCTGATGTAGTCCCTGATGAAGCGCCGATAGAAATTGGTGAAACCAAGAAACCGTTGAAGCTGTTTAACTGATGTTGGTTTGGGCCACCCCGCCACCACTTGGATCTTCTCAGGGTCGGTCCTAAGCTTTCCTTTCTCAATGATGTAGCCCAGGAATGAGATTGTGTTGACATGGAATTCGCATTTCTCACATTTTCCTTCATAAAGAGTCTGTTTTCCAGGAGTCTCTGCAGCACCTGCCTGACATGGGTAATGTGCTCCTCCTTGTTACAAGAGAATATGAGGATGTCATCCAGGTAGACAAAGACTGACCGGTTGAGAATTCATCAGTCCAAAAGGCATCACCAGATACTCGAAGTGACCGAGTGGTGTGTTAAAGGCCGTCTTCAACGCGTCCCCTTCTCGGATTCTGGCGAGGTGGTAGGCATTGCGGAGGTCCAGTTTGGAAAAAAGTGTGGCTTCCTGGAGGGGTTTAATGCGGAATTAATGAGGGGTAGTGGGTATTTGTTCTTTACAGTAATGGCATTGAGACCCCTGTAATCAATGCAACGCCGCAGTGAGCGGTCCTTCTTGGAAACGGCACCGCAGCCGCCTGGACCCCGGGCCGAGCGGTCTACAAACTGAGAAGGTCTGGTCTATCGAGGTTTTCTTGTGTACATCACCTGGCGCAGCTCGTGAGGTGGCCTAGCAAGTAACCCGCTAGCAACATGCACAGCTGCAATAAGCTAACAAGCTAACTAAGCCGAAATTGAGCCAGAACCTTTCCTTTTTTTGTTTTATCATTTATTGAAGTGATTGATATTTCAGGCTGAGAGGACAATGGCTCGTTAAATATGGTTGATTAAGCTGCGTACTTCAAGCCAACAGTTATGTTAGCATTCGTTATTTAACAGTAAGTAAATATAGGAGTAACCGATGTTTGTAAACAAACGTTCAAACGCAGAGGCTGGTGGGTAAAAGCAACATTCTGATCAGACTGAATACAGCAGTAGCAAAGCAGAATTTCTTCATTATGAGTTAAGATACTACAAATATCAATAGAAAATACCTGATAAACTCTGTTTATATAAACTCCTGTTATACTCTTTATGTTACTAATTTAAACGTGATGAAATCGTAAAATTCATTACTGGACAGCTTCCTCAAAAACAAGGACTACAGAGTTTCCCTTGCGATCGTCCATCCAGCAGGCCAACCGGATTATATACATGTTTTTTTATATAACACATTTCGTATTGTCTGGTAAATTATATGGCGCCCTGCCGGTGTTACCGAACAAATTGTGGCCCGAACAACTGGTGATATTCTATTATTTTTGACAGATGTATTGGGGCGTGTACCTTGAGGACCCATTGTTGACTCACCGGGAAATAAACATCTCGATCGCTTCGTGTGTTTTTCAAATTCATCTTTTGGTATATCTGACGACTTTGATGCACGTTCAGTATGCGTATGTGAGGTTGTGGGTGAGAAGCTGATATCGTGAAGCTTACAGTGACGACTAGAACATGACAAAGTAGGTGACTATGGGGATGCCTGATAGCTTTGATAGCTGTCCATACCTTTAGACCGCCTCTATGTGAAACACAAGTTGTTTACTCACAGCCCGAAAGCAGCCTGGAGATGGCAAGCTGTGATCCGCTCCAAATAAATGGTGATTCAACTTCTCCAGCCATTCTCAAGCGATCAATGTTTTTATTAAATACCTGTATCCCTCTCATCACAACACAACTCTACACTGTGCATCAGATATGTGTCTTTATTACAATTGAATGTAAATTGTCAATTTGAAAATATAGCAACATAAAACGAACAAACTAGCACTGGGTTGTTTGTGAAACAGTAGCCTACCATCAAAGATGTTTGCAGACTTGACATGTTATTGCTGTGAAAATAACAAATTGAATCCATAGAATATAGTTGTTCCATCATGACTTCTAGCATATACGTGTAAGCAATTATGTCTACCTTCCCACTCTTACAGCATTAACACCCAGGTTGCAACATTCACATTTTGGTTCCCAAATGTCAGTTTAGTTTACATAAATGCACTTTTTGTTTTCCAGGTCATTGTAATGTAGCTCTACACCTGTTGTACTTGTAGAGTGTAAGCCATGGTAGGGAAACAGGTTTGATCCAGATCCTCGATGGCCAATTACATTGATTGCAGATTGCTTTCTGCTCACATTTAAGAAGTGAAACATGTCTGTGTAGACATACAGAATTCAGGGTTTTATATGTTGTTAGTGTAAACCAAACATAAATATGTATATATTAATAAGTATGGGTATATTTATGTATACACAATAACTATTGTACCGTATATTCATTCTGGATTTACTTTTCTGTGGTTTACCGGATTAGCCATGGAATATTGTTTTAACATATAACTTTTTTTTCTGCACAGTGTAGAGTTGTGTTGTGATGAGAGGGATACAGGTATTTAATAAAAACATTGATCGCTTGAGAATGGCTGGAGAAGTTGTATCACCATTTATTCGGAGCGGATCACAGCTTGCCATCTCCAGGCTGCTTTCATTGCTGATCCTATATTGGCTTGGGTACTAGTAATCAATTAAAATAATATTGTAGTTGCTGCTGCCTGATTTTTGCCCACCTGCACTACGTGACTACATCAGCTCGGTAACTCCTATAGTTTATATGGCTAGTTATTTAATATAATTAAATATTTGCAATAAATAACACCTTACTGTAAAATTGTTTAATGAGTTTGTAATCGCTCAACTAAAGTGTGTTGAATAGAGGGAACACTCTCTGAAAACTTAATATTTATCTAACATAACATTTTATATTTTCCTTCTTTCTCCAAACCAGTCTGGAGGATGTCCCACTTACAGAAGACACCAGGGTTTTATTGTGGCAGCCCATCCAGGTCCAGTAGCACCACCAGGGACTCCCTGCAGCTTAACATACAGTGGGGCAAAAAAGTATTTAGTCAGCCATCAATTGTGCAAGTTCTCCCACTTAAAAATATGAGAGGCCTGTACTTTTCATCCTAGGTACACTTCAACTAATGCCCCTTTCACACCTCCGGCTCGGAGCTTCGGAGCTAAGAGGTGGCGTTGCTTACGTCTCTCTTACGTCGAGGCGTGCAGGAAACTAAACCCACCTCCCCTGAACATGGGTCAACTGTCAGCCTGCCTACAAGCAGTGTGCCTATAAACACACTTTATAAAGTCAGGCAACACTAACCAGGCTTCGTGTGATTCTGTTTATTTGTACCTGACTTTGACCATCCGTTCACTGTTATCGATCATTGTGGAGAGAGGCAGACGTTTTGTTTTGTATTATAGCAGCTATCGGATGGAATCAATACATGGGCTGCAAAGGTTGTCGTGTCCGACTATCACAAGTAGAATCATAATAAAAATACGCCGGTAAAATAAATGTGCCTGTAGAAAACGGTTTATGCCACAATAGGATAGCAATAGCAAGTAGTCAGTTTAGCTTCGGTTGCTATGCTAACATCACCCATTTTATACCAGAGAAACTTTCATAACAGCGTTGTGATGCCAAACAGCGTCAATTCAGACTGACACACATTCACTTAGGCTAAGGGGAACTGGGGATATGTATCAACTGCTTGTGTGAGTCGGACAGTGAATACTTTAGAGCGGCCGCTGCAGTGCGAGCTAACCGGGAGCTAACGGGAGAATAAACTCCCGTGGAAGAGCAGGCAGCACTGCAGCGGTCGGTAAATGCCGCAGAAACACATCAATAAACAATGAACCACGGCACTCTGGAGAAAAGCATAAGGTTGGAGAAGTCGTTATTTAATTTAATCTGGCTTTGTGTGATTAAAAGCAACACGATCATCGACCCGACGCAGTTCCCCGTTGTTGTTGTGAGCGCCGTAATGGCTGCCGTTGGGGAGCAAATCAGGGATGTAAACGGTGACGTCATGACGCAGCAGCGGCAGCACCAGTCGGGCTCTGGGCGGTGTGAACAGAGTGGGAGCAGAAAAGGGAAACCGGAGCTGGACCAGAAAAGCTCTAGCTCAGAGCTAGAAAGGGAAAAGCGCTGGTGTGAAAGCCGCATATGAGAGACAGAATGGGGGGGAATAATCCAGGAAATCACAAACAAGATTTCTGGATTTTTTTTTCTCATTTTGTCTCTCATAGTTGAGGTATACGTAGGATGAAAATTACAGGCCTCTCTCATCTTTTTAAGTGGGAGAACTTGCACAATTGGTGGCTGACTAAATACGTTTTTGCCCCACTGTATATACATTAAAATATTTAACAGGATCTAATGTTATGCATTTTAATAATTTCTGTCAATTTAGGCTCCAAAATGGTGGAATGAGCTCCCCATTGACATCAGGACAGCAGAAAGCTTACACACCTTCCGGCGCAGACTGAAAACTCATCTCTTTCAACTCCACCTCGAGCGATATAATTACTAACAAAGAACTGCTAACAGAGCACTTATGAAGCTTAGCGCAAGTTCAATAAGGAAGACCTAACACGAGTCACTTACACGTCAATCTATGGCTCCCTTCCCCCCTCATTAAATATGAGGGCGTCACCCCTCAGCAGCCAATAGCTGCACATGCTAAATTCGTTAAATGCCTGCTCTTCCTCCCTGTCAGTTGTCATGTGCAGATGACCGCAAACAGTAGCAGTAATACTACTCCTCCTCGTGAGAAAAACAAACAAACAGAAAAACTAGCGCAATATGTCCAACTCGGACAATTCAGACGAATCTGGTATGGATATCTTTGATCCCGGTTCGACTCCCCACAGCGGCCTATCATCGGGGGTAGACTTCCTCATCGCCCGACTCCAGCAGCAGGGCATCCCCACAGCTCCAGGCCTCACTCTCTCGCAGCCCGGGGAAGCAGCCTCAAGCAGCTCCCCCAGAGAGACCAAGGCGAGGACGCGGCCGGCCGCGGAGGAAAAAGGACCAGGAAATCGAGCCCTCCAGGACCCCGTCTGCCTCCCAAGTCCACCCCTTCCCAGGCTCACCAGGCCGGGAGCGGGGAGAGTAGCGTGGCCAGCGCCCTGCAATCCCTGGATAGCTCCATAAGTAGCCATCGATGCTCGCCTTCAGGCCATTGAAGACTCCGGCACAGGAGCGTCAACGTCTGTCGCACTCCCGCCCGCTGGGGTTTTCAGGTCAGGGTGTTCCACGCATCCCAGCGGCAGCTCATCCTTATTCTCTGGCTTCGGCCCTCCCAGCCCCCCCCTGCAGGTAGGCCTTTTATTTCCCAAGCCGTTAACATCTCCACACGGCTTAGGTCAAAAATTCTTCAAGGGAAGGATGTTAACCTGCTTAGCCTTATTCTGCCCTCCCCAGAGTGCGATAAAGCCATCGCCACAGGAGGAAATATCACCGCCGTCTTTAAGACCCGCAGACCCCAGGCTCATCAGAGACATCAGCGTAGGGCAATTTATGGTAGCTTTCGGCATCTTCCGTGACGTAATCTGTTCCGTCTACCCTGAGAGAAGAGTAGAATTAGATGCATACATGGCCATTATCGGAGATATCAACCTTAGATACGGGAAATCCATCTTCTACCAGTACCATAAAAGCTTTTCTAGTAAAGCAGCGCTTCACCTAGCGCATAGCAATATCCACCTCGACATCGAGCTGCTGGTGATGGCTACCGGCGGGCAATTCGCTATTTCCTGCAACAGCTGCGGAGCGCAGGGCCACATCGCTGCCCTCTGCCCATCAGTGCCTTTCTCCGCGCCCAGAGCCTCTCACATGCAATATTCCGGAATCGATAGACCAAACCGTCAGTTTCTGCAGGGAGGCACACCCGAAGTCCGTATGCCCCAGGCGCAACCAAAACCTAGTGGCTCTGCGCCAGAAACCTCGTGGTGGAAAAACATTCTGAAACATCACCCCTCCACTCCCATTAACATCGCTCAGCTAGCAGCTGCGCTATCCACCAGATTCCGTGTTCGTGGACTATCTCCTATCAGGGCTCTCCCAAGGCTTCAGGGTAGGGGTCCTCTCATCTCCCACAGTTACTTTCGTAGCAAAAAATCTTCAGTCAGCCGCTAAAGAACCTAACATAGTCTCCCAGCTTATCGACAAAGAACTCATAAAAGGATATAATCGGTCCATTTAGCTCCTCCCCCTTCCCAGTGTTTCGTTCAAATCCCATCGGAATAGCCACACGCAAGGACTCCGAAAAGAAAAGGCTGATTTTCGATCCGTCCGCTCCCCGTTCCGGCCCATTTTGCAGCGTCCCTTCAGAGCAGTTTTCCCTTCACTATGCCTCAGTGGACAATGCAATCAAATTGATTAAGTTCACAGGGCACGGAGCATGGCTCTCCAAAGCGGACATTACTGACGCCTTCAAAATCATTCCTATTCACCCGTCCCAGTGGAAACTGTTCGGCATTAAGTGGGAGTCCAAATTCTATGTCGCCGTTCGCCTAACCTGCGGGTGCAGAAGCAGCCCCTCCATTTTTAACTCCTTCTCGGAAGCGCTTTTCTGGATCTTGCTGAACATAGTTAGAATCCCCTCCGTCCTTCACCTACTGGACGACTTCCTCCTCATAGATCCGCCACAGGACAGCTCAGGGGCCTCACTAGGCAAACTAAAACACTGCTTTCAGGAGTTAGGCGTCCCCCTCTCCAAGGAGAAAACGTTAGGTCCCAACACAAGCTTAGAGTTCTTAGGCATCACCCTCGACTCTATAGAGATGAAGGCATCTCTCCCCTCATACAAATCATACTGCGAGCAACACATCATCACAAAACAACAGTTGCTCTCCCTTCTAGGACACCTCAACTTCGCCATGCGCATCATCCCCCAGGGGCGCTCGTTCATCTCCCGCCTCCTGGACACAGCATCAGCGGTCGACAATCTTCATGACCGCGTTCTACTAGACGAAGGCTGCCGCTCAGACCTACGTTTCTGGTCTCTCCTGCTCGCCCACTGGAACGGAGTTACTTTTTTCTATGATGACCTCGCGTGTTCCTACGACTCAATCAGGTTTTTCACGGATGCCGCCCCATCCGTGGGTTTTGGGGGTTTCTTTCAGGGCGAGTGATTCACAGGGTCCTGGCCCCCGTCATTCCCTAATCATGCCTCATCCTCCGCTCTGCACGAGATATTCCCGATCGCTGTTGCATGCCACGTATGGGGTCACCTGTGGTTCCGTAAACGCATCTCGGTGCTGTGCGACAACCAATCAGTGGTTGAAATAATCAATAAGGCGCGCTCCCAGTGCAGCGACATCATGCCATTCATGAGAAGCATTACGCGTTCCTTCATAATCCACAACTTCATCATCACAGCTCGCCACATCCCCGGTCACCTCAATGTCGTCGCCGACTCCCTCTCTCGCTTTCATTTCCAGACATTCCGGAGCCTCTGCCCGGACGCCAGCTCGCAGCCAGTCGGAATCCCTCCACTTCATCTCCTCTCTCTCTGCACTAATCAAGAGTCCCCTAGCATCTGCCAGATTCTACATGAGAAAGGGCTTAGCCGCATCCACCCTCAGATCCTATGATTTCGGATGGAGAACGTTCTGTCCTCATCTCCACCGTGTGCGCCTTTATGGGCTACTGCACCACTGATCGACACCTCAAACCCCAGTATATCCGGAGCCTCTTAGCAGGAATTCAATTTAACGTTCGCTGCTCCGATCCTAGCTTTCCCAGCCTATGCTCAAACCCTACGGTAAAACTCATCCTTAAAGGGCTGTATAAGACAGTTCCCCCCGCTGCAGACCCGA
This sequence comes from Champsocephalus esox, assembly GCA_036324585.1. Classification (NCBI taxonomy): domain Eukaryota; kingdom Metazoa; phylum Chordata; class Actinopteri; order Perciformes; family Channichthyidae; genus Champsocephalus; species Champsocephalus esox. The sequence goes on from CM070490.1 coordinate 32,245,569, forward strand.
AGCTCCCCATCACGCTCCCCGTTCTGCACCTCATGCTGTCCACGCTCAGGAAAGGATTATTCTCCCCCTACATCGATGCGCTGCTCGATGCTGTATTCCTACTAGCCTTCTACGCGCTCCTCCGACCCGGTGAATTCACCACAGCTTCCCTCACGTTCGACCCAAGTCAAGACGTCTGCCTCTCCGACCAAAAGCGGAGGAGCCTGCTCAGTCAACGCAGCTCGCATCGATTCCCCGTTATGCCCTTTTAATTCCATGATTAAATTCCTGCGCTGCAGACCCTGCACCAATCCGTCCTAACCACTTTTTCTCATCAAAAGAAATGCCCCCCCCTAACGCTTCGCCTGTTCACCTTTCTACCTCAAGCAAGTCCTCACTAAATCCGGCCTATCACCTACATCATACTCAGGACATTCCTTTAGGATAGGTGCAGCCACCTCGTCTGCTAATCAAGGTCTCTCCACCTCATCCCTTCAACAACTAGGACGGTGGACCTCCTCCGCCTTCGCAACCTACATTCGCCCAGACATCAGCACCGTACTGGCTTCCCAAAGATCTCTCGGACCCTAACTATGGTATTTATACATATAACTGGTGGTGGCTCATAAACACATTCACAGTATACATGTCTCACTAAGGTTCCTGATATTCAAAACTGCATTCCTGTCCTAATTCCGCGAGCCCCGCCCACAGGGAATAATGTCTCGTATCACGCTGCAACTACATGTAACGGGCTTCATCTCCGGCACACAGGTATTTCATTCCCAGGCCTTGCTCAAACGTATCAGTGTAAAATGTATTTCCTGCAGTCAGGCGTGGACTCGGGCCACCGTACACCCCCGTGGCAGTTACAAAACAAAGAAAAATAAAGAAAGAGAAAAGAGTAAAGAAAAATATATATATATATATATTAGTGCTGTCAAAATTATCGCGTTAACGGCGGTAATTCATTTTTTTAATTAATTGCGTTAAAATATTTCACGCATTTAACGCATGTGCAGAATGGCCCGCCCCGTGCCACCAGTGGCAGCGCCAGGGTATGGCTGGGGCTACACCCATACCAAGAAATGGCTTAGCCCTCACCATGAAAAATGATGTTAAAGTAAGCAAAATAAAGTCTGCCAACTCGCGGAGTAAATTGCACAGACAGCAGTTAGTAAGATTTATTTCAGTAGCCACGGTTTTGAAAACTTTTGTCACATAGTGATCGTCTTCTCAATAGAACATCTTTGATAACGGCGTGGTGTTGTTACAGGAAGTCCCGACGGAGAATACTTTTGCTGTAGTACAGGGGTGCACATAATGGTACACAGGTTATGTGCATAATCTGAAATGCGTACCGTCACTTGTGTCACAAAGCGCATTTGCGTACAGACGTATTTGTGAAGCTTTTCCGGAAGGCGGTTAGATCACCGGACGACAGAGTCGGTCTCCGTGTGCACAGACAGGGCTGCTGTTAACGTCGGTCTGTACAACGGACTTGTGCCAAAACTACGCCAACCGGCTGCGGAGGGAGACTCCCCCATCACTGGAGAACTGTGCTAAAACAGCTGATCACAACGCTCTGTGGTCACGAAGTACTCCACTAGCCGCCGCCGCCCCCCTCTGTCGACTTTCCTGAAGTACTAGCCCCCCCTCTGTCGACTTTCCTGAAGTACTCCCCCGTTGATTGAAATCAACACGTAATGAATTAAGACCCCACGGTTTGATGATTGATAGGTGTGTGGGCTGTCTTTCATTTTGACACGCAGAATCATGTTATAATAAACATAGATACTGTATGTTAAATGGATATATCCGCCTTCTTTCATTTATCTTTCCATTCCCACATATACATAAATAAATGACATATTTTGGACATAGTTCGAATGGTGATTAATCATGATTAATTAATTTTTAAGCTGTGATTAATCTGATTAAAAATTGTAATCGTTTGACAGCCCTAATATACATATATATAGAAGTAGTTAAGCTGTCAGCACATTTAATGTGCCATGTTTGATTTTGAAGCTGCTCTGTCATTTTGATGGCTGGGTTTGTTTTATGTGTTTGCTGATTATTATGTCATTATTGTTTATGTTTTGTTATTATATATATATATATATTTATATATATTATATATATATATATATGTTATATATTTATATATATTATATATATATTATATATATATATAATATATATATTATATATATATATATATATATACCGTCACCTGTGTCACAAAGCAAGTTAAGACCCCTAATATGTATATATGTGTATATATATGTATATACATGTATATTTATATATGTATATGTATATGTATATATGTATATGTATATATTTTTATTTTTTTTTAGATATATATATCTGCTTCCCAGATCACCAGTCACCCCACAAGGTAAGCAACTCAGTTCATCTCAGTATTTCATACTTCACTGGTTTTGGGGATTTCATCGGAGCGGTGCTTTCCCTCCTGAATGATTATCCTGCAAACCGGGGCCTAATCGCCAAACACCATTACATTCTCCTGTTGTATTATCATGGCAATCATTTTATTCATATGACGTGTAAACAATAAATATGTAATTCTTACATCACGTCTCTCCGGTTTGAAATATACTAATAAAGGACTGGCTTATCTATAGCCAGTTGAGTAGCACTTGAAATGCTTGGCTCTATGAAACCTGATGTACTTAAATGATTCTGTTTTCTTCAAGGTTGTGTCTTCCTGGTCGAATGTACTTATTGTAAGTCACTTTGGATAAAAGCGTCAGCTAAATGTAATGTTTAAGGAAGGACCCGCAGCCATCCCATCATTCCACAAATGATTTCCGTATTTCATTTTGTAAATAATGGTAATGACCTTGGTAAATCAAATGAAGAATGAATTCAACCATTAATGTATTTTAATTGTAAAGGTAAGAGTGTATCTATCAAATCTCCACAGTCTCATGTTTTCCTCTATGTCAGTGCTTCTCAAAGTGTGGTCCGCGGACCACGGGGTCGTGGACGTAAATTTCACTTTGAGTAAGTTTTCCGCACTCTCGCAGGAATATCTACGCAATGGAGCGAGCTTAAGTTTCAGTTTCTTTTGATTGCATGATATAGCCCAGATAAACACCTTCATCACACATGTGGCCACTTGTTTGTGGAGTTAGGTGGTCCACGAGTGTTTTTTTATTGGTTAAGTGGTCCTTGGTATGAAAACGGTTTGAGAAACACTGCTCTATGAGCTAAATAAGTTCATCTGCTCTCTTTACCGGCTTTCTTCCTTGTTGTTATCCCTCTGCTGCACTTAGCACTGGGGCCTGTACTACGAAGCTGGTTCAACCTAACCTGGATATGTTTGAGTTAGCCGGTTGACCTAATCCAAAACATACGCGCTCTCGCTAAACTGTACTACGACGCTGGTTATCAAGTGGATCAAAGTTTTAGGGATTTAGGCTCAGTCAGCTCAGGGACTGTTTGGTTACTTTAGTTTGGTAAATGAAATAAATGTTTGAACTTTGTAGTAGTTCACTGTAGTTGCTGTCATAAGTCATTTGTAGACTAAGTGGCAAAAAGTGTTTTTTTCACATTTGTAGTTTATAGAGAAATGTAGACACAAGTTGGAAGGGAGCACAATAAACCTGACGAGTTTGAATTTGAGTTGATTATGAGTTTATTTTCAATTGATAATTAGTTCACTTTAGTTTCTCACACAACTTGACACAAGCCATGGGTTCAGGTCCGGACTTATAAAATACTGCTTAAAATACTACTTCTGCATACAGTATGTGACACTGAGTGTTGCACGGCCAGATACGGCTCAGCTGACTCAGATCAGGAAATATATGACACATGACACATCGACGTCTGCACTCACAGTGCCGCGGACAGTAGGCAACATAATGTTACTTTGATCCGGTTACTTATGTTGTAGCAGATATTTAATTAAGCTTTCTTAACATAATTGTATAATAGTCAGACTGCTCTGAAGATGGGAGGTGATGTTTTATTCATTTTCACGTTCACACAGTCGGTGATTTTGGCCGGCCGTCTTTCCTGCAACGGCAGTTAAAACTGTATTTCCTCCGCACACTGAGCTCTGATTCGTCAGCAGGCGTGGTGCTTTCGCTGAGTTGATCTCTTATCCTGGAACCTATCCGGCTTCGGAGCACAGACTAGGTTCCAGGATAAGTCACCATGGAGATCTAGCCCGCTAAAAAGTGAACCAGCTTCGTAGTACCGGAAATCCCAGAAGTTATCTTGCTAAACGAAAATCCTGCTTCGTAGTATACGCCCCAGGTTAGCCGCACAGCATAAGTTACCATGGAGATCTAGCCTGCTAAAAAGAGAACCAGCTTCATAGGACCGGAAACCCTGAGTTTTCCCTAAAGTTAGCCGGCTAAGCGAAAATCCTGCTTCGTAGTACAGGCCTCTCGTGTGTCCTCGGGCATCAAGGCAGTTAGGACAGCGGGTATGATCTGTCCCTTAACCTCATCCAGTAGAAAACGGCAACAATATTGCAGTAGATACTTTAGATTCTAAGGTAGGCCTATAGGAAAACAATCTTGTCAGTTAAAAGCAGCAAAACTAATTTCAGCTAAAGTGTGTTACTTAAGTTATTTATTTGTATTATGTCCACAGTATGTAATATTATGCACAGCAATGGCGACGATCTGAAGAGATGTGCATTTGTATGCCCTGTGGGATGATGCTGTCTATGAGCTGCAGCACTGTTCTGATGGACGTCGGTGGATGAGGCGCCTGAGCTTTATTTTAGGTTTCTTCCTACATCACCGGTTGTTCTTATGGTTGGCAGCTCTGTGCTGGACAGTTAAATAAAAATACTTGTATTTCTCTTTTTTGGTTTGCAAGGGAGTCACCTTCCGCGGAGCCCATTTTCTGTAGTATTATCCTAACAAAGAGAAAACAAGAGGGAAAAACCCTTATTTAGTTTTTTTAAAAAGTGACAATATCAGCTTGCATTCATCCAACACAAATACGACACAGTCAGTCAGTCATTAAGTTCTATTTAAAATGTTAATGTGCTACATATCCAAACAAACAACCAAAGTGTGCAATCCAATGAATGTTAATCTAACTGGGTTTTGATAGATAACAATTATTTTATTTCTATTGTGCACTCTAATCAATATTAATCTAACTATTGTTCGTTTATACATTTTAAGAATGGCGTTTATCTTTTTTGAGAATGAGTTCTTATTTGATTTTATTTATTGGGGTCTACAACAGATCAGAGCCATAGCGAGATCTCTCTACGGCTCTGCAACAGATGATACAAATGTTTGTGTCAGTAAATGTGTACTAACAGAGGCGGGGGTGTGTGTAGAAATAACGGGGACAGAGCTGCTGTCAGACGAACAGCTGTGCAGTGTCTTCACAAACGGACGTCGCTTCACGTGACGCCCCGGAGGAAAGGACGTCCCATTGCTCTTAAAACTCATTTTCCTGCTTCTCGTGGTTTCCTTGCGTCCCTCCATGCTTCCCTGGTGGGACGGACAAGACATAGGGAAACGACGCAAGTGAGGGACGCAAGGATTTAATTTAACCGACCTGAGACGGGGCCGAAGCCTCGCTGCCTGTTGATACCGCGTGACTGCTTCAGGAAGCGATTCAGATCCGTTGAACCGTTGAACCACAACGCTCATAATACTCATGGATGTGTAATATACCATATTACCCCTCCTGTACCCGGTGACACGATGGAATCAAGAGAGCTCAGTGAGGCAAGTCCGGGTGTGTCGTGGGATTTTGTGACAACCATACGTTATTATTGCAATATACAACTACACCAAAATAATTATTTTTTAATTTACTATATCAGTACTTTGTAGGTTTATATGTACGTAATCTGCGCGACTTGCGCGTCCACATCTCCACGTGCAGTGCTGCATAAACATGGCTGAGTCAGCGATAACTCTCGAGGGGTGGAGGTATGCCCATTTCTTTGAGTTCGTCCGAAGAATAGACAGGAATGCGACGGTGAGGTGCAAACTGTGTCCAGGCCAGAAGCTGTTATCCACTGCTGTAAACACCACGTCAAACCTCAACAAGCATCTGCAAAGAACACATGCTAAGGTGAAGCTACCGCACACGCTATTTGTTGTTTGTTTATATCACGTAGTCTGTTCTTCTTCTCTGTCTTCCGGTTGTTGCCTGTTTTGAATGACAAATACACACTACCGCCGCCTGCTGGTAAGGAAAGTTCTCATTCATAACACTCCGTTCGATGTCTCACTATGGGATGCGCCTCATCGCGGAGCAAACAGAAGCTTCAATCTCATTACGCCAATCCTGATTGGCTGGTGATCTTGACGTCAACGTCAGGGGAAATCACCCCCTATAAGTAGCCTGCACCACGACGCATGCGTCATTGAAACACCTCTTCTCGCTTCAGAGCACATCTCTAATAGTAGCCGGGCTAGCTTAACAGTCCACAGACTGAACCAAAGCTAATTTGAGTCGACGAGCGTTAGCCGGCTACCCTTTCTGCTTCGCAAGAAGACTATAGTACTAACACACCAGTTAGTATTATAAATAATCAACCCCGCCGTTCTTCCTCTGGAATTAAGGTAAGGTTTTGATTTCAAAGTTAGCAAAACCCGTTGCTAGCTTGTTTTTTCCCTCACTGCCGACACCACGGTAGCGAGGACGCTTTTTATTTTCTCTTCTCACGGAGGAGAAAAGGATTAAAAGAATATTACCACACCAGGTAATATTCTTTGAGAAAAAAGACCCACACCGTAATTTTTTCTCCGGATTAAAGACAGGTTGGTAACACCTTTTTTCTCGACGTACCTGTTACGAGCGGGTCCTCTCCACGCCACGCAGCGAATGAGATGGACGCCTCTCTCCCTCACACCAGAGGAGTCAGGGACTCGGAGGCTCGACTCGGAGGCTCGACTCGGAGGCTCGACTCGGAGGCTGCGGGTTGAAGGTATCAGGCACAGACTCACACCAGGTCTGCTCGTCCTGCCTTCGGGCTGGAACACGCCCAGGAGGCTATTGACAACCCCGGCTCGTGCGGGCATTGTGCCCGCTTCACCATGAAGAGCCTCCGCCGACGGTTAGCACAACAAGCTAGCTTGTCGGGACAGGATCCCTTTCATGTCCAATGATTTGCCGGGAGGCAATCAAGACTGAGCCCCTCACCATTACGGTCTGGGGCTCATCAACAGCGTCAGCCGCGGAACCGGGAATGGGGCCCCACGCTCTACCAAGCTGGGGCTCCCGGCTGGACCTCACCATGGTTTCACCTGCGGAGGATGTCCTAGAATTGGATTACATGGAGGACGAAGAGGATGCCTCTGATTCGGATGAGCAAGAAGACGACAACTTCATGTCATCAGCTCAGGCTGCAAAGCCGGGAGCGATGGCTGCTCTCCCGGGCGATAGCACACCAGCTTCGCCCTGTCTAAGCATGGACCTGCAGGCTGTGTGTCAGCGCGCTGCGCCCAGGCTAGACATCCCGTGGCCCGAAATGGCCAAGGAGACCTCCAGGTCCCGTTACGAGGGGAAACATTTTCCCCAAACAACGAGGACGAAGAGGCAACTCCTTCCGGTCTTCCCGGAGATGTTGGATGAGGTGTCGGTCTCGTGGAGAGACCGGCTCTTTAGCAACAAGGCCCCAATCCAGGGTGCCTCCTCCCTAGACTGTGACGGTATGGAGAGGCTCGGCCTGCTCCGCATACCGCCTATGGAACCGCTGGTGGTAACCCACCTCCTACCGAGGATGGCCCCGTCACCAAGCAGGAACCCCACACTGCCAGCAAAGGCGAACAGATTCCAGTCGACCATGACTGAACGGTCCTACAGAGCCGCAGCGTTGTCCGCCAGGGCTCTGAACGCTTCCTCACTGCTAACTGCATACCAAGCGGAGCTCTGTGAGGATCTGTCAAGCAATCCTGGACCGGCCACTCTGGACGAGATGGCTGCAGTCACAGACATTTGTCTCCGTGTCCAACGCTGCGCCGTCCAGGCCACGGGCAAGGCAATTATGGTGGTGCAGGAAAGAGCTAGATGGCTCAACCTCCCAGACCGGGAAAAGGAGGATGTGCTTGACATGCCCATCGTTCCCGAGGAGATTTCCGGCTCCGCTCTCGCTTCCATGCAGAGGAGATGCGAGTCAAAAAAGAAGGAAGACGAGGCCCTCCACCTCTGCCTCCCTCAAAGGGTCCAGCCGCTGCCTTCACAGGGGCAACCCTTCGCCCAAGCTGCCCCGAACCCTGCTCGGTTTAAAATACCGAAACAGCAGAGGTCGCAGCCCGCCCCGAATCCCCAGCCCAGGCAGGAGACGAAGGCGTGTTGGCCTAGAAAGTCTCCGGTTCCGGCTGCAGCCCAGGCGCAGCCAACCCAGACTTTCGACCAGCAGTCGAGGAAGAAAAAGCGAGCGGGCCTGACAGCCCCCCCTTCTCCTCTCCGTGAATGTGTTCCCGCCGCCTCGAGATATGCCTAAACACCATCCTCAAGTCTGCACAAACACATGTCACACACTGGTTGATCACTCTGTCATTAAACATTTGCCGCTGACGCATTCAGGCCGAGGGCGCAGCTCAAAAAAATGAATAGAAAATCAATAAAACCAATAAACAGCCCGCCAATTCTTCCCCTTTTGAGAGCAGCTACGGCATCTCTCAAAAGGCGGATTATTGACGGGTCTGTGAAGGCACCACCGCCACGCGCATGCGCAGTGCCGGTTGGGGCTTTAAGGGCACTACCGTCACGCGCATGCGCAGTGCCGGCTGGGGTCGTGAAGGCTCCACCGTCACGCGCATGCACAGTGCCGGCTAGAGCTGTAAAGGACAGCCCGCCAATTCTCCCCCTTTTGAGAGCAGCTACGGCATCTCTCAAAAGGCGGATTATTGACGGGTCTGTGAAGACACCACCGCCACGTGCATGCGCAGTGCCGGCTGGGGCTTTAAGGGCACCATCTCAGCTGGCTCTAGGGAGCATACAGCAGGAGATACTCACGACATCTGCCTGGGCTTCTCAAAACAGTTATACTTTATCTGTTTTCACAAACCCAGAGAGAGTCAACCCATATTCTGGAGAGAGAGGTTCTCTCTCTTCTAGAAAGAAGGGTTTTATCTATAATGCCCACCGAGCGGAGTCAGATTACGGGGAAAAATGTCCTAGTAAAGCACCCACTCAATATGGGCCTTATAATAAAACTAAACCCGAGAGTATTGGTTATTATGTAATGCGTAGTGGCACTACACCCGACTTTTCTAGTGCGGGACGCGCCTACAGGTGCTGTCTTTTCACGGAAGGTGGTCACCACGGACGCAGGTCAGACAGGATGATAGGGTATTTATGAAGGTCGCCCGGTGAGAGGTCCCTAGAGCAGAGACCTCCAGCAGGCACACGTAAACTACCCGGAGCTTTTAGCGGTGTTCCCCACCCTAAAACGCTTCCTGCCTTCTCTCAGAGGACACCATGTCCTCGTGAAGACAGACAACACGATATCGTGTATGAACCGCCAGGGGAGGTTGCGTTGTCTCCAGTCACACACACTGGCACACAAACTGATCCCTTGGAGCGGCAGACGTCTCCTCTCTCTGAGAGCGACACAGGTACCGGGAGTGATGCCCCTCGGGACAGAATTACTGTCCAGAGGTGCACCACTCTATGCAGACTGGACTCCTCATCCAAGGATCGGGAGTCCGCTGTGGGTGCGTTACGGCGGAGCCGCGTTAAATCTGTTCGCAAGGGGAGAAAATGCTCAATGACAGCTGTTCTCTTTGATTTAAACGCACTGTTAGGCGGGGACACACTCGTACACGATTGACCTCCGGGTCCTCTGTGCGTGTTCCCACCCCTGGCTCTGTTACCCCCAACTCTGGCCAGAGTGAAAGAGCAACGCCACACATTTACTTAGCCCCCACCACGCAGGGACAGATTGTCTCAGGCGGGGGGGGCGATCCTTTACCCACGCCCAGAGCACGGGGCACTATGGGCCTGACCCGTGAGTGGTACAATCTGAATACAGTGGGACTCCCTCAGAAGGTGATAAACACTATTCAGAGTGCGAGAGCTTCCTCCACCAGGTCTCTTTACGACTGTAAGTGGAGGGTGTTTGAGGAGTGGTGCCTTCCAGAAGGGCACATCTCTTTTCAATGTCCTGTCGGGGTGATTTTATCATTCCTACAGGAATGATAAAATGATGATGATGATGATGATGATGATGATGATGATGATGATGATGATGATGATGATGATGATGATGACACTGTGGCACTGAACCCTGGGATATGCTAGACGGAGAGTGGATCAAGGTACATTAAAGAAAAATACACCAGCTATCAAAAATGTAAGCTAACCACACGGATCGTGTCAATCAGGCAGCAGCGTTAATAACGAGCATATTAACATCTGCGCAGCAGTCTACGTCTCCCGCCAGGAGTAACCTCTCCTCGGTAGATGGAGAGATAGGCACTCTTTTTCGCCAGGCCAACTCTACACAACCGAGCAGTTCAAGGCCACAGCAGCCCCCATCAACTCGTCATAGAGTGAGGCAAAATTTCAACTTGTGGGCCTCTGGAAGCAGGAGGAGGAGGTAAGATCAGGGTTGCCAACTCTCACGCATCTGGCGTGTGACACACGCTTTCACGGTCAATCTCATGCTCTCACGCTGCCCAAACTATTCTCACGCCAAAAACAAGATGAACCGGCATCGTTTTTGGTTGGTTATTAACAATGTTGAGTTGACAGCTGCTCAAGCTGTCGATCCGCTCCCTCCCCGCCCCCACCACTCTTAACAACGTTAACAGACAGCAGAGCAGTGGGAATTGGTTGGTCAATACCCGACCCGTATTGCGCATGCGCAGATCTGTCTTAATGCCAGGCTTTTCATCAGTCGACGGCGAACTCCACAGAAGGAAAGGTGGGGTTGCACAGTGCACTTTATCGATATCGTTGAATATGTTTGAAAATATGATTAGAGTAAGATCACATATTTGTTATAAAGTTTGTTAACATTTTAGATTTGTTTGTTTAATAATAATGGTGTTTTATTATGCAAATTATTTGCTAACTACTATGTATGTTTGTATTCAAGACAGACTTTGTTAAATAAACTGTGGTATTCCAGATGGAGAGCTTTGTGAAATACTTTAAGAAGACTAAAGAGAGAGAAAGAGATGAGCGACTGGCATTAGCCGAAAACAGGGGCAGAGGCAGCAGTAGCGGAGTATCCTCACAGGAGACAATGAGGGAAGATGAAGATGAGACACAAGTGCCGGTAACTTGGCTGGTTCACAATATCATACCCCAAAGGTTTCACAGGTAGCAAGGCTGCTAGCGAGCTGTTTTTATTTTTATTTATTATAACATTTGCTAGCAAATAACTACACAATTGTAGATTTTTTATTCCATTATGCTTATTTGTTATGATTTGTAACATGTTAAGTCAGTGTCTACACTTGTGTTCAATAAGCTAATTCAATATCTAAATCTCTTCCTCATCGACCATAGAGAGAGAGTGTGAGGCGCTGTGTGCATCGGAAGAATGCAGGGGCAGCCTCATATGGCTCCAAGTTTAATTCCCAGTGGACCAAGGAATGGCCATTCATCACGCCTGGGACTACACCTTTTCATTGTTGGTGTTCCATATGCAGGCATGAATTAGAATGCAGACCCCAGGGCAGAACTGATGTGATTCGCCATATCAATAGGGAATCACACTTGAAAAAACAAAAGATGGTTGAGAGCTCTTCAAAAATGAATATGTTCATACAAGGAACGCAAAGCACTGAGATGGGTCAGCTGGAAACACAGGTGATTAGTATACAAGTTGGTTACAGTGATGTTATGGTTATTTAGTGGGGTTTAACCGCAGTGATTGGGGTTACATAAACTTTGCCTAACCTGTAAATCATTAAACTGATATATAAAATGACCTGACAGCAGCATACTCACCTGTAGATATATGATTGTGTTTACTATTTTATATGTCATTACACAACCACAGACCAGAAGAGCCGTAGTGAAGGTGGCCATGACAACGGTGCAGCACAACATCCCATTGGCTTTTTCGGATCACCTGAGTCCGCTGTTCAAGGAGTGTTTCCCTGATTCCAAGATAGCCCAAAAGTATTCCTCAGCCAGGACAAAAACAACAGCCATCATAAACAAGTGTGTAGCCCCCTATTTTATAGATGAGGTTGTGAAAAATCTGTGTGATCATCCCTTCTCTTCGGCCACTGATGGGTTCAATGACAATGACACTGCTAAGTGTGTCCATGTTGGCCATGGGTCACACAGAATTAAGTAAGTAAGTGTTGAATACATTTGTGTCGTCACAGGCAGAGAGAAGTTGAATCCACTGACTGTCAAAATGTGGAGTTCACAAGGTGTGATTCAACGATTTCTTGACATGGGTCTGACATCAGGAACCAGCTGTGGCACTGCTGGCCATATTCAACACAATGAATGAGGTGCTGGAAGGCCACAGTATCCCATGGGCCAACTGCGTGGCCCTTGCAGTTGACAATGCTAGTGTCAATCTGGGAGCCAGGAATTCGATTAAGAGCAGGGTCCTGGACCAAAATCCATCTATCTACGCTCTTGGCTGTCCCTGCCACATTGTGCACACGCTGGTGGCTTAGTGTACTCCGAGGTAATGACTTGACAGTCACAACTGTATTTTTTGTCATTTTTACTGGGATGGCCACTTTGTACATATTGTAAAAGTATTAACACTAACACATTTATTTTGCTAACCCTCCAGATGTCGGGCTTTGAAGTCGAAGATTTCGGCGTCGATCTTGCCTACTGGTTTAAATCCAGCACCAAGAGAAAGAACATGCTTCATGGCAAGTTATCCTCACATAACACATTTATTCTACTCAAAAGCATTGATTCAGAAATAGTTTGAAGGGCCTAAAAAGATCTAAAATACATATTTTGTTCTATTCAGAATTCGGTGTGTTTTGTGACACCACGTACTGTACATGGAGGTACTTCAGCATTTTAGCATTAGGTGGCTCAGTTTGGATCTGGCTGTCAACCGCATACTCCGTGTCTACAAGGCCCTGACAAGCTGCTTCAGATCCACTGGTTTGTAGTCCCAAATTCATTATTGATGAAAAATGCAAATTTTCTACAATTTTCTATTTATTATTTTTGAACATTTTTGTCTTTTAGACGAAAAGCAAGCCAGGTGTCTGCGGCTCCGTGCCTTATTTGAGGATCCATTGACAGAGGTCCATCTCCTCTTCTGCCTACATTCTGCCAGTTTAATCTGTTGTTCCAGAGGCAGCACCCATGCATCTATCTTCGCCATGGGCAGGTACATAATTGTACTGTTTAAGTTAGTGTAATGGTAATGTCAAATTGTATAATTGATTCTTATCTTAATGTTCATGGATGGGTGGGTTGTATATTTTCTGTATTTCAGGTGAGGGCATTCATCCGAAAGCTAATGTCCAAATTCTTGAAGCCTGCCGCTTTCAGAACAACAAGCTTGGAGAGTGTTGATCTTCAGGATCAAGAAAACCAACTGCCAGGTGAATACAATTGACTGTTATAGCCTATATTATTTGACCCTTTTATGACAACTGAAATAATCTACAGGTATATAGTATGGGCAAAATAATGCATGGTAGTCTTTTTTTCCTTTCAGACACCCAGCTTGGCATTGGACTGACTACAAAGTCCACACTGATAAGGCTGCATGAAGCTGGTGAGAGTCCCTCAGCTGATGTCACCAAACTGAACAAGGCAGCAAGAGGCTTCCTGCTTCGGTCTACTGAACATGCACTGAAGAAGCTACCTCTCAATGACCCCTGCTGCCACATGCTGAGTGTGTGGACTTCAGGCAGAGACAAAACTCCCATGTGGATGATGTGCTCTACTTTGTCCAAAGGTACAATTACTGAACCCTTATGTTTCACTTTACCATTAAAACAACGTGAGAAGTTAATTAAAGATAAATGGTGATTTTGACGGGCTTTACAAGCAGTTGAGATGGGTGAACAAATACAGCTTGCTTAGATATTACATTGAGAGATTATGTCATTGTAAAGGATTATTTATTTCTATCTGGATAGAGAATTGGTTATTGTTGTATGTATATTTATTTACAGAATTCAATAATCTAATGGCAAAATAAATGTCTGAATATTTATTTTCTATTATAAATAATGTTGTTGCAATTGTCTTTGCCCAGATACAAACACCTTCTTCCTTTTGAGGACCCAAGGGAACAGGACAGGATTTCGGATGAGTTCCTGGAGGAAACAGATATCCCTGACATGGTCTGGAAAGGTGCCCTGGTGAGTGTTGGAGAGGAAGAACAATTCCATCGTATGGACATGGTGTGGGCACACTTGACTACGCAGAAGAGCCGAGTAACTGGTAAAGAACAGGATGTAGCAGGATGTGACGCATATTTTAGTTGACCTAATTAAAAACCGTTTATTTTTTTATTTATGTTTCAAAGTATCACCTCAAAATACAAGATACGAAACATTTTCAACCGTGCAACAAAATATAAATAGTCCTACAAATACTTTTATTTTATTTCCTTCTTCTAAGCTCAAGGGAGCCAGAGCAAAGGGCTGAAAGAGCCGCAGGTTGCCGACCCCTGATTGAATGTAATCTTCTAAAATGTTGTGTTAAGTGTGAAACTAAAACAACAAGCGACAAGTTGAGCTAGTAAAAATAAGCATAGTAATACATATTACCCGGCTGTAATACATTATACTGGGGTATAATTTGACAATGGTTAAAAGGAAAAAGTATTTAGAAATGACCTAGTGTTTTTTTTTGCTTGCCTGCTGTAAAGTGCAGCGTGCAAACATTCATTCAAACTTTTTAAATTAGCAGAATCCTCTGATTTCTGAGTACCCAGAATGTTGGTTTTCTGTCAGAGCCTTCATTTTATGAATTGAGAGTGCTCATCACTGAAATAAATGTCTTTCTTCGATTAAAAAGGTTTCCAGGAGGGGCTTAAAACCCTTGGAGTTTTGGGAAAGCTCCAGCAGACCCCAGACAGCTTCCGCCCTCTATTCTGCCATCAGCAATCTGCACTGACTGCTGAGATAATGGAGGATTTGTTCACCATCTATCTGCGCAAGGCAGCAACAAGAGGAGAGCAGAGGAGATGGTGGTTCCCTACTGGAGAGACTACCTAATTGATGAGGAAGGTAAGAGCTCTGGTTTGTAAAAAGTACATGAGAAGTTGAAATGTTTATTGACATAGATCCATGTTGTCTCCTCTAGAACTTGTACTTTTCAACAATCATTTCAGCCATAAAAACACATCTTGCTTTAATTTTTTTAAGATCAAGAGGGTCCTTCCAAACTTGAGCAAATCCTTGCCTTTGCCACGGGAGCAACAGTGATCCCACCTATTGGCTTCCAACCTATGCCATCTCTTGATTTCCTGCACGAGGAGGAGTATGGAGACTCTGCTGTGTCAAACCTCCCTCTTGCAAATACATGCATAAACTGTCTCAAGCTGCCGTTCCACAGCTCATACTCTGTGTTCAAGGCAAAACTGGACTGTGCC
Source organism: Champsocephalus esox (assembly GCA_036324585.1). Taxonomy (NCBI): domain Eukaryota; kingdom Metazoa; phylum Chordata; class Actinopteri; order Perciformes; family Channichthyidae; genus Champsocephalus; species Champsocephalus esox. The sequence continues at coordinate 32,261,071 of CM070490.1, forward strand.
TTTGCCAATACACATGGCTTTGGCAGAGCTTAAATTGTCCAAGACAAAATATTGTTGTTACACAAAAAATACTGTGTTTTCATTGCCTTTGTCATTAACCAAGGAAGTTGTTGTATCACTGTTAATGTGACTTAATCTCATTGGAAAACAACCAACATTGTATTTTAATGTTGTAATTTTTTGTTTTTTTTGTTATAAGATGTCAGAAAACAAATGCTAAAGAAAACCACAACAGAAGTACTCCAAGCCTCTATGGGGCGCTAAGTGGAACATTTGATTTTCAACCCGATGGAGAGAGATCAAACAAGAGGAAAATCCACAGGAGAAAAGTGAACTATTATTAAGACACTTTTAATTAAATGTAAAATACTAATCGCCAATGTAAAAACAAAAATAACCCTTTCTTTATCGTTTCTTTAGTCCCATGGATTTTCCTCATGGTTGGTCTCTCTGTTGGGCTGAAAATCAACTGCTCCACCTAGCGTCCCCTAGACGCCTTAGAATTCTGACTTTAAACTCAATATTCTGAAATGCTCACTTTTGGTCAGAAATTCAAATAGTTCCCATTTGGCCCTAAACCTCTTAGAGAGCACATTTTAATTCCATCTATTTGAAATGTTATATGTCCCACATCTTCTGTGTGAACTGTTCAAGGCCTTATAAGTCATGTTGATAACTTAATAGGCCCTACTACGAAAAACACTTTGCACTGTCCATGTGCAAGTGTGTAGGTCTCTGGTGTTCCTGCCTACTGATACACTTGTTTGTTCAGACTTCTGTAAAATTGCTCTTATGTACTGTGTTGCTGGACAAAAAGCAAAAGAGAAGAAAATAAATGGATGCCTAAGTTCCCATCATCATGTAGTGGATCAAACTGTTGCTGTATTGCTTGAGCTATTGTGTCATTAACAGTAGCTATAGCAGGGATTATAACATTATTATTTGTCTGTATTTCAGGTAAAGGTCCTTCTTCATTTATCCCATAATAGTCATTGTTGTTAAAAATTGGATCCGCAGCTGCATTTCCATGTCCCATAAAGTTAATTATTCCTGCATGCCAGAGCTGTAGTGTAGTACGACCCCCCTGTGTGGAGAGTCCATGGTGGTTCCACTGATTGATGAACTCCATTGTTGCTGTTCTAATTCTAGACAAAACAAATGATACTCATCTAGAGAATCTAGTATATAGATGGACTCCATGTAATTGAAAAGACTGATAAAATGTCTACTTACTACTCTATTAACTTCAGCCCATAACCTTTGCATTGATTGTGAACCGAGGACCCTGCAATGACACTATGTCTATTAAGTCCCATTCTTTCAAGCATATAACGGGCAACCAATATATTCTCCATGCCATGATCACATCTTACTCTAGATGGTAATCCAAAATGCTCTACTCCACTCACAATGTCAATACACTTGATGCTCTGTTATTATCCAGGCAGGTAAGATAAATGATAGATCGACTAAATCCATCTACACAGCCATGAAAAAACATCCTCCATCGTGCCAACTTGTGGTTGTCGTCAAAGTGCCTGTAAAATAGAATAAAAAGGAAAACATAAGTTTAATTGCAGAACATTTAGTAGGATATTAAAACAAATGAAATGTTTTTGACAGCAAAATGAGACGCTTGTGTGAATATGCACAAGATTAACCTTACACATGTTTAATTGTATACTAATAATCACTTAAGCACACATTAATACATATATTAAAATATAAAATAATTGAGGTAGAAAACACTTAACACATACTGTAAATATTTCTTAAATATTATTTATAGTTAATCAAATTAAGTTGTAATGTTCTTACCACAGTTCATTAGACGTCTGAACATCATAAATGCGTCGGCGGATAGCCTCCTGCGAATTGATCTTCCTATAGGGTCAACTTCATGAAGACTGTCTTATACGCCATCTTTGGATCTGAGACTTCCAGTTATATAAGCCTCTCCAGCATTTGGTGTCCTCTGTTGTACATCAGTAATTATCTGGTTCAACTCTTGATTTGTCAAAACACTGTATTGTAAACCCTGGACCTCAAGGTTGTGCCTGTGTCTGTACAGGGTGCGGCGGCTGATCCCAAAGCAATTAGCAATTGCTCTCCAATTCATTCCCATTGACAAGCAATGTGCAATTTGAGCATTTGCAATGCTATAAGCTGGACGACCAGGCAAATTAGTGTTAACAGTAGGTGGAATCATTCGACTGTTAGCTGTAACACTGTATCTCTGAGTTGCTTCATATTCTGTTAGAATAGATTGCAAACATCCATATAAACTCTCAATCATGACAAAATATTGTCCTTGGATTGGCGCATTACCAGTTCAGGATTCCATGAGAAGTTCTGATAATGTCCTTGTTTGATGATCAAGCTCACAATAAAGATTCCCTGTTCAAAATCATCTCCCACGTGTTGTCTTCTAATACTCAGTATCAATACAGTGTAGAGTTCTTCTCAAAATGTTTACAATATCTTCCTCATTACACTTTGCAATAAATAAAAAATTCTGAATATGAAAAAGGAGAAAAACAGTTTTAAAAAGCATGTTTGTTGAGGTCACAAACGGTCAGATTATGAGCACTTGTTTTGGATAATTACTTCCTGGTTTCGCTGGGAGGCAGATGTAAAGGTCAGTGTTGTTAAGCTGCAATAAGCTAACAAGCTAACTACACCCAATTTGAGCCAGAACCTTTCCTTTTTTGTTTGACCATTTATTGAAGTGATTGATATTTCAGGCTGAGAGGATAATGGCCTGTTAAATATAGTTGATTAAGCTGTGTACTTCTAGCCGACAGTTATGTTAGCATTAGTTAGTTAACAGTAAGTAAATATAAGACTAACCTATGTACTCCAGCTAGCCGGCTAACCTACATCTGTTGCTCCCGGTCTGCACGTGTTACGTTGCTTAAGGTAAGTAAACATGAAACTATTCAGCAAAACTTTCAATAATAATCTAAGGTAAGCCTATTGAGTTTTGGGATATTACTTGCATACAGATCTATAAATGTTGTTAAGCAGTAGGTGATATGAGATAGAACCATAGACTGCATGTACATCAGAGCCGCCTCTGTTGACATGCAGTTCCTGGTAAACCTCAAATTGAACAGAGTGAATTTGACCCTGTTGCAAATCTTTTTCACCTGAGCCTTAGAATTGAGTCTTGAATCAATTAAGACCCCCGGGTCTGCTCCCATACAAAATAACTTTTCAGCTATTCGTAGAGCCAGTGGGGCCCAGCGCTAGAGGGCTGCGCCATTTACTCATAGAAGCTGGGTTACAGTAGGTAACCTCAGTACTATTTCGTTTATGGCTTCGCCCTCTAAGGCTATCACTATTGGGTTAAGGGTCAAGCATGATGTAGTCTGCGCCCCACTGGGTCCGCTCAATAACACCCCCTGCCTGTTGTGCCATGCGTAATGGCTAGGGCTGTCAAGTTAACGCGTTAATAACGCAAAAAAAGATTAACGCCACTAATTATTTTAACGCGATTAACGCATGTGTATTTTTTTTCCTCGGCCGCCCCGTAGTTTCAGAGCGCATTGAGTTTAAAATACCATCTACAAGCTGATGCTGACAGCCCCGCTCCTGCCGCCCGCTTGTGGCAGACCACACTTCCACGCTCACCGACAGGCCCCGACTTGCCATCTGGAGGACCGGGAGGGTGTGTGTACGTGTGGTCCGAGCGAGCGAGAGAGACCTTACGTGCATTGTTGTTGTTAGCATCTGGTGCTAGCTAGCTGCGCTAACGGATATAAGGAGCTGTTTAAATGAAAACAGAGGAGTGACATTTCGCCACAACTGCGCCGAGCACTTGACTTTATGCAGGAAGCCAGACAGCGGGACATTGTAGGAGAAGTCAGCACACTCAGCTTGGATAGTGCAACATGATTGCAGCGTCCAGGCAGCTCCCGTTCGAGCATAATATGCCCTGAGTTGCACATAGCTCCAACGATCTCTCGATCTCTCTCTCTCACTCACTCACTCACTCACTCACTCACTCACACACACTCACACACACACCATTTGTATTGTATTATTGAATGAGAGAGGTTCCAGGTTGAATTGAGGCGAATATTTGTAATGTTCAGAGGTTGTTGTGTTTAATATTCATGAGAATATTTGTCATTGTTCAAATGATAATAAACATTAGCATAAAGCATATTTGTCCACTCATATGTTGATAAGAGTATTAAAAACTTGAAAAATATTCCTCTAAGGTACATTTAGAACAGATAATTTGCGATTAACTATGGACAATCATGCGATTAATCGCGATTAAATATTTTAATCGACTGACAGCCCTAGTCATGGCGCATCACCGTCCCTGGAACATTGCAAAACATGCCTATCTTGTGAAGGCTGGGAACAATACATACCAGCCGCTGTGAGAAAGTAGAGACGAAGGTCCCACCTTGCCCAGCGATCATAGAGGGGGAACAGCAGCTCTCTGCGTGTCAGACAGGTAGGAGAGCGCTCAGCTGGATCCCTGACGTCACTCATTCTGATCAGGCACTCCGTACAAATTGTGTCCTATAAGAGGTATAACAGGGCCGCTCTCCGCGTGCCGAGAGGCAGGAGAGAGGCGCACAGCTGGATCCCTGACGTCACTCACTCCGACAGGACACCCAGTACAGGGTGCATTAGAGAGGAATGGGAGACATCCCTCACATACAAATTAATACATGAACAGGGGGAAGACCAAGATGCAGCCGTGCAAATATCTTCCACTGACATTCCTCCGTGCAAAGCCGTGGAGGAGGAAATTCCTCTGGTGGAGTGCGCATTGATGTTCTCCGGGGGCTCCACCCCCGAGGAGACATATGCCTGCGACACAGCCAGTGTGACAGCCGTTGTGCAGACAGAGGCTGCCCGATCGAGCGCTCTCTATTGTGCACAAACAGGCGCTGAGAACGGCTCCAGGCCGCCGTGCGCGCCACATAGCAAGACAGCGCGCGCACAGGACAGAGGAGATGAGACGTGGCTTCTTCCTCCGACCTGTAAGGAGGGGGGAATAAGCCAGCCAGGGTGATCACTCTTGACCTAAAAGAGTTGTGATGACCTTAGGCATGAAGCCGGGTTAGGGCGTAAAACAGCTGAACTGCCATCTCCTTGGATCCGGAGAGCTGACGGAGCCACAGAGAGAGCAGACACATCACTCACCCTTTTCGCTGCTGTTAGAGCCAAAAGTACTACTTTGGCTGAATACAGTTTAATCAGGTTCAAATGGGGCTTTGCTTTAGTGCGCGTAACATCAAAGCCAATTCCCACTGAGGGCCAGTGTGCGTGACACCGGTCTGAGGCGCCAGTGTGCGTGACACAGGTCTGAGTCTCCGTACTCCTCGCATATAACGGCTGCTGCGTTCTGCGAGCCCCTCGGTTCAACTCGCCGGGAATATACATTGCTCTGATGGAGAGCAACGTGTGTGCGCGCTCAGAACAGCAGCCGCCTGGCTGCATTCAGAAGCTGCGCAGATCATACTCCTCCCTGGCGGTTGAGGTAGGCTGCTTCCAGCCGTGGCCTGTTGTCTATGCAAATCAACACATGTTTGATTGTCCAGCAACGGGGCGACTCCCCCGTTCTTTTCCGAGATTTAGAAAAATAGCGGGGGTAAAAACCGTGCCCGACACTGTTCCTGGGATGACAGGAGTGTTTCTTGTATCCCATGGAACTGCTGGGGGGAGAGGCTTCTCTGTGATGTGCCGTAATGCTCGTCATGGTGACGAGTGTGGAAATTGATGTGAGATATTGTACCAAAGAAGTGTGTTACATTTAAAATGGCAAAGTCTTGTTGCAATTGCCAGACACTAAAAGAGGTCCTTTGAGTTTCAATAGTAGCAGTTAAGTGAATACTGTTCAAACAATACCTGTGTTTGTGTTTTATAGTGATTTCTCTGTTTTTATCCTTTCCTACAAGGGAGGACTGAAATGGAGAGAGACAAAGGGCTGTAAAATAAGTTTTATTGCAGTGGGGGAGGTCGAGGTATGCAACCCAGTGGTGTGGGGAGAGGAAATTCTGTTTGAGATCTCTGGCAGGCCATGTTTTAAGGAAATCTATGTATCTTGAATAAGTATATGTGTGAGTTTATACATTCCTGTGTGTTAATAGTTGAAGGAACAAAAGGTACATTTTTCCTCTCAAATATAGAGAGGTTTTTTTATAGATTTCTGAAACAATGTTCCCTTTTTCTTAGAATAGATGAGCACAATAGTTTTTTCTTTGACTGTTTACCTGTTTATCAAAAGAGTGTTTGAAGCTATTTGTGAAGAAGGAAGATGCAGAATTAATGGTGATTTCTGTTTGGAGTGTAAAGATTATCCCTGATAATGTTTTTTGGGTTAAACCATCGAGAGGTTTTACAAATGGGGAGGGACATTTTCGTTGAGTTTTAATGAGGTGCCTTTCCACCACCTGTGGCTTTCAAAAGCTACCAGACGCTGATTTCCCTGTGAGATAGCGTTTTGGGATCTCCCCAATGAAACGCCACCCCTTCTTTGTATTAGGGAAATGTTTTCTGGTTGTTGGGTCTCTCTCTTCATGCGCTGACAAGACGATAGGATGTCCGCAGTGCGTGAATAAAGGGCGGGAGTACTCCACACGTTGCTTATATGATTCTTTGAATTGTATAGTAATGTATTATTGTATATCGTATTGCATTATTACTACTTTGTTTAATTAAAATGGATTATTGTTTAACTGGTATCCTGGTGTCTTCTAAATTCCCTCCCTGTTATGATTTCAAGCAGGACTCGTCAAAACAACACGCGGTGAGGAGTTGGGTTGAAAAAACCCCAATCTCGCAACAAGTGGTGACCCCGACGTTAGCGAGTGGGAGTTCAAAGGGAGTCGCATCAGGAGCCAGCGGACGAAGCAGTCCAGGGCGGCACCTCGAAATACTTTCTGACAACTAAAAACAGAGCTCTATACAAAAATACAGGTAAGCACAGATACCCGTTACACTCAAAATCTGTGATTTGGATATATTCAAATTTTTTAGAGTTGTCAGGAATATTTCTCAGTGTCATAGACTTTATAATAAAATAATGCGATACATATATTAGTATAGGTAGGTAACAATTGGCTACTGATCTCATAAGATAGTGTAATGCATACATTAATATAGATAGGTAACGAAGGACTATAAGTGTAATATAATTATGCAATACATATAGAATAAAGTAGGTAACTTTGGACTACTACATGATGATAAAGCAAAGGTTAAGGACCTGGGGTATGCTACACGTGAAGCGACAGAGATTATGGTGAAAGGCCCCGTTGGTTTTAGGGAAATCAAGTCGGCAATTCCAGTCGGGGAAGTCCAGTGGGTTTCATAAGAAATTATATCCACCCAGGACGAAACTGAATAATACTTCTTCAGCCTCATAGGACGCTGGAGTGTATTATATGTAAACCAATCCAAGAGGAGATACGCAAATTTCAAAAAGTCATTTTGAAACGAACGGAATCTCGTTCTCTTGTTCTGTGGGGTTATTAATCTAAGAAGCTAAACGTGACGATAAAGGATTCTGTTGACCTGGGTTTCGGCTCCATGAGGATGTCACATAGCTGAAAAGCCGTGTCGAAGCGCATTCTAAGGTCGCATTATCTGTTGAAATAAACATCGCACAAAAAAGCTCGATAGACTGTACGGGGAATAATTTTATATGAATAACTACTAATAAATAAGGGAGAAAAGGTCAGACAAATACGCAAAGTTTAAGCTGGTTGCTCTCAGAAGCATCTTTGCCCTCAAGTGAGGTGGAACTGGTGAGGTGCCGCCATCTGGTGGAGGTATTTTGTAGTACGTCTTACATTATTACATTCCATTTGACTGGCGCCTTTAATCCGAAGCGACTCACAATAAGTGCGTTAGACTAGGACAATGAAAAAATAACACAGGATGATTGAAATATATCTGGGTTAATAGAGCCAAAACATTTCAAGTCCTACTCAACTGCCTTTCGATAAGCCAGTCCGTTAATAGCATTATAAGTGCTTATGGTCGTACTTCTTGATTAATATATATATATATATAATATAAATATACATCATTCAATGTGGGGGTGTAATACTTCAGTTTTTTACACTCAAAATAGTTACACATTTGAATTAAGGGCAGGACAGTTAAATAAATACATTAACTACGTTAGGAGTAACGACGAGTATTGTCCAATATATTAATAAATAACACTGAACACATAGCAACCTAGTCAGATAAAGATATGCGAAGTCAGGCCGGATGCAGGCTGGAGGCGTGGGTTTGAGAAAGCCCCCACTTCACAGCTTTCCTCTGAAAAAGGAGGGAATAACATTGAAGATTGATAGATCAATGTGTCGTAGATATTTAAATAAATAAGAAACATTGCATTGTGAATTTCGTGGTATTTGTCATTTACTGAGAAGTTTACTTATATTTCAAGAGGCATTTATTGCATACAGTATCGTTGAGGGAAAGTAATAATAGCTATTGCTGAGTATATGAAGCAGGTTAAAGTTTGATTCAAATTGAACATAATAGTGGATTATTCCACCTAGTGTTTTTGTAATATCATTAGTAGACATTAACTGTGTTTAAGTTTATGAAGAAAGAGTAGAAAGTAAACGGGAGGTTGTTATAAGGTTGTCAGTCAGAATGAATCTGTTAAATGGTTACACATGACAGAGGTGTTGCACAAACACACAGGTGATTGATGAGGGGAAACTTGAGCCGGCAGCTGCGCAGGGCACAGGGAGGAAAGAGAAAGACAAGTAGATGTTTTGAAGAGTTCAGAGAGAGTAAAACTTGTTTCTAAATAATGTCATATTGTTTTGTGAGTAAACATGAAATAAAAATATATTTACTAGATATAACAACAACATGCTTAACTAGGTTGACAGAAAACTGCTATTAACCAGTTTCAGCAGCTACTGTCATATCTGTGTTCTAAAGAGAACATATGTTGCATTTACAATTCATATTAAGGAAGTTCACAATTGATACCATTAAAGACCGTTTTGGATTAATAGGGCGTGTCTGTCAAACACTCGTGCTCAGATGGAATAAAGTGTTGAGATGTTCTCAAGAGTGGGAGTTTTCACAACGCTTTGTAGTTTGTATTGAGACAATTAAGTGATAAGGACAGAAAACTGTTCCGTGATGATTTCTTTAGGTTTGAGCTTTAGTAATGGAGATTACATTTTGTGAGGAAACCTTTCCACCAATAATAAGTGTTCAAAGATATATATTCATTAACTGTGATCAGATTACTTGTTTTTCAAGTATAGCGCTGAATACAGTTAGTTTTGTATTTTGTTACAGATCTAACCTGCTTGTAACACAACTTAGATAAACAATTTCAAAAAGAATAGAATAAGCAAGTGGTTAAGGGGGTTTCCTGTTTGGCTCATTTGATTTAGAACTGAAGTAAGGAAGAATAGTGTTTTGTGAGAACTGTCATTCCTCATGGTTTCTAAAGATTAATCATCAGTTTCTAAGGACTTGGGTGTAGAGATAGGATCATGGTGGAGAAGAAAGACCTTTTTTGGTTTCAAAATAATGAAGATTTTAAAGATGAAGTAAGCAGGACTTCAACTAGACAAAAGAGATTTTACAATGTGGTTTTACTACTGTTAATGGAGTAAAGAATCTGGGTAGACTACTGCCATTGATTTGTTTTAACATTCATATGTTTCAGCATTCCTGACGATATAGACACTCAGCCGTTTTATTTTGTAACCCTTTGGGGGAGAGAGTTAAATTGAGTTTATCTCCAGTTGCTGATTTATTGTGATTGCAAGCGGCACTGGAAAGTTGTGCGCCACCTTTGGGTTGTACTCTGAATCAGTGTGTTGGTGAAGAGTTGCTCACTACAGAAACAGAAGAACTGTGCAAAGAACGCATCTGAGGAGGGTTTGACATTTTGCGTGTGCCTCGTTGCCGGGGCAACAGTGGTGTGAAGAGGAACAGCAGTTTTGGGGATTCCTGCTGTGCAGAGGTGTGTCTGCTGATTGTAGCACATTGATCCAGAGGTGCCTTCCCCCTCAGGACATCCCAGTGCAAGAGTTTCATTGATCCAATTGGAAACAGCTGCAGAGGACAGCGCATTACTGACTGTTCACATTGTGACAAGATCTGGAGACAGGCTGGTCTCAGACGGTTCAGACTCTGAGGAAATTATGCGAGGATTTGACAGCATAACTGTGCAAGAGTTTTCCAGAGGGTGGTGTACAACAATAGGGTTAGTGTTTGAGAGGGGAGGCTGATTGTTTAAACGATGGTCTGGAATACTGAAAAGATTAAAGTTTAATATTCTTGGTTGACAAACAAGACATCTGATTATTAGGTCACACATAATAATATAGACATATAAACTAACTATGAGTAAAGGGATTAATGGATTTCATATCCTAGGGAGGGTTAGTTATGTTGCAAATACTTCGCAGGGTATTTGCTAATGTATTCTGAAGAACAAATAACAAGGACACAAGTCCAATTTTGTTTTGTTTTTAGATTAAATTGTCCGTTGCCAAAACTGTTCACCTTGTGTCTAGATTTGGACTTTGATGGTAAGGGAGTATTTAGGCTTATTTTTATACATCTGACATTTTAAAATATGTTGGCTGTTCACTAGATAGACATTGGTTAAGAACTTTTCTGAAGATTGAATATTTGTTCCATTTCTCCATATTCCTATTTAAAAAGTAATTTTAGAGTAAAGAGGGCTGATGCTGAAATGGGAAATAATGTGGGGCCTTCAATCACCCATTGTAATGGTGCATACTATTGACGACCAATAGGGAGGAGGGGTCACTCGACCCACCCTGCAGTGGGTTTTAAAATCTTACTTGCAGCTTCACAGGAAGCGCACGGCACCAGATTAGGAGTTTAGAGGACTAGCGGCACCACCTCCTAATGTACATTCATTTAGTTTGTAATTAACTGACATTTAGAGATGTTAAAAAGTAAAAACATACCTACCATGAGGGATAATTCCAAAGTTCAGCTACAAACCATTGATGAAATTACTTCTGTTTTTAGGTCCTTGATAAAGGAAGGAGTGATTGTTACATGTTCGGACACCCAGGGTTCCACGCACGGTTAAAGACGTTAACATTGTTTTTTTAGGTATACCACAATTGAAGATACATGGGTATAGTGAGAGATGAAGAGCTACACAGGTCGTAGTAGAGGTTTGACTAAAGATAATAATTGTGTGCACAAGTTTCTGAATTACATCTATTCGACGTGTTGATATTGATTAGGTGTTAATGAACTGCAGTAATAATACAATAAGGAAGTGACATTTTTTGGCTAACACTTTTCAGGGAATTTGGGAAACCGCTGTTCCAATGAAAAGTTAGAGATATCTTGAACATTATAGTTGGAATTGTGAATTAATAAATGATGGCGCTCCATATATACAGATTTTTAGAGACGGAGGATGCTGGCCTGTGCTGGACGATCGGAGTCTCTGCAGAGCACGACACATGGCCAAAAATACTGAGACCAACTGACCTTTGACCCTGATCGACAGGGTAACTTGGGAAGGCACTGTCAATGACTGACTCTGAGGTGAACCTGACCAAACCTGACTTTACAACCTGACAGTGTGAGTGTGAGTGAGTGTATGTCTGCACCTGATCAGTGCAACTGCATGATTTAAAACGATGACTAATCAAGCATGTTTTGGACTAACACATTATCTTTGTGTGATAATAATGTGTGAAATGAGAGGTTTCCTAACATTGCACAAAAGGGGAAACCGTATCTAATCTGCTTGATGATATTTCACTCCCACAGGAGGTGGCGGTTTGCAGAATGTGAAGATCAAACTAAAACATGAAGATTCTGTTTCTTTTAGGACTGAAAGAGGGAGAGAAACACTTACTGGAGTGTTTACTGTGGGAAATGACGGATGTACCTTTGGGAAAAATGTTTGGTATTGTCTTATAATCCATTATGACCTGAAGGTTTTCTTCCCATACAGGATTTTGTTTACACATGAGATAATGTGTAAAAAAGGGGGAGTGTAAACGTTTACAATGTACATTTTTCATTTAGGGACTGAAAGGAACCGGCTGCTCCAACCCCATTGTTCAATCTGACCATTGATTGACAGTTTTAGAATTGACCTGCTCCATATTTGGGGATAACACACTGTTGGATGAATGTTGACATGTCTCTAATATTGATTGAATTATAGCAGGTAACACAGATTAAGAATCAGTGGCCAAGGGGCTGCTGGGAGAGATGTAAGTCCAGAATGGAATACTGGAGAAGCTGACATGTGAGTAATGTTTCAACAGACAACATCATGTAACTAGCCTGGTAAAGAAGTAAAAGCCACAGACTTTATTGTTTAGGTCATTATGGGGATATACATTTCATCTAAATTTATAATAGAAAGACATTTGATGACAGTTTGTTGGAATTCTGTATTCATTTTTTCAGCGGGATAATATCTAAGCACTGACGGGTAGAAGCAGTATCACCAGGAAGCCATTCACTTTGTTAGTATCGTGATTTGGGTTGTTTTTGAATCCATAACATTAGTGTGTTTCTTTACCAGAAACATTAGCAGTTCAAATCATATTTAGATTTTTAATGGGATCTCAGGGATTTCATTTTAAAATAAACACAGATGCTTGTCAGAAATTCAGAGCTATTGAAATATGTTATTTAGTCTACCTAAAGATGTTGGGTTTCTTATTTAGTTGGCACAGTCCAAGTATTAAGATTCTGAAGCTGCACAATTAATTTAGAGAACCTGTGCACAGACGTCTGTTGTTTTAAGACACCCCACCAACAGGCTCCAAGTGGCCACGCACTGGTGGGTCAAACAGCCGAGGGCCCCAGAGCCCGGAGCGTAGGCTTGAGGGATTTGTATCAGATTTCTCCACACAGGTTGTTGACGCCAAAAGGGGGACCCGAGACGCAGGAGGCGGACTGTCAACCCCAGGCTCTCCGGCCCTGACCGAGTGACCCAGAGGACATCCCATGCCGTCCGCCTACAAGGAAAGGGGGACAACTGGTACCACTGGAGCCAGTGTGTGGTTGGGAAAACACCTGCGAGGACCCTAGACGACATCAGGACTGATCTGGCTCTCGTCAAAGCAGTCGTCCCAGGAGGCATCATCATCGGAGCGGAGAAGGAAGATCGGGAAGACATCTATTCAGCATCGACTCAGAAGCCGCCATCAGCAAGCTGAAGGAGAAGGAAGACATCTCTCTAGCAGGCAGCCCAGAAGCCGCCGTCAGCAGATCAGAGGGGACAAAGACACGGCAACCCAGGACGGCACAGGGGACTCCACTCTCCGCGGAAACAGGAATGTGTGTTAAGTGCAACAAGACGGTGTATGGAGCCAGCCAGGCCTGCCAAGCTATGGGCAGCCTCTACCATGACAGCTGCTTCACCTGCAGCGCCTGTAGTCGAAGGCTGAGAGGGAAGGCGTTCTACTATGACGCAGGAAGGGTTTTCTGTGAAGAGGACTTTCTGTACTCTGGGTTCCAGCAGTCTGCAGACAAGTGCAATGCAGGTGGACATCTGATCATGGACATGCAGGCCTGCAGGCCCTGGGGAAGTTGTACCGCCCCGGTTGTTCTGCTGCGTCATCTGCAACGAGAGCCTGGACGGAGTGTGCTTCACTGTGGACACTGAGAATAAAATCTACTGTCTGAAAGACTACCACAGGGTCCTGGTGCCTAAATGTGCTGCGGTGACCAGCCCATCCTGCCCTCAGAGAGGTCTGATGAAACCATTCGAGTTGTATCCATGGACAAAGACTATCATGTGGATTGTTGTTGTGTGCCGTGCATCCGCTCATTATGTGTCAGACTAATCAGTTCCACCATTGAAGGAAAAGATGCTTCTCCCCCCGTATCAAATGCCTCTGTTGGCCTATGTCTCGGAAGGAGAGGAGGAGTTTGGGGACTCAGCTTTTTGACATGTTTTGGTCTCTCTCTCCTTCTGCCATAAGAAATTGCTATGAAGGACTGTTTCCAAATGTTTAAAGGGCTCTAAGTATAATGTTGAGAGATGAACACAGAGGAATGACAAGTTATGTTTCAAGTGCCTTGTGTAAATTGCACTCTTTGTTTAAGAGTGCAAAAGAGGGAATTGTGGAAATTGATGTGAGATATTGTACCAAAGAAGTGTGTTACATTTAAAATGGCAAAGTCTTGTTGCAATTGCCAGACACTAAAAGAGGTCCTTTGAGTTTCAATAGTAGCAGTTAAGTGAATACTGTTCAAACAATACCTGTGTTTGTGTTTTATAGTGATTTCTCTGTTTTTATCCTTTCCTACAAGGGAGGACTGAAATGGAGAGAGACAAAGGGCTGTAAAATAAGTTTTATTGCAGTGGGGGAGGTCGAGGTATGCAACCCAGTGGTGTGGGGAGAGGAAATTCTGTTTGAGATCTCTGGCAGGCCATGTTTTAAGGAAATCTATGTATCTTGAATAAGTATATGTGTGAGTTTATACATTCCTGTGTGTTAATAGTTGAAGGAACAAAAGGTACATTTTTCCTCTCAAATATAGAGAGGTTTTTTTATAGATTTCTGAAACAATGTTCCCTTTTTCTTAGAATAGATGAGCACAATAGTTTTTTCTTTGACTGTTTACCTGTTTATCAAAAGAGTGTTTGAAGCTATTTGTGAAGAAGGAAGATGCAGAATTAATGGGTGATTTCTGTTTGGAGTGTAAAGATTATCCCTGATAATGTTTTTTGGGTTAAACCATCGAGAGGTTTTACAAATGGGGAGGGACATTTTCGTTGAGTTTTAATGAGGTGCCTTTCCACCACCTGTGGCTTTCAAAAGCTACCAGACGCTGATTTCCCTGTGAGATAGCGTTTTGGGATCTCCCCAATGAAACGCCACCCCTTCTTTGTATTAGGGAAATGTTTTCTGGTTGTTGGGTCTCTCTCTTCATGCGCTGACAAGACGATAGGATGTCCGCAGTGCGTGAATAAAGGGCGGGAGTACTCCACACGTTGCTTATATGATTCTTTGAATTGTATAGTAATGTATTATTGTATATCGTATTGCATTATTACTACTTTGTTTAATTAAAATGGATTATTGTTTAACTGGTATCCTGGTGTCTTCTAAATTCCCTCCCTGTTATGATTTCAAGCAGGACTCGTCAAAACAACACGCGGTGAGGAGTTGGGTTGAAAAAACCCCAATCTCGCAACACGAGCCACGCCATCGCCGCCGCTGCCTGTGAGGCAAAAGGGCTGCGAGGGAATTTCCACACGCTGCGTTTCACTCCGTCATGAGCAGTGGCGTTTTCTCATGGAGGCCAAGGGAAGCTAGGCTTCCCTTGTTTTTTCAGATTGTGGTTATAATTTTAATAAATAAATAAAAACACTTTGTTTAGTTTCGGAAATTCTTTGTTGTGTGTTGCTGCCGGTCCGTCTCTCCCCCATTCTCATTGAGTATTTTACAAAGAGTGAAACAGCGCCCCTGTGCGTCTATCGTTATTCCAACCCAGTTTAGATTTAACCACACCCACTTCCGCATTACGCAAGAACGTAGCTCTACGCAATAGCGTCATAGACTTCTTCTTCGGCATTTATAGCAATCGCGGTAAAGCAGAATATTGAATAGTTGTTTTTTGTCTTTCCAAAGGATTTGTTGACTGAAAGTAAACGATCCTGTAATCAAAGCCATATCGAAGAGTCCTGAGATTGTATTACTGGTGTTTTATCATCTATAAATAGCCTGTGTGTATTCTCAAATGTCGTTTTCAGGACAAACAAAAGACGTTTTAAATACGTTATCAGCTGGTGTAAGTGCAGAATATTGAATATAACCTTGACTATTACTGTACTTTATTTATCTGACAGCATTATTTAATGATACTATTTTATATATACATGTATTCATATACACACACACACTTATATGTACTCACACATGTATTTATTCATACATATACACAGATGTATTCATTCATTTATACACACACAGCATTATTTAATGATACTGTTTTATATATTTATATATATATATATATATAAAACAGTATTTATATATATATATATATATATATATATATATACACACACATTTATTCATTTATAAACATATAAACACACACTTATATGTACTCACACATATTTATTCATGTATACACACAGATGTACAGATTCAGATTTCGCGGATGTGCCGCAGATTCAGATTTCGCAGGTGTGCTGCGTGAGGCAGTGATGTAACCATAGGGATGTAACGCCAGGTTGATGCTGTGACGTAACCCCGCGTCGATGCTTGCGTAATGCGGAAGTGGGATCTAAACTGGGTTGGAATAACGATAGACGCCACCCCTGTAGATGTTATGGTGAAACAGTAGATTACACTCTCTGTTGCGAGAGGAGGCCAGCCGAAATTGGCTTCGCTTGGTGAAAGAAAATGGAGGGATTGATCAATCAGATGAGGCCCACGTCATGCCCCTGCCAACCTGTGATTAGTCAAGGCCATGCCAAGGGAAGCCAGAGGCGGCTGGCTTCCCTTGCCTCACAATCCAATCAAATCGCATCAACTTAGTGTTGCAGTGACGCGTCCTAAAACCCGGAAGTAAGCTGCGCTCGGTTTCCCTCATGTTTCCCTCAACAAAAAAGCAATGGGATTTCTCCATAGGATTGTGGAAAATAGCTCGAAATAAGATCAGTGGAAAACGAACCTGTTAGATAAATGCACGTTTTGTTCAGTCGGTTAATATCCACATGTCTACCCTACTTTTATAATTTTCTAATCATAAATCTAATCGATAGAAGATAGATAGTGTCACTACACCACTCTCACCGCAGTTAAAAAGTAGCAAGCAACTGAAGCAAGTGCAATTATGGAGGGTGGATATTTGGAGTATTTACTCAAAAATAATTGTACTAAACTTCGCGATTAACGCATGTATATCTTTTTTCCTTGGCCACCCCGTAGTTTCAGAGCGCAACGAGTTTAAAATACCATCTACAAGCTGATGCTGACAGCCCCGCTCCTGCCGCCCGCTTGTGGCAGACCACACTTCCACGCTCACCGGCAGGCACCGACTGGCCATCTGGAGGACCGGGAGGGTGTGTGTATGTGTGGCCCGAGCGCGAGAGAGAGACCTTACGTGCATTGTTGTTGTTAGCATCTGGTGCTAGCTAGCTGCGCTAACGGATATAAGTAGCTGTTTAAATGAAAACAGAGGAGCGACATTTCGCCACAACTGCGCCGAGCACTTGACTTAATGCAGGTAGCCAGACAGTGGGACATTGTACGAAAAGTCAGCACACTCAGCACGGATAGTGCGCAACATGATTGCAGCGTCCAGGCAGCTCCGGTTCGAGCATATGCCTTGAGTTGCACATAGCTCCAACGCGCGCGCGCACACACACACACACACACACACACACACACACACACTCACACACTTTGTATTGTATTATTGTCTTTGTACGCTTTTAACACACCATCGTAGCGATGACGATGTTTCAGGTGACTGATCAGGTTCGAAGTATTAGGGAGCGCTGGATTTGTGAAGAACTCCCCTCTTCCTAAACCACTAACACCACAGTACTGGCAAAACGGGAGGAGCCGAGTGAAACACAAGCGCCCCTCATCCAAATCCACCCACATTTTTCACCCAAAAAATATATTGTATATTATCGGGGCTATTAATACTGGTATTGGGTTTATCGGGATGACGTCATAATTCCTAATATCGGACCAGCTGCTGCGAGCGTTGGTGCCGCTGTGGGCACTCCGCAGGCTGGAGCCAGCTGTACATGCTGGTGAATGCTGTCCGCCTATTCCGCGGCCGTCTTCATGGACTCCACCATGGCGTGGAACTGGGATCCGAACTGCCCATCCGGGCTGATTGGAGCATCCAGTAGCACTTTTCTGGCCGTCTCCGTAACAGACGCCTGCTTCCGCCAGAGGTGGCGCTGGATCTGTGTCACCCATGCGGAAATCCTCGCCTGGGAGACAGCAACGGACGCGCACAGAATGAGCGCCGTGCTGGCCGCCTTGCTGATTTCATCTGCGGGGAGGGGAGAGCCGAACGGTGAACCGTGGAGGGAGGCTGGGCAGGAGTGAGTAGCATGAAGCTGCAGCGTCGGAGACAACAGTTACAGGACCGCACTTGTAGAACCGCACACACAGGTCCCGCGTCACGTGACGGAGCACGTTCACATGAATGTGAACGTCAACGCAGAGAATGTGAGTAATGTGAAGTGCTTTTACAGTTTTATTTGTTTAACATTAATAACAATTCCGGTGTCTTGAAATGAAGTGTGATTCGCTAACATTAACTATGATAGTGTTAAGGCAATACAAACACACATCTGTTTGCTTATGATAGCTTCTAACCGTATTAAAGTCTCTAAAAACAACTATTCGTTCGCTATAGCTTTCGGCAAAAGCATTACCAAAAGCATTAGCTTCGTTAGCATATTTGATCCTTTGTTTAATGAAACTAGCGTGATTTTGGCAAGCCCAACTAGGTGTCATAGTTGAGTAATTGAATCACTAATTACAGTAAGAGTGTGAGTAATGTGAATCATGTTTTTTTTAAAAGTTAACAACTAACTATTCTGTTGTATTGAACAGCCATACAAGCAACAAGTGCTAAATGTAATCTGTTAGCCTATGATGACTCTGCAAAACCAACTGTTTACCATTTTGTTTATTTGTTTAATGAAACTGTATGTTATGGTTATGTTATTTGACAGAGGCTTTTATCCAAAGTGACTCACAAAAAACTTAAAAAAAAACGTACCCATTATTAACATTAGAATTTCAAGACAAATAGTTACAGTCAAGTTACATTACTTATTACAATTTAACAGGGTAATTACTCATCTGTAACCTACTACATTTAAAAAAAGTAAACTTCCCAATGATTAATTATTGTCAGCTAATTAATTAAACTTCAACGGATGACAAAAACATGTCAATATGTCCACTACATTAAATCAGCAGTCGCCTAAGTTCTGTCTTCAGTGTAAATGCTTCTTTAATAGTCATTGTATTACAATTTCAATTCATTGTAAATAATCTTTACTGTGCTGACTGCCTGTTTACCGTTTATCAGACAGTGTCATCATTTTGACATGTTTTGTAATATTGCATGAGGTGTTTTAGTCAGTTATTGTTGAGATTATTAATGCATATCAATTGTGCACCAATGCCTTAGCCTATGCAATACTTTAGATGACGTCTTGTTCTTATTGTTTCAAAGGCATGGCCAAAGGTTTGCCTTCTGGACTCTGGAGGCCAGAAGCTTGCTGGAGGGAACCCTTCAGCCAATATTCAGAGTGCCACGACAGGTTATCTCACTCGAGAGGGAACAGCAGACCCCGCCTCACCCCCAGTGAAGAAACAGCAGACCCCGCAATAAAAATAAATAAAAATGTATTCTGAACTGAAATGCCTCTCGGTCAAACTGCTTGTTTATCTTTTGCAGGCTGGTGCATGAACACACTAACAGTTGTTTTTCAGTAATCTAGCACCTCTTCGAAGACACCTTTGATTTATTAATAATAATAATGAAACGAGAATTATGATACTGTAGAAGGAACAGTGTTTAACAGTGTTGTCTACTTTTGAATAATAATGAAACGAGAATTATAAACACACCCAAAACTAAATTAACAGTGTTGTTTAATATACATATAAAAGACATAAAAGACTATATTTTTGAAATTCTCAACTAAATTAACAGAATATATATATAAACGTTCATGTGAACGTGCGTTGACCGCCACGTGCTCCGTCACGTCACGCGGGACCTGTGTGTGCGGTCATGACGCGAGACCTGTGTGTGTGTGGCTCTGTAACTGCTATCTCCGACGCTGCAGCTTCATACTATTGGCAGGAGTTGCTTTTCTTCTGACTCCTGCCCGGCACTCGGCCCCAGGGACACTCGGCCCCGTCCGCGGCTCGTAACTAGCCTGGACAGACCAATCGTCCTCCTCGGCCGCAGCTGCAAGAGCGTCGACGCTCTCCGCTTCCTGTCACCCGAGGGGAGACGGGCGCAGTGTGTGCATGCTACCTGCTGGTTTAGAGCCGCGTACCCGTGCTCTGACCCCAGGCAGGATTCGCATACTGCTTTTATCTCTGCTGGTCATAACTCATTATGAACCCAGAGCCACATGAGGGACAATCGCGGACGCAGTTGTTGCTCATGATGATTCTCAATTGCTGTGCTTCAGTAACTGTGCTGGTTTGCTGAAGAAAAGAGGGAGCAAATTGCTGGGCCTCCTTCCTATTTATACCGGAAGGAGGCCCGAGGGTGGGGCCCACCTTGCGGGTGGGCGTGGACTACACGTTTTCAGTGCTGCGTGGGGGCACAGGGGGATTACCCAATTGCGATAGCCTTAGAGGGCGAAGCCATATACGAAATATAACATGCTTTATGTTTAAAACATTATGCAAATGTTCTGTGGTAACAATTTACTAAACTATGTTTACATTATTTGAACATAAAGACATACTATTCCTGTAATTGTTAAACTCAAAATTCATGGGTAACTGGACTGACCACTGTGGTCATTTGGATGATTATGATAGTGTACTTAACTTTTGGAATTTGTCTATTAACACATGTACAAGGATGACTCAGAATCAGCTGGTGAAAGTAACATTTGTTTATGAGAAAAGGGGAGCTGTGAGTGGAGGTTGGTTATGGCAGCAGTGGGAAACAGTTGTTCCAGGGTGGAGAGGCCTGGCTGGTCTTGGGAGTGTGGAAGGCCTTGGATTCCTCCTGGGGGAGACACAAAAATGAATGTGAGGCAAAAGCAGGGAAAGTTGTCAAAGAATATGCTGGCAAAAAGCTAGAGCGGCACGCAACAAACCATTCATGGCAGCAATCCGGCAAGGAATGAGTGCAGGCTGCAGGCTTTCATAGTGTGGCTGATGAGCAGGTTGCAGGTGTGGTTGATTGGAGATTGCTCCCAGCCGTGTAGAGCAGACCAGCAGGCAGGTGGGGGGGAGAGAGAGACACACAGTAGAAACAAACACATACAAACACTAACAGGGGTTCTATTTCGTCCCTACTGACCGCCAGAGGCGGTGCTTTAGCACTGGATATGTCCATCGTGCACATGCGCAGCTCAAGTACCAATAACAACAAAGTCACCTGTGACCCACGTGACACCGGCTATATCAGCCGGTATTGTCAGAGGATCTGTTCCTTTTCATCTTCTCGCTGCGCGAGGGTACCGTGGCTACGTTCTCGTAGCGTACAGCGTTCAGGTTTGAACGTTTGATCTGAGGGATTTCTCTGCAAACAGCTGGCCGCGTAAAGCTTCGCGGCTGACAGTCGGAGCTACGGGTCGTAACGCGTCCTCCAGGAGCTGCGCCGGCTGTGCAGAGCCTCGACAGACAGGTTTGTGTCAGCTTGTTGCTGGTGATGGCTGTGTTTCCACACCCGCTCCCAGCCAAGTTGTCCTGATTACCTTCTTATTGTTTGTGGCTTAGACTTTCTGGTGACGACAGTGTTCCCGCTTCCTCTCCCATAAAGTTGCCCTTATGCTCTTTTGAAAGTTCTGCTTGTGGCGTTGTGCCCGAGTTATCATTAGCATTTGAGTCCCAGCTTTGGCTGCGTCCCTCTTTCGATTTAGTATGGAAAGCCAAGAGTGTCGTACTTTAAACCCGTTTTTCGTTTAGATGCAGGAAGTAAGGTAAGTACTTTCTATTTTCTAGAAGCTATTATCTGGTCTTAACATTGTGTTCTGACTTGGTTGCTTGATTGTTAGCAGCAGCCGCTTGGCTAACACCTTGCATGTACGGTTAAGCTTAATTATTTAACTCAGCCGGTGAGGGCAGTGCTCTCGCTGCTGCTCCCGGTAAACGCATGGTATGGTTGCAGTAGCGCTATATCGTTGTATTTACTGCTCCTAGTACTAGACTCCTAGCACTAGGACGATATGCAGAGAACAATCTTCACTGTGTGTGCCGTGTGCTCTGCATGTATGGACCATTAAGGAGGGTTTCATCCTCCCAATATTATATTGTCTAATGGGCAGCCGTTGGCTGACACTTTTAGGCACCGGCCACAGTTACTATGGTAACTAAGGTTCTAAGCCGTAAGTACTGGCCATAGTTAATACTGTAACTACGGGGTTAAGCCGTAAGTACTGACCATAGTTACTACTGTAACTACGGTCCAAGCTGTGCACGTACTGGCCATAGGCAATACCGTAACTACGGCTCTATGCCGTGTAAGTACTGGCCATAGTTACTACTGTAACTACGGTTCCAAGCCGTGCAAATACTGGCCAGAGTTACTACTGTAACTACGGCTCTATGCTGTGTAAGTATCCAAGCCGTGCAAGTACTGGCCAGAGTTACGACTGTAACTACGGTTCTAAGCCGTGTAAGTACTGGCCATAGTTACTACTGTAACTACGGTCAGATGTCGTGTGAGCCCTGGCCATGGTTACTGCTGTAACTACGGCTCTGTGCTATTCTTTAGAAGCTAGTTATCTGATCTTAAACATGTGTGTTATTTGACTTGATCTCGCTTGATCGTTAGCAGCAGCCGCTCGGCTAACGTCTTGCGTATACTGTTAGCTTCTTTATTTTACCCAGCTATGTGAAGGCGGTGCTCTCGCTCCCGCTCCCTCTACCGGTGATGCGGATGTAGCTACATCCCTTTTTCTGTTCGGCGAGTTCAGCAGGTAGCCGGTGAAGGCTGTGTTCCCGCACCCGCTCCCGGTTACACTGCATCTGGCGTTCATCTCTAACTCAACCAGTGAAGGCAGTTCTCACCCCCGCTCCTGGTAGACGCCAAACCGCCTTGTTTTTTCTGTTAAGCAGGTAGCTGGTGAAGGCTGTGTTCCCGGTTACGCTGCATCTGGCATTCATCTCTAACTCGACCAGTGAAGGCAGTGTTCTCGCCCCCGCTCCTGGTAGACGCGGAACTGCCTTGTTTCTCCGTTGAGCAGGTAGCCGGTGAAGGCTGTGTTCCCGCACCCGCTCCCGGTGTAAAGCATTAGTCTCTAACTCAACCAGTGAAGGCAGTTCTCGCCCCCGCTCCTGGTGGACGCCAAACTGCCTTGTTTTTCTGTTAAGCAGGTAGCTGGTGAAGGCTGTGTTCCCGCACCCGCTCCCAGTTACGCTGCATCTGGCATTCGTCTCTTACTCAACCAGTGAAGGCAGTGTTCTCGACCCTGCTCCTGGTAGACGCTAAACTGCCTTGTTTATTCTGTTAAGCAGGTAGCTGGTGAAGGCTGTGTTCCCACACCCGCTCCCGGTTACGCTGCATCTGGCATTCGTCTTAATTTAACCAGTGAAGGCAGTGTTCTCGCCCCCGCTCCTGGTAGACGCTAAACTGCCTTGTTTATTCTGTTAAGCAGGTAGCTGGTGAAGGCTGTGTTCCCACACCCGCTCCCGGTTACGCTGCAACTGGCATTCGTCTTAATTTAACCAGTAAAGGCAGTGTTCTCGCCCCCGCTCCTGGTAGACGCTAAACTGCCTTGTTTATTCTGTTAAGCAGGTAGCTGGTGAAGGCTGTGTTCCCGCACCCGCTCCTGGTTACGCTGCATCTGGCATTTGTCTTAATTTAACCAGTGAAGGCAGTGTTCTCGCCCCCGCTCCTGGTAGACGCTAAACTGCCTGGTTCCGTTAAGCAGGTAGCTGGTGAAGGCTGTGTTCCCGCACCCGCTCCCGGTTACGCTGCATCTGGCACTCGCCTCTAGCTCAGCCAGTGAAGGCAGTGTTTTCGCCCCCGCTCTTGGTAAACTGCCTTATTTACTAATCCAGCTAGGTGAAGGCAGTGATCTCGCTCCCGCTCCCCCTGCCGTAACGTGGGTGTAATTACATCCCTCTTTCTGTTCGGCGAGTAGCAGCAACGCTCTACTCTTTCCATTAAGCAGGTAGCTGGTTAAGGCGGTGTTCCCGCACCCGCTCCCGGCTACGCTGCATCTGGCTACCTACAGAATGGTTCATTCATGTAGCGCCTGTAGGGTTTCTCTTGAGCCCGAGGACGGCCACGACCTCTGCCCCTCCTGCCTCGGCCGCTTCTGGCGGTCAGTGGGGACGAAATTCGAGCATCTGAGGGTGGTTCTCACGGTAAACGCCTGCATGAGCTGTAGCTGCATGCCTCGGGTGCTCAGAGTGGCTCGAATCACTGAGGTGGAACGTCTGGCAGCAGCCAACAGACACCTCTCCTTGTCACGTACTCCTCCAGATCAATTCGGCCGTTCCCGGCGACTTGAGGGAGCGATGGCTTTGTGTGCTCCCCCCAATAGAAGGACTAGAAATAGGCTGTCCTCTAAAGTGGATCGTCCTCCTTCAGTTGGCGCCCCTCCTTCGGTTGGCGCCCCTCCTTCGGTTGGCGCCCCTCCTTCGGCTAACGCACCTCCTCCGGTTGACGGAGAGTCCTCCGGTTGACGGAGAGTCCTCCGTCGCGTACCAGTCGAGCCAGGGGAGCTGTTTAGATCAGCTGCCCTGGAGGCACTGGAGTGTGCCGCCCAAGCTAGGCAGACCAGGCAGCAGCACTCGGGTCCTCGCAGACCTGTGCCCACTCCCAGCAGGCCCAGGGGCCGCTCTAGCAGCCGCACTCAGCCGCTGGATTACAGGGGTGGTCTGCAGAGGTCTTAACGGCCCACTCAACCGCCTCCCAATGACTTTCGTGCCCCATGTCGCCCGCCTTCCAGGCGGCCTCGTGCCCCAGAGCCTTACCGGAACCCCCCAAGAGGCTCCAGGGTCCGGGGGGGCTGGGCTCTGAAATCCCGGGGGTGGTCGGCGGCTGCTTTCCCAGCAGCAGCTCAGTTTCTGGGCAGTCTGTACTTCCGTCCCTTGGTTGGTTTTCACCTTAACCCAGGGGTACGGACCGCAGCTCCGGCCCCTAGCCTTCGGCTGGGTCTAATTGACAGTCGTCAGTGATCCGGCAGGGGCCCTACCTCTGGGCCAAGAGTTGTCCGTCCTTTTGTCCAAGGACGCAATCAACCCAGTAAGACCCTCTGCTTAGCCAGGGGGTTCTACTCGGCATACTTTCTCGTGAGCAAGAAAGTCGGCGGATTTCGCCCGATCTTGGACCTCAGAGGAATCAACAGATTCCTGAAGGTGCTGCCATTCTATATGCTGACGACTGCATACGCACAGGTGGAGTGGTTCCCAACCGAGGGATGCCTACTTCCACGTGGGCCGGGCAAAAGGGTGCCTTATATTCAGTTCCTCCGGCCCTTGGGCAGACTGGCAGCTGCCTCGGCCGCTGGGCCCTTAGGCCCGCTGTCGTTGTGCCCCATGCAGATGTGGATGAACAGCCTTCACTTGGACGCCCAGTGGCACAGGCACAGTGAAGTCAGGGTGTCGCAGCAGTGCTCCACTCTCCGTCACGCTGGAGGAGCAGGGCCTATCTCTGGTAGGCGTGCCCATGGGCGCCATCCCATCCCGCCAGGAGACCATCACCATAGGTGCATGTCTCTCAGGGTGGGGTGCAGTGCGGCAGAGCAGGACCATTCAGGGTCAGTTGAATGGTCTGCTGGGCAGACCGCCCAGCAGAGTGCGCGCCGGGTCAACGTGCTAGAGCTTCGAGCCGTGCAGCTTGCACTCACGCACTTTCTACCCCAACTGGGGGGCAAGAATGTGCGTGTTCCTTGGGGACAGCATGTACATTGTTGCTTAGACAACAGTCCCTTCTAGATAGTGGACGTTCTCACTCCACTCTGAATTTATGTGGCTGCGATTCTGCCCAACATGTTCGGGTCGACGGCGCCACAGCGGGGTGCCACAGGTCGGTGTCCCTCTTTATGAGAGGGGCTTTACGGCAGCGTCCCCCTTGCACCCCGAGGGCTCCGGCTTGGGACCTGCCCTTGCTGCCGGATGCCCTATCACCTCCTCCCTTCGAGCCCCTGGCCCAGGTGGGGCTTAGGTGGCTGCCCACAAAGGCAGCATTTCTGCTTGCCATAGCCTCAGGGAAGTGAGTCGGGGAGTTGCATGTCCTCTCCATAAACAATACATGCCCGAGGTGAGACTCTCAGGCGTTGCCCTTTGGGCAAATGTGGCATTCCCGCCCGGGGTCCTTCCACAAACTCACTTCAATCAGCCTGCCCAGCTGGCACGCTTTGACATTCAGGAGTACGGCACATCGAAGTTGCTGTGCCCTGGGGGTGCCCAAAGGGCGTATATCAAGGCTACTGCCTGTATACGGCAGGAGGAGCAACTCTTGAGTTTGCCCTGGCGGCACTAAAGGAGGTTAGGCCCTCTAACCAGTGGCTTCCCCACTGGGTTGTCGATACCATCTCACAGGCTTACGGGGCCAGTGGCCGCCCCCTGCCACCAGGCTGAGATGCCACTCTACAAGGAGCATCTCAACATATTGGGCTGCCCTGAGAGGGGTGCCCCTGGAGACCATCTGCGCCGCGGCGTCTTGGGCGTCTTCTGGCACATTCTCCAGTTGTCATCAGGTCAATGTCGCCACTCCCCATTCTTTGGGCGTGGTCCTTTTGCCGAGCTCCGCTGCTTCCAGTGGTGAGCAAGGGCTTGGATTCTTCATGACATTGTTGGTATAGGTCATCCAGTGCTAAAGCACCGCCTCTGGCGGTCAGTAGGGACAAAATAGAACGATAATTACGGCTGTAACTACGGTTCTATGAGTCCCGGATGACCGCCAGAGTTCCCTGTCACTCAGAATTGTTGTGTGCTCGCGAGAAGATTCGGGGAACAGATCCTCTGACAATACCGGCTGATATAGCCGGTGTCACGTGGGTCACAGGTGACTTTGTTGTTATTGGTACTCGAGCTGCGCATGCGCGCGATGGACATATCCAGTGCTAAAGCACCGCCTCTGGCGGTCATCCGGGACTCATAGAACCGTAGTTACAGCCGTAACTATCGTTTCAGGGACAGGCAGTGATAGTCGGTCCGTTCTTCTATATGTCTGTCTTTGGTTTTTTAAGTGTTATTCAATCCATATGACAATAGAGATATGTGCATAAACAACAAAAACACTTGGGGTATAATGTTCGAACAATGTTATCACCAAACATTTTAAGAATGTTTTTAGAGAACGTTATCCTACCTTTCAGAAGTACATTCTAGGAACCAAAATAAAACTTCTCGATGAAATCATTCCTAGAACAATGAATGGTAACATTCTCAGAATGTTTTTAGAACCAACAATGTCTAGCTCGGAACTCAGACATACCTACGCAAACATGCAATATCATGAATTACGTGCTTGTTTTCTTTTTTAAAAAGGAACATGTGGTGACATCAGATTTTTTTTACACATCCTTTTCAAACAAATGCAACAAGTTTGTTTTTTTAAAGCGCACTACAAATAAATCTGACGTTGACCATGAACGTGTTAATATTTCGCATCATAGGAACGTTTTATAAAAAAAGAATAACAACCTGAAAACATTATCCAAATGTTGCTTGGAGAATGTTCTTCATTTGTTATCATGAAACATTGAGGGAACGTTTTATAAAAAACATCTTTAATGTGTTACCCAACAACGTCCAAAACACATCCTTAGAATGTTGCAAGGAAAAATGTCCACCTTTGTTAACATATCACATTAAAGGAACGTTTTATAAATAAACTTTCTGTCATCTCAGGCCTCAATAACATCCTCAAAACATCCTCTGAATGTTGCAGTTAAAACGTTATGTCTTAGTTAACCTTAAACCTTATAGGAACATTATTTGAAAAAATAAACATCCTAAAAAGGTTCTTTGAACATCAGATTAAAACGTTTCTTTAAAACCTTATTAGAACCAATAGGTAACGTTAGCCAAAGTTGTGAGAACGTTCCCCGCTAGCTGGGTATGCTCGTGCATGACGAGTCTGGATCTCTGGATCTGCTATATGGTTACGGCTCTGAGTCCCCACGAGTCTTCAGGAAGTGAAGGAAGTTCCCTTGATTCAGTGAGTCAGGATTTGCGAATCTGAGTCTGCTATTGACTCGTGCATGATGAGTCTGCCTTGATCTCTGAATCTGCTAAGGTTACGGCTCTGAGTCCGCATGAGTCTGCAGGAAGTTTTACTGTGCGTTGTTAGAAATTTGAATGGACAACTGGTCCGCATTTTCAAATCTCCGCGCGTCCCTAAACAAGCTGGTTATCTTACAGGAAGGAAATCCAGAGCATACAATTAACCGTTTAACAATAATCTATTTAATGGTAATATAACAATGCAATACAATCAATACATTACCATACAAAACCATATTATATCATATGCATAATGTCAGGAGTAGGCCTACTCCTGGCCCCTGCTCACAGGCCGGCACGACCTTCCGGTCCAAGCGGCGCGAGAAGAGAGAGAGCAAAATGCTGAATAGCCTTTCATACCAACAGAAACAGGAAGGGGTAGAGTTTAACTGGTCGTCTTTTCTGGTCATCTCAAACAAGCACCTCTGACATTCACTGTCTCCTATTTCTGCAGCCTCCACACACACACACACCCCCCCCCCACATTCCAGAGACCACAGTGGGGTCTTGCTCCACCTCCCCCACAGCAATAAAACCCTTAACAGCCCTTTGTCTACCGCCATTTTAGTCCTCACATTTATGAAAGGATATAAAACAGATAAATCAATATAAAACACAAACACAGGTATTGTTTGAACAGTATTCACTTAACTGCTACTATTTGAAAATTACCAGAGGAACTCAAAGGACCTCTTTTAATATCTGGAAGTTTCAGCCAGACTTTCTGCCAGTTCAAATGTAACACACTTCTTAAATATCAGATGCTGCAGCGTCCACTCCCCTGAGCCAAACGATAACTTATGGCAGCTATCCTACTTGCTAAAGACTAGGCAGATGGACTGGGGTATGTTCTAATGTGATTGTACATGTTATAAGGAGAGCAGTGAGTGACACAATTTATAGTTTTAATTTGTACATCACCAGGTGTAGGACTCAAAGGACTCGGGTTAATCGCGAGGGGAGACTCGTCACGACCAGCTCATAACTAGGATCCGGATATGTGACCTGCTCCATCGAAATCAGTCGCATTGACCCGGAGACACATTTGGAGCAGGGTTTCCGTTAGCCGGTAATTACCGGTTTTTAGCTGGTAAAATGTATTAAAAACCGGTAAATTCAAAACCTGCCGGTCAAAATGTCTGGTAATAATTAGGGAGGCTCCGATCGATCGGCCGCCGGTCATTATTGGCCGATATTCACTCTTAATAGTTTGATCGGTGCTCTCTATAAAGGCCGAGCTGGATCTGATCGATATGGACATAAACGCGAGTGAAGTGTAACCGGACGCGAGAGAGAGATGAGATCAGCTGCTGAGTCAGACAGAGACACGCAGCTCTGCATGAGCACCTGAAGCCCCGCCCTCTGTGTAACGAGCTGCAGGAGCTGCATGAGAAACTGACGTGCTGTCAGGAGAGAGAGGGAGGGAGAAGGGAAAAGAGAGGATTCGTTTCTCCCGTGTTATTATTGAAATGTAAACTTTTGAATAATGTACGTTATATACTACAAGTAGTTTGTTTGAATGTACTAATTATGTTGTTTGTTGTTTGTGGAATCATTTATTGAAAAATTAATCTGAATTTTTCGATCTGTTACGATTATAAACTGAAGCAATATAAAAATGAGCCCGATGTGAACTGAGTTTTAAACTGAAGCATATCTGCTCATAGTCCGGTAATTACCTGCTAACAGAAACTCTGCTACACAACTCTTATTATTATTGAAATATGACCGGTAAGGTTCAAATTTGTCCGGTAAAATAAATTCTGCCCGGACATTTGACCGGCGAGAAAAAATCCTAGCGGAAACCCTGATTTGGAGTTTTATACACTGTTGGAATTTGGATATTCCCAGCTTTCTAATGATATCAGGATTGTTTTTGTACTCCAAATATTAAGCGAAATATGTCACATTATATAACGACTGTCACAGAGTCCTCATTTTGAGAAAAAGGCCTTTAAAGTTTCCTCTTCTCTGGAATCCATCGATCTGATTGATTATTAGTGGAGTAAATGATCAAAATACTACGGAGGGAAGATATTTTCGTTTGGAGGGGAAGCTCGCGATTGTGTGTGTGTATTTTTGCGTTTGTTTCCCGGGGAAAACCCTCACGAGAAACACCGGCTGTTCTATATCGTATAAGGCTTCGCCCTCTAAGGCTATCGCTATTGCATAATCCCCACTGCACGTGTGCAGCACTGACAGACTTATTCCACGCCCACCTATTATGTGGGCCCCACCTCCAGGCTCACTTCCGTATAAATAGGAAGTAGGCCCTACAATCCACTCCTACTTTTCTTCAGCACTCCGTTGCAGAAGCATTGACAGGCAAAACCAGTTCTTTTAAGAGCTACTTACTGAAAAACAAACATTCCTCCTAAAAAGCTTTGTTTTTCTGGTAAGATGGAGACTGGGCAGGAAAGTCAAGGTTGCGTTAGGCATTGCCTCGTATGCGGGTCGGGCTACATTATGAGCTTTGACAGGCACTCACAGTGTGAGTCCTGCCTGGGAATAGAGCATGCGAACGCTGCTCTCACTCCCGGGCACATGCTCGCATTGTGCCCGGCTGCCGCTGGCCTACAAAGCATTAGTCAAAAAGCTCTTGCAGCAGAAACCTATCTGTTAGTGCTATAGCCAAGTTTAAGGAAGAGATTCCACCAATACTTAACTCGATAGCATGTCTGCATGTAAGGGAGGAAACTTATACAAAATGTACACCACCCCAAATTGATCATGTTGTTGATAGTGCTACAGATGCGCTGCGATTAAAATTAGACTCTGTTGCTCCTTTGAAAAAGAAGAAAATAAAACAACATAGATCAGCTCCATGGCATAATGTCGAAACCCGCAAAGTAAATAAAAGTCGAGACAACTTGAAAGGATATGGCATTCCACTAAACTTGAAGAATCTCGTTTAATTTGGCATATTACTCTCAATGAATATAAGAAAGCACTGCGTAAAGCGAGAGCAGCCTACTACTCTTCATTAATAGATGAGAATAAGAATAATGCAAGATTTATTTTCAGCACTGTAGCCAGGCTGACAGAGAGCCACAGCTCCATTGAGCCTTCTATTCCCACAGCACTCAGTAGTAATGATTTGATGTGCTTTTTTAACGATAAGATATAATAAGAGTATAATTGTTACTCTTAGAAACAAAATAAATGACCTCTTGCCTTTGACCAGTATAGTGTTATCAACAGCTCCCGGAAACGTAAGTTCTAATATTACACTAGATAGTAAACTAGAATTCTTTTCAGCCATTAACCTTGAACAATTACATTCAATGATTCTCTCTTCTAAACCATCAACGTGCATGTTAGACCCAATTCCAACTAAGCTGTTGAAGGAAGTTTTTCCATTAATTAACACTTCTTTATTAAATATTATGAATATGTCTTTATTATCAGGCTATGTTCCACAATCATTCAAAGTAGCAGGGATAAAACCGCTTCTTAAAAAGCACAACCTCGATCCAGAGGTTTTAGCCAACTATAGACCTATTTCTAATCTTCCGTTCCTCTCAAAATTCTTGAGAAAGCGGTCGCAAAACAGCTGTGTGATTACTTAAAAAAACAATGATTTATTTGAAGATGTTCAGTCTGGCTTTAGAACACATCATAGCACAGAGACAGCTCTGGTTAAAGTCACAAATGACATTCTAATAGCCTCAGACAAGGGACTTGTCTCTATTCTTGTTTTGCTCGATCTCAGTGCTGCATTTGATACTATCGACCATGATATCCTATTGCAAAGACTAGAGCACTTGGTTGGCATACAGGGAACTGCTTTAGGCTGGTTTAGGTCCTATCTATCTGAGCGCTCTCAGTTTGTACGTGTTAACGATGAATCCTCCACACAATTTGGAATACGCACGACAATCGTTCTTCTCTGACATCATTAGCATAAACAAAAACAACGCACGTGCCTTGTTTGCTACCGTCGACAGACTAACTAACCTCCCAGTGTAGGTAGCCTCTGAATTTCTATCCACCAGTGTGTGCAATGATTTTAAATCCAGGCTGAAGACTTTTCCTTTTGCCGCTGCTTTTAATTGAACTATTCACATCTTAGACTGCACTGTAACTTTTATCCATGTATTTTTTCTTTTAATGTTTATTTTATTCGCTTTTCTTTTGTAATGCTTAATGTCTTTCATTTTTTGTAAAGCACTTTGAATTGCCTTGTGTTGAAAAGTGCTATATAAATAGCCTTGCCTTGCCTTGCAAACCAAAGTTAGCCATGGAGTGCCTCAGTGCTCGGACCTATTTTTTCACATTATATATGCTTCCGTGAGGCAATATTATAAAGAATCATTCTGTACATTTTCATTGTTATGCGGATGATACTCAACTATATTTATCAATCAAGCCTGATGAAATTAATAATCTAAATAAAATTCAAGACTGCCTTAAAGGTGGGGTAGGTAAGTTTCAGAAACCGGCTCGAGATACACTTTGTTATATTCTATGGAATGCTCTTAACATCCCGATAGCAATGAATATCTTGAGTGCTTTGACAAAAAATCCATGAAAAAATGTCATCTGTAGAAGCCGTAATACTGTAAAAAGTACATCCAATCCGTTTAGCCGCCCCGGCCTACCTGCCTGTCAGCCTTCCATCGGGGGCACAAGCTTATCTCATACCCTCATTGGTCATGTGCACGTTCGCGTGTGTTGGAGGAGGGGCTCTGTACGGAAGTGGCAGATTTTCTCCGGTTGTGTATTTTCAAATTCTAGCGATCTCGAGCCGGTTTCTCAAACGTACCTACCCCACCTTTAAGGACTTAAAAACGTGGATGACCTTAAACTTTTTGATGTTAAACACGACCAAAACTGAAGTTATTGTACACGAAGAATCGACGAAACAAATTATCTAAAGA
Organism: Champsocephalus esox; assembly: GCA_036324585.1. NCBI lineage: Eukaryota > Metazoa > Chordata > Actinopteri > Perciformes > Channichthyidae > Champsocephalus > Champsocephalus esox. The sequence goes on from CM070490.1 coordinate 32,293,868, forward strand.
TATACTAACTATGGATGGCATTAATTTGGCCTCCAGTGAGACTATAAGGAATCTTGGTGTTATATTTGATCAGAATGTATCCTTTAACGCCAACATAAATCAATTTCAAGGACCGCCTACTTCCATCTACGTAACATTGCAAAAATCAGGCATATCTTGCATTAAAACGATGCAGAGAAACTAGTCCATGCATTTGTTACTTCTAGGCTGGATTATTGTAACTCTTTATTATCAGGGAGTACCAAGAAGTCAGTGAAGTCGCTTCAGCTGATTCAAAATGCTGCGGCTCGTGTACTAACCAGAGTTAGGAAAAGGGACCACATTACTCCTGTTCTGGCTGCCTTACACTGGCTCCCTATAGAACACAGGATAGAATTTAAAATTCTTCTTCTCGCCTACAAAGCCCTTAATGGGCAGGTGCCATCTTACCTTAAAGAACTCATTATACCCAACTGTCCTACTAGGGCATTGCGTTCCAAGAATGCAGGGTTGTTGGTTGTTCCTAGAGTCTCTAAAAGTACAATGGGAGCCAGAGCCTTTTCTTATCAAGCTCCACATTTGTGGAATCAGCCTCCAGTTTGTGTTCGGGCGGCAGACACCCTATCCATTTTTAAGAGTGCGCTTAAAACCTTCCTTTTTGATAAAGCTTATAGTTAGGGCTGATTAGATTCAGCCCCTAGTTTTGCTGATATAGGCTTAGTTTGTCGGGGGACATCTTACTTCTTCCTTCTCTCTGTCTATACCCGTGTACTCTCATGTTCCGATCAACCCAGCTTCACCAAATGTCTTTCTTTTTGGTGTCTATATACGCCGGGATCCGGAGTCGTGGATGATCCTGCGGTCCTGTGTCCTGGATCGCGAGCGCTGGATCTTGAGTCGTGGCTGTGGTCCTGGATCATTGGTCCTGGATGGATATCCTCGTGGATTCATCTTCCTATTACACACATGCATTTCCAAACATTTGGACTACCTATGTTGCAAATGTATTATCTTTTCAATTTACACACGGCATCTATTGCACGTCTGTCCGTCCTGGGAGAGGGATCCCTCCTCTGTTGTTCTCCCTGAGGTTTCTCCCATTTTTCCCTTTAAACTGTGGGTTTTCTCTGGAAGTTTTTCCTTGTACGATGTGAGGGTCTAAGGACAGAGGGTCTACGGACAGAGGGTGTCGTATTGTCATACTGATATTCTGTACACACTGTGAAGACCACTGAGACAAATGTAACATTTGTGATATTGGGCTATATAAATAAACATTGATTGATTGATTGATTGATTGATTGATTGATTCCTAATTGTGTTGGTATGCAGCCTAGGTCTGGTCTGTTTTATAAAGCAAATCTGCCACTTTTATATTGTAGAATTTGTTAAATGAAAGCAGTCTTTAATTGTTTGTCCTAAACATAGCCATATATGCTTTGGAAATTAAATGTCTTTGAAAAAAAAATAGTATACAGTTTATATTGTGCATCACCTTTAGTTTGAAAATATGTTTTTTTTTATCTATAAGATAAATAGACAGACAGACACTTTATCAATCCCAAATTGGGAAATTATTTAACAGCAGCAGTGTGTCCAGGTATTAAATATTTAAAGTTGGAAAAAAGTATAAACTACACAACACAAATCTAATGCATAGCAATCCATAAGAGAAGTCCGATATTTTCATGAAAACTCCCCAGGAGACACCGACATTAACGTGGCCGAGTGGACTCCGGAGTTTGCTGCATGAGTTAAACTGTATGATCTGTGGTGTAGTGGGCTGTCACTCAAAAACTGAGTAGCCAATGGGGACGCACCCCTGAAAGTCTCGCCCACCTGGGACGTTTGTGTCAAAATCGGAAACAAAAAATTAAGGAGCGCAAACGAGAAGAGCTGCAGCGAGAGCAAAAGTCTGATAATTGAGAAAGAAACAAAGAGAACTCGAAACAAAAATATATGTTAAAACAAAGAAAACAGACTTATAGTGTACATGATTACACAAATGATTTGTTTGCAACTTATAATTTTATTTTTTAAATTACATTTATTTTTGCTTTTTTTCTCTCTTAAACTCTTAGTTTTGCTTGATTCTGAGAAAGTGTTGCATTATCTTTTTGAAACAAAACGAATCCCATAGTCATCCAGGATTCATAGAACCGTAGTTACATACGTAACTATCATTGTGATGCGTGGAACTGCAGCAGACTGATGAAGAGGTTATATTGTTAGATTTTGTTTGGAGATTGGACATCCACAATAGACTGTCCACATTGTATAGATCACTGCTGCCCCAGTGTGGTCAAAGATGATTACTACACATTACTAATGCTGCATGGACACAAATAATAATAAAAGACGATGTAAAAGACCAATTTGGTATTTTGGAGTATTGTTATGCTCAACCATTACATGAAATACTTACTGATTGTGTTTTGATCATTTTATAATCCTTATGATAGGCATGTTACTGTATTTTGTGGGCTATTGCACTTGAAACGCCTCCATTGGACTCCTTTTTTACTTCTGTAACAGAATGACATTACTATGTAACACTCTCACTTCTATTGGCTAGCGCTCCACACATTGTACGTGATAGGAAAAGGAGCGGGACATCTCTGAGCAGTTGACCAATCACAACAGAACCGGCCAGCTAACCAATCAGAGCAGACTGGGCTCTGGTTTTAGACAGAGGGTGAAAAGAGGTGCTGCAGCACAGGCAGTATGAGAACAATAAAGAGCTTTTTGAACATTAAAGCATGGAGACATGTCACAGTATAGACACTAAATACTAATACGAACCCAAAAATGAGCAGAATATGTCATTTTAACTCCAATAAAGTGTTTACAGTTTATATCCTGTACATTCAAATACATTTTTAATGAACATCCAAATTATCGACGAGATAGAAATCTACGTCTGAGGTCCAACTGATCATGTATTCTCTGCTCACCTCTTCACTCTCAACAGCCTTGTTCACATATTAAGGGATGAACAGTTTCTTTTATTATTTATTTGACAGGGACAGTGCACATTAATTGACATCTCTGTAAATGCGCCAGAGTTAGCCAACAGGCTATTTTTCGTCTGTAGTCCCTGGACAGATGTTAAAAGTCATCCTAAAAACAAAAATTCACTTCAAATAACAGGTAAATACTATCAGTAAAACAACATGTTCACATGTTACTGCAATATTTTAAATATCATGCTATGTACTTTCACTTTAACATCACATGTAACTTACCCCTTTTTGTGATCATATTTTAAACTTGACATACCATGACCATGTATAGATTTCATACAAGGAATCTGGGTGTGATCCTGGATAACAACCTGTCCTTCACTGCAAACATCGCTGCTACAACCCGCTGCTGCAGATACACGCTTTACAACATCAGGAGGATACGTCCCCAGCTGACCCAGAAAACAACGCAGGTTCTGGTCCAGGCTCTCGTCACCTCACGCCTAGACTACTGCAACTCCCTCCTGGCTGGTCTACCTGCATGTGCCACCCGACCTCGGCAGCTCATCTAGAATGCTGCGGCTCATCTGGTCTTCAACCTTCCGAAGTTTTCCTTCACTGGCTTCCAGTAACTGCTAGAATCCACTTCAAGACAATAGGCGTGTTCACACCGGAGTACTTTTCCCCGTAGCCTACTTTTCCCCGTAGCCTACTTTTCCCGTTTAGTCCCGTTAGTACCCCTTATGTTGCGTTAAAAAGATTACTTTGTGGCGGGAACTTTTACCCCCATTGTTAGTGCCTGCTAGAGAGGTGGTACGAAAAAGTACCAATTTCTATTGGCTGGGCTAATTGCAAACCACGCCCCGTAAAACTCTGAAAAGTTTTGTGAAGCCGCCATTGTATTTGAGGCATTAGCATTATTAGCATTAGCCCCGCGCACCAACGGAGAGAGAATAACTTATGGCAACACAAAAAAAAACATGGGAGCGGTTGAGATGAGGAGGTGCAAAACCCACAAAAAACAGGGAAAACGAGGGGCAAAAGCCCATTAAAAGTGGCCTAAATCATGCCAGTACGTAGCCCATGCGATTACAGTGAGGTGGGCGTAATTATTAATTATATATTAATTATTTTAATAAAGTGCACGCCGTGGCACCTGGGCGCCTCCCTAGGGAGGTGTTCCAGGCACATCCAGCTGGGAAGAGACCAAGGGGTAGACCTAGGACCAGGTGGAGGGATTATATCTCTTCGCTGGCCTGGGAGCGCCTTGGGACCCCCCAGTCAGAGCTGCTTAATGTGGCCAGGGAAAGGAAAGTTTGGGGCTCTCTGCTGGAACTGCTACCCCCGCGACCCGACCCCAGATAAGCGGGAGAAGATGGATGGATGGTTTAATTGATGATATATGTATGATCCACGTCATATAATCAGTTTCGGCGGCAGTTCTTCCTGTTTGTCCAGAAGTCTTCTCATCAGGGCTCTATAAATAGAGAACTACGGCAGATATGTAATATGTGATGACTTCCAAAGAGAAAAACAAGCACACTCGGAATAAAGCATTATTTTATTTTTATTTTTTTTTGAATTTCACATCACATAAACACCATATCCCAGCGTGCATTGCGGCTAAACCATCCAATCACAGAACTTGAGGACTCATCACGGGGTTTGAGCAAAGCAGAGAGAATACTTACTTCCGGGTGTAAAATTATCTTAAGCAACTACTAGTGCTGTAGCGACGATATTTTGAAGTCGACGCAGTGCCACACACACGTGGGTCACCCAAAACAACAACAAGCAGTTCGCAATCGCACTTTAAACACTATGGAGACTGAAACGGCTCCTCACAGGACTGCGCACGAAGCCCTGCAAAACGCCCCCAACAAAAACATCTCGCCCTACTGTAGGTCTTCAAAAGCATGGGAATACTTTAAATTTAGTGCAAAAAGGCAAAGGCATTGTTGTTTGCAGTCTTTGCAAAATGGAGTTGGCATACCACACTAGCACAACAGAGATGTTGGAGCATTTAAAGCGGAGGCACCCCCTTGTCTCTCGTGGAGGGAAAAATGATAAGTAAGCACTAACTTTGGCTAAATTAATTCCACGTTTGTGTAGTGTGTTGTGCAGCTTGAGTTCTGTGCACTTCGGTAGTGCTAACTGTAGGAGCCATTTCCTTAGATTATAGTATCTTATCTTTTTAGAGTATAACCTGAGATTCTGTGGTGTCTATTATTTATTTATTATTTGAGTGCGTTACGCTGCAGCATAAAAGGAGAGGTGCTGCAGCCTACTGGTGTGGCTGACTGAAGCAAACAGTTGTTAGACCTTGCTGGTTGGTTCTTCTGCCTTTAACATTGAAATATCAGTTTATATGACAAATAGTTTGTTTAAAAATGTTTATTTATTTTTGGCTTTTTTGGAATAAACTATCTTACTTTTCAATCGCATCTGGACATTTATATTTTTGTTCTCAAACTACAAGCGTCTATTCGTCGGTCAGCCCCACGAGTGAGCCACAAACAAAAGAACAAAAAACAAATGGATATCGTGGTCACTACACTAACTATCTTATAGCTCTCCGTGCGGTTTGTTCGTGCTTGGTTGGTTAGTAGTTAATGTTAGCTACCTAGCTAGTGGCGCCAGCTGTGTGTTAACGTTAACGTTTGTCAGCATTTAATGTTGGCTGGAATGGTAGCTAGTTTATGTCTGCAGAACACCGCTATCTAGCCACTACGAACCCGGAACGAACAAACTGCACAGAGAGCTAACTCATGTTGTGGTCCTTACGAGTCTAACATAACAATAGACTAACGTTAGTCAGCTTATAGTATCAATGTATGTCAACTAACGGAGCCAAGCAATGTCCAGGCCAGGGCTTTACGTACAACCCAGTCTCACGGCATTTCGTGTTCACCAACACGATTTTTAATCTATTGATTCGTGTTCACTAACACGATTTGCCCCTTTTTTTCGTGTTGCACAGCACGATTTTAAAAGCAATGTACTTCTACTGCCTGCAGCACGTCTTTTTCTCCGGTCGGGTCGAGAAAGACCGGAAGCTGTGTGGTTCATAAAAACATGTTCTTACTCAATATCAAGCCACAGTTATTGCTTTTATTTGAAATCGTATAATTTCGGACTTTTGTTGTCGTCTGTGAGGAAAATAAATGGGCTCAGAGCCTCAGGATACTGAAATCTGTATTTTCTAAATCTTTTTTTCCTTCTAATTTGTTATTCTTTTCAAAATAACACACTGTTATTTACTCACCAATAACACAATTATCCTTGCTTTTATTTATTGGTTTAATTCCATAATCTCTGGCTTTTTTGGCGTCCGTCAGGAACTGAATTTCAGAATAAAAATAACCGGAAACAGACGTAGGCATTTCGAGCGATTACCCAAGATCCTCAGCTATGGTTTTAAGCTCTTTTATTGGATGTTTTAGCCGCAATGCATGCTGGGATTTGGTGTTTATATGATATGAAATCCGGAAAACATTTTAAAAGAATAAAAGAATACTTAATTCTGAGTGTTCTTGCTTTTCTCTTTGAAAGTCATCACATAACGGCATTGTACTACACGGTTCGGCTGCATTGTATATTACAGATCTGCCGTAGTTCTTTATTTATAGAGCCCTGATGAGAAGACCTTTGGAAAAACTGAGAAAATGCCGCCGAAACGGAATACTTGACGTGGACCATAAATATATTCAACAATTAAACAACATCTTCAATTTCTCTTCACACAATACGTCTCCTTGCAGTATCAACACTAATTCGGCTGACTTTTACATTTCATCTAATTCACAGATATATAAAATGATATAAAAGGACTGTAGTTTTTAAAGATATTACTGATTTTCTTTGAATGTAAGAATGTAAATACTGAGTCTGAAATAGTATAGCAATATGCTGTAAAATTATGTGAAAGCATGAATAAAACGTGTCCTACACTAATAATACCAAGTTATTATGGCTGTGTGTACCTTTGTGTGCACCGCCTAGTGGTTAAAGCACGTTATTGAATTATTGTTTTTATGTGTTTATAATTAGGGCTGTCAAACGATTACAATTTTTAATCAGATTAATCACAGCTTAAAAATGAATTAATCATGATTAATCACCATTCGAACTATGTCCAAAATATGTCATTTATTTATGTATATTGTTGTGGGAATGGAAAGATAAATGAAAGAAGGCGGATATATCCATTTAACATACAGTATCTATGTTTATTTTTAAATGTAATACGAGTTGAGCATTACATTTTTATATTTGTATGTGTTTTATTTATTTATTTTTTTATATGTTTCTAGTTATTGTGGTTTTTATTATGTTTTTAATTATTGTTTTTATTATCGTACTCCCATTGGGCTATTTACTATTGTAGTTACTGCCTGCCCTGTACAGCACTTTGGTCAGCCGAAGGTTGTTTTAAATGTGCTATATAAAATAACGTTTTTCTGCGTGTCAAAATTAAAGACAACCCACACACACACCTATCAATCATCAAACCGTGAGGTCTTAATTCATTACGTGTTGATTTCTATCAGCGGGGGAGTACTTCAGGGAAGTCGACAGAGGGGGGGCGGCGGCTAGTGGAATACTTCGTGACCACAGAGTGTGAACGTTGTGATCAGCTGTTTTAGCGCATTTCTCCAGTGAAGAGGGGGAGTCTCCCTCCGCAGCCGGTTGGCGTAGTTTTGGCACAGTTCCGTTGTACAGACCGACGTTAACAGCAGCCCTGTATGTGCACATAGACCGACTCTGTCGTCCGGTGATCTAACCGCCTTCTGGAAAAGCTTCACAAGTACGTCGGTACGCAAATGCGCTTTGTGACACAAGTGACGGTACGCATTTCAGATTAGGCACATACCCTGCGTACCAGTTATGTGCACTGTGCAAGGACTCGTTTGATGGAAGTTTTCAAATCACAATGGAGACTCATCACGGAGGTGATGAGTCCGACCACCGTGCACTTTAGGTCGGCCTTGGTCAAGCCCTTTTGACCCCCCAGCCTGGTTCTCGTAAGTTTTTCGCTCACATGACACCATGGAGGAATGTAACGGGAGTTGACAGGGGACTCTGCCCTCCTCACGAGTGCCTATTTTCGAAACTTTTTTTCACTTTTCCCCGGTTTTATTATTTTTTTGGCTATTTCACCCGGTTTCTACCGGGGACATTGTCCGGTCTCGGGTGTCCTCCCACAGCCTGTGTCCAGCCCCCCCCTCCCCACTCATCCATGTATTAACGGATTTTGACAATTTTTGTTGCATTTTTCTCCTCTCACTGATCGAATGACAAACGCGACCCACTGTCGGAGGGCCTCCGCGCCGGCCGATATGAAGCGTGACCAAGACGCACCGTCCAGGGGTCCCACGGGTCCCGCAGCGGGGTGGAGGTTCCCAGCTGGAACCTCCCCACCTCCGCCGAGGTGCACCCGGCAAACACCGTTGTTTCTCGAACCTTCCACTGTTGTCTAGCGGGTGTAACTAAAATACAAGATGTCGTATATATATAAATAAATAGATATATCTATATATCTATATAGATATATATATATATATATATATATATATATATTAGATATATCTATATATCTATATAGATATATATATATTAGATATATCTATATAGATATATATATTATATATATATATAATATATAATATGTATATATATATAATATATATATATATATATTTATATATATATATATAAGTGTCAGTGCTATTTTATGTTGTATTAGCGTGCATTTCCTAAAGTGGTGCTGTACTGAGAGTAAACAATACAAGGTGTCCCTATTTTTATATATATCTATATATACTTTATGTATATAATAAGAGTCAGTACGATTTTATTTTGTATTTGCGTGCATTTACTGTTCGGAAAGTGGCGCTGCGGCTGTACTGATAGTAACTACAATACAAGGTGTCTGTATATATCTATATATATATAGATATAGATATATACATATGTATATAATAAGTGTCACGATCATAGGTCACGATCCGATTTTATTTTGTATTTGCGTGCATTTCCAACCCAGTCTCATAAAAAAACGTGTAATAACTACGTTGGTCCACAACGTAGGACGTAGTATTTCTACGAAAACGCTTCTGAAATTGTAAAATGCCTACGTTTCTTTTCACCATTCATTTCAATGGCTGGCGTCTATGTCACGTGATCTTCACATTTCTCCCTGCAGAAAAAAAAACATGGCCGAACTTCGTTTTTTTCTCGGTGTAAAATGCCTTACTTTGGCCATTAAAATGCGTTTTGATGTAATTTGATGCGAGACATATGAGTTGTTATATCAGATTATGTGTTCAGTGGATGTACATGATCTTTAGTTTGCTAGTTATTACGAAGATTACTTCAAGAAATTGTGTCTATACAACGTTTTCATTGTTACCAAGGTAGTTGCTAGGGACGCTGCTATCGATATTATTTCTGTTATGTTGTGTAAAATGGTGTTATCTTTATTGCTACCCCCTTCCCCGTCAATGTATAGTGTTGGTCCACAGTGCAAATGTATTAGTTTAACAAAATCCGCATCTAAAATGTGGCATAGTGTGGTGCCGAGAGATGGGAGTCGGAGCCGGGGTATCAAAGGTACAAGCTAGACTTTTATTTTGCATCTCAAAACACATGTAAACAGCTTCATGCCTGGGAAGCGAAGACCGGCGGGGACAGGAAGTCCGGCTCACTAAAATGTCCGTGCAGAACAATACCCTAACCCAGGGGTCTGCAACCTTTTTGACCAAAGAACCATTTTGATCCTTTTTCCAAAACATTTTTTTGTCTGGAGCCGCAAAACATATTTCAGTTTTGTATTGTTATATCAGACAAAAACTATAGGTTTTTTAGCATTTATTAGGCTATTTATTACATGATATAAAACTGTTAACCTCTAATAAGAAACAAAGAACTCTTATAAGGAGAACTCAAAATAATACACAGGCCTACTTTAAAATAAATTAAACACAGCCCTTCTCTGCACATTTGAAGGGGAAAAACATATTATTAAAATGGGCCCACTTTGAAATAAATGAAACATATAGCTGCACCCTAAAAAGAGTTAAAGGTAGGGTAGGTAAGAATGGAGAAACCAGCTTGAGTGCGCTAGAATTTGAAAGTACACAACCGGAAAAAATATGCCTCTTCCTTCAGACTTTCTTACAGAGTCCCTCCTCCAACACACACGAACGCGCACATGACCAATGAGGGCACGAGATAAGTTTGTGCACAGATGGAAGGCTGACAGGCAGTTAGGCCCTCCAGTTATTTTAGCCGGGCCGGCTAAAATGATTGGTCGTGCTTTTTACAGCGCTACGGCTTCCAGGGATTAATTTTTGTATGTATTTATTGTCAAAGCATTTAATATATTCATTGCTATCGGGACGTTAAGAGCATTCCATGGAATATAACAAAAGTGTTTTCTGAAATAAATTACATACCCCATTGAATTATGACTGAAGATCGTCAGCTGTCTAACTCTCCCTTGTTGTTCCTCGATACGTAATAGCTGCACCACCGTTGACAACTTCTCTCTACATATCAGACAAATATGGGCTCAGAACAGTCTCATAATACACACATGCGCACAGAAGGATTCACACTTGTATTTCATGATCCGCAAAAGGATTCACACTTGTATTTCCGGATCCACACTTGTGTTTTTCAATGCACACACAAATGTATTCCGTTTCATATACATGTAAATAAAATCCAAATCCAGAAAAAAGTTTTACATGTGTATTTTTGATCCTCACATATTTGTTTTCCGGTTAAAACCTCTGCACCTGCAAACACAAACAGCTTTCTGTGCACGGATCGCTGTGCATTCGTGTGTGGGTTTTTTGAGACTCCCCTGAAGGTCAGCCGATTCATACTTGTAATTATTTCTATCTATAGCCAATCCGATGTCTCCTCAATTCTAAGCCAATCACATGAGCGCGCCCCCACGAGGGTAGATTTCTTGCGTTCATGACGTAGAGCTTCATGTACGCATTTTGCGCAGTCCGGAGCTGACAGCTCCATCGAGCCTGCCTGCAGGCGCTAATCTCAGGACACCCTCCATTCTCATTATAGCGCCACTTTCCGAACAGGAAATGCACGCAAATACAAGCCTTTATATTATTAACGTACAGCGCCACTTTCCGAACCATTAATGAATGCTTATGTACACAAAAACGGCAGCCAAAACCGTTTTAAATGTGTGTTTCCTGTGTGGCGAATACAGCTGCTTTATTTATGTCTGCATGAAGTTGTTGTGAGTGTGGAGGGAGCAGCTACAGGTTAGCTTAGCCTAATCGATCAGTGCACTACGAAGCCAGTGCTAGACAGTGACCTGTTAACGGGAGGGGGAGCCCCGCCGGTCATTATCGGCCGATATTCACTCTTAATAGTTTGATCGGTGCTCTCTATAAAGGCCGATCAGGAGAGCTGGATCTGATCGATATAGACATAAACGCGAGTGAAGTATAACCGGACGCAAGAGAGAGATCAGATCAGCTGCTGAGTCTGATGGAGACACGCTGCTCTGCATGATCACCTGATGCTCCGCCCTCTATTTAGCGAGCTGACCGGACTGCGCAAAATGCAAAAATGAAGTAATCTTACCCTCGTGGGGGCGCGCTCATGTGATTGGCTTAGAATGAAGGAGACATCTGATTGGCTATAGATAGACAAAATTACAAGTACGAATCAGCTGACCGTCAGGGGAGTCTCAAAAAACCCACACACGAATGCAAAGCGATCCGTGCACAGAAAGCTGTTTGTGTTTGCAGGTTCAGGGGATTTAAACGGGAAACTAATAAGTGAGGATCAAAAATACATATGTAAAACTTTTTTCTGTATTTGGAGTTTATTTACATGTATGTGAAACGGAATACATTTTTGTGTGCATTGAAAAACACAAGTATGAATCCGGAAATACAAGTTTGAATCCTTCTGTGTGCATGTGTGTATTATGAGAGTGTTCTGAGCCCATAGACATACCGGTAAACCAGCATCGTTTGCTGTGAAAGCAGATAACTCTGTCCACACAGAATTAAATCCTGTGTTCCTCCGGTACTTTTCTTTGATTTATCCATAGTTCGCTCATCGAGCCGGGGGTCAGGTTATTCGCCTCCAAGAAAAGGCGCTTGTGCGGGACCGTAGCAGGATGTGACGCATATTTTAGTTGACCTAATTAAAACCGTTTTGTTTTTTATTTATGTGTCACAATATCACCTCAAAATACAAGATACGAAACAATTTCAACCATGCAACAAAATATAAATAGTCCTACAAGTACTTTTTTTGTATTTCCTTCTTATTTTTGTCTAAGCTCAAGGGAGCCAGAGCAGAGGGCTTAAAGGGCCGCATGCGGCCCGTGGGTTGCCGACCCCTGCCTTAACCCATAGATCCGTGGGTGAATAATGTCAATCACCACAATAGATAGGTTATTTTCCCCTGTGCAATTCTCCATTTACTCAACAATAACACATAATTATCCTTGTGTTTATTTATTTGTTTGATTAATAAACAGAAGTTGGAGTCCGTCAGGACCGAGGGTCGGAGCAGCTCATTTGCTTTACAGAATATTACACCCGGAAGTAAGTATTCTCTCCGCTTCGCTTGACAAACCCTGTGATAGTCTTCAAGCTCTGTGATTGGAGAGTGTGCAGAGCGTCGAACAGCACTTGAAATGGGATGGAACCACGGCAGACTGTCCGAAACTGGATTTAAACGGGCTTAAACTCAGTAATTCACCATTTCTACGCATGACAACACACTTTGTCCGTGTTTGGCTCCCTCGCCGCACAGTGAAGCGTTCCCGCATTGACGTCACTTTCGGCTTCCCCCAAAACTTAAAAATGAGTCGAAGGAATTTCCCTGCGATGTTCGAAATTATTGATATTTATCGGAACGGTATCGCACCTTCTTTTTTAATCTGACGGTTCGAGATTACTAGTAGCCCAATATTTCATTGCACAATAGTTGTTGGGAGGCTGTCACAGGCTCTTTAAGTGCTGTTCCAAACCAACGAGTGTGGAGCGGTGTGGTGAGGGGGAGTGGGCTATTAACACTAGAACCGCCAGGGTTTTTTTGTATCCCTAAAACCACCACCGGGGTCAAATTGACCCGGTATTAGAATGCATTGATTTTCAAGGTAAAAGTATTGCTTTAAAAAGAAAAATGGTCCTGTGGTATTGGTATTTTGACAAGCAATTTTGTTAAATTGTTTCGTTTATTAACGCTACAACATAGCGTTTCGTGAGGTGGTTGTCGTTGTTGGGTGAAAAGCAAACAGCTGTTTGCTGCTGAGCGCAGCGTGAGCAATCTCCCGTGAGCGGGAGCACGCTCCTTCACTACTGTCGCTATCAATATATCTGTGTAGGAGCCACATTTAAGTTTATTTTGTTTTGATTTATTTGGAACCTTTATTAATGCATTTTTCTGTTTCAGTGAGAGGTGTGATTTGCTCAGGTGAAGGGGGCGGGGCTAAGGCTTTAAATTGGAGGTGCGGTGTGTGACGGGAGAGCAGCAGGCAGCAGCAATACCGTCATTGACATGCAGACGCAACACCATCATTGACACACAGACGTAACCTTATGCTTAGTAGAAGACAGATTATTAGGATCTGCTGTTTAAGTTTATGTTAAATTTTGTTTTATGTTTTGCTGGAAATAAACCTTGAAAAGCAACAGAAACGTCCAGTGGATTGTGGATTGACACTGCTTCCGAGGCCCAAGCTCTACATTTGGCCAAGAACAATAACTTTTGAGGTGAACGTTACAAGACAAACTTTTGGGGATTTTGGCCACTACAATTAGTCAATGACGAGCTGTGATTGGAAACACGATGACTATTGGAGGATCAAAGGGATTGTAGGAATTTAAGACAAAGGCCCGACACTGGCCCGATGTGTGGCGGAGTCGACGCGTGTCGGAGCAAACAAAGAAACACTTCGGAGGAGGTATGCGCTTTCTAATCAAACATCACTGAAGGATTATTAGTTTGGAATAAATACTTGAAGTGTTTAGAAACAGATTTCTCCGCTGATATTTGTGTTTATGGACAGTGAATCTTTTATTTGTCAACCTTTCTGTGACGAAGAAAAAGAGAGCAGCGGTGAAATACAGCCTCTTATAAATGAACGTATGAAGTAACCTGCGTTAAGTGTTGATATACAAGGATAACGGAGCCACAAGAACTGTTTCTAAACATTTTGAAGACTTTTTGGAAGTTTATATTGGATTAAAATGGCGAGTTCTGATGAGGCGGAATCGCCACCTGTCAGGCGCCCCGGATTAATTTTAGAAGTGGGGGGGCCAAACAAAGTGCGTGTGTATGGCCCAATCCCAAACCACGCCCTACACCTACACACTCCCCCTCCGTGACGGAGTGAACTCCGTGGAGTGACACATGAGGCTCCCTCCTGTCAGATGGAGGGAGTAAATACAGCAGCAAGCTTTGGGACAAACTCCCCTCTCTCCGGAAGAAACAGGAAATGCCGTAACTGTATGTAGGCCTAACAACGGCTTCTTCTGCGCTGGTTCTTCTGACATGTTTGCAAGTGTATATATTATTTATAGGTTAACGGCTGACACACACAGAGCAACGTAACAAATAAACAAATCTAAGCTTTTTTATTGGTTGTAAATTACATGGATACATTTGAATGGTGTGACAGTATCCTATTTGATTGGGTTAAAATGTACATATTCTTACTGTTATGTCTGCCTGCTTTATTTTACCCAGAGCCATGTAATAGAAGAGTTACGTCATCTCCGTTCACTCCAATGGACCACTTTTTTACAGCAATGGCGGATCGTGGAGCCTCTCAATCGTTCCCCGGAAGTTAGCGCAAAGGCTAGCAGAGCTTTAGAGTTGCAGCATAATAGACCGTTCGTGACGGACTTTTAAAGGTAAGAAGAAGTTTAAAGATTTATATTGCGGATATTATCAGTACATCTGATTCAAATTAACATGTGTATTAAAGGATATCAGTGGATTATCCCTAAATTAGTAGATATAGGGAACGTTTACAGATAACAGATCAAGCTAGCATACCGAAGCAAGTTAGCAACACACGTTGAACAACCTTTTAATTGTAAATTCCGTTCTCTTAATGTCTATTTGGTCCAACGTTGTTGAATTAGAGAAGAGGGGCTTCTAAACGAGTTTGGAGGGATTGGAGGGAGTTAAATATTAGATAAATATAACTTTGGTGCGTGTAAGAGTGAGTGTTTTTAGCAGAGCCATATTGTGTCCTTGTGATTATGTTGATTATTACCTGTCTGTATAATGTTGCAGCTCAGCTGATTTTGGATTGATGGCAAAGGGAGAGGAACTTAAGTGAGAGTGAAAACACAAGGTAAGTTTAATACTAATGTTTTATATAAGTAAGCATACTAAACATGTATTATATCACTGTATTATATTTAATCTTGTTAGTAACCTACTGTATGACAGGTGGAGGGGCAGTGATGTTACAGGTGGAGGAGCAAAACTGCAAGACTGCAAACTCACAAGACAGAGAAATCACAGTTTGTTGTCCAGAGAAGAGGTTGATTTCACTTACATTTTCTAAAGATGTGGAAATGGCACCAAAAAAAACTTGAGAGCTGTAACCAAGACAACTGTAACCACATGAGTAGAGCGCCACCAAGGTTTTTCAAGTCCCTCTCTTACTCCATTTTTACCAGATGTGGGACATCGGGCATGAAATAAAGCTGCCTGTCTGGTGTTGCTGGATGTGGCACCGATGTTTTATTTTTGTCCACCCCAAAGGATTTCCACATGGCTCGGTTAGGGCTACCCATGTCAGTGGTGACATCAAGCACATGTAGCCCTATGGATGCTGCCCTCTGTATTTTATCAATAATGATTGGCCTGTACTCTGCTCCATTGGTAGAATTGCCAGTGTAATGATATGCCACTACTTGCTTCCACCGTGTTGTGTTTCCAGCCAACATAAACACACAAGCATGTGTTGCCACCCCTGTGTGACCTGGTAAAGTCACATCACCGTACAGTTTGCCTGTAATCATGTCTAACTCCACACTTGGTGTGATTTCCATTTCATCCAAGGTCAACACACACTCCCTTTCAAGGTCTGTCAATCTATCTACCTTCAATTTTAGGAAATCAAAGACCTCTGTCAACACACCAGGCTCAAACTTAACACATTGCATCCTTCTTTGCAGTGTCCTAATTCCTGGAAGGGGAATCTTCAATTCCTGCAGAGTTTTGTATCCCGTTGGTACGCACCCAAAATGAATTTTTAAAGCCTTCTTAATTGTCTCTTTGCTCCATTTCATCCCCGTTGTGGTGAGTCTGCCTAATGCCTTCAGTTGGTCTTTTGAAAACGTTCTTATATGTGTTGTCCCTAATGTTCATTGTTTTCTTGAGAGCTGCATTTTCCTTCCTGAATTTTCTTAGTGCAGCCTTTGCTTTTTTGGTGATTCCTTCTTGGCTCTTTAATTTTCTCTTTAATTGTTTTAATAGATCTGTTTGACTGGCTGCTGGTTCCCTCGTATGCTGACTGGCTGCTGGTTCCCTCGTATGCTGACTGGCTGCTGGTTCCCTCGTATGCTGACTGGCTGCTGGCTGAGTGGGTGGTGTCCGCCCTCTCTGTCTCTCCTTACTAGCCATGTCCTCTCTTTCTTCACCCTCATTTTCCTTTCTCTCAGACTCCTCATCCCTTATTCCCTCAATCTTTGAGACTAATGTAAGTAGAAGACATGGCACTGTACATTTTTGAACATTTTAAATAGTATACCACTTAAAAATAAGAAATATTACTTTTGTTACTAAGAGTTAATACTTATTATACCTGTGTCACCTTTCACACTATAGCTGTTATCATGAGCTATGAGCTTTGTAGATACAGGTCCCGGGGTGAATCGTGGTGCAAGGGCCCTTCTCTTTTTGACCACAGCGCGATGCACGGAGATGGTGGGTATAGCCTCTGCTCTCAGCCTGGTCTTCCATAGTGGTTCAATACACAGTATTAGGAAACACTTTTTACTTACTGGACATGTTATACTCATTACATACTGTATATAAAATATGACCAAGAATTGAGACAACTTTATAGAAATTCATATCACATCTGTTACTGATTTGTCATACTTTGTTAAACTCACAAATAATACATTTCCATAACTTCAGTTGGGAACAAAGACCACAACTTATCTCCCCAAGGCAATTTCCCATCCAATAGGTGTGCTATATACATGTAGGTGTGTATAACCCTTTCTCCTGTATGTTACTCTTTCAGCACAAGAACCAGAGGGGGATTCAATAGAGCCTGAATACCTGCACTGAGACCCTCACCCTGCACCCTGAGTCTCAACTCTGTGTTTTTCAAGCCTTTCCCTGTTTTTTTGTATTAAACAAAACATTAAGCTTTCCCAATGGTGTGGTTTTCGTTTTGTGAAAAAGTGTAAATGCAGTGTTTGTATATAATTACATCACATATTTTTTTGCTATTGGTCGTGAAATTGCTCCTGCTGACTTGAGCCAGCCATTTTTTCCTCCGCTCTGTGTCAGTGGGGATGCCGTACATTCGTATTCCTTTCTCGGAGCGATTTTAGCATCCCCAGGCAGCACAGCAAACCATGGTGGCGTCTAGGAGGCAGCACAGCAAACCAGGACAACACGGAGGAAAAGGCACAGACAAACTGCATGATATGCTATTCAATGTTTATTGAATTCCATGTATTTGCAATGGATGTTCCTAAAACAACACATTTAACATCATCACCATCATCACCATCATCATCATCATCATCATCATCATCATCATCATCATGATGCTGCTGCTGCTTGTCCTGCTTGTCCTTTGATAGTCACCTGTCGGTCTCCTGTCCTTTCTGAAAGCCATACAGATGACATTAGTCCTTTAGATAGCTTGTGTCCTCAATTACCATGGGATTACTGAAACTACCATGAATTTAAGAAAATGGTAGAAATGAATCTAATCTGAATTTTAAAGCATTACTTTAGATCCCCTCCCTCTAAACATATCAATAAACATTAGAAAGTGATGCTCCTGAATACCATACAAGTTTAAGAAGATAATATTGGTTTTAAAGAATTCAAAGCTATAAATAAACAGCAACAGGCTCTTTAACCAAGGCACTGTTAGCCTAACATGTAAACTAGTTGTTCACACTAATCCTAATATTATCACTTAATATTAGCAAATTCTATTTTATTTTTTAAAACATATTGATATAAATACATACATATATCGATTTGTTGTATAAATATTGCAAATCAAAACCTTTATTCACTAATAATTACCAAAAATCGTAGTTCTATTTCCTGTTATCAATGCATTCACATTGCCCGCCATGAACTTCCGGGGAACGATCTTCGTCTACATGAACCACGTGACGATAACCGTTTTTGGACTTCCGTTGTCGTAACTCTTCTATTATATGGCTCTGATTTTACCTCATGCAAAGTTACCTGCTCCATCGAAATCAGACACATTTTGAGCTTTCTAATAATATCAGGATTGTTTTTGTACTCCAAATATTAAGCAAAATATGTCACATTATATAATGACTGTTACAGAGTCATCATTTTGAGAAAAAGGCCTTTAAAGTTTTCTCTTCTCTGGAATCCATCATTTCTCATCATCAATCATCATGATTAATTATTAGCGGAGCAAAATGATCAAAATACTACAGAGGGAAGATATTTTCGTTTGGATTACTGCACTCACGAGAAACACCGGCTGTTGTTATGCCTGCTGTGACGTTAAGCTACTCCGTTCTCCGCTTGTAATTATGCCGAAGCTTCAAAGTTGTATTTATCATCTGAATTTGCCGAAACACGTTTAATATTCTGAAAGCCAAGACTTTGCTTATTTGAAATCAGATAAAAACAAACTGTAACGGACCCTGCCGTGATATCTATGATTACTATACACCAGGCATCCTCAAAGTCCGGACTCAGGTCCGGATCCGGACCGAACCACAACTGTCTCTGGACTCTGAGCAAATTATACTTTTCATATGTATTATCTGTGTTATCTGCGAGACATCGCCACAACGCAACGAGTCAAAATGATCCGCTATGTCCACAGACTGCAAACGGCGCTCTGCATGTCCTGTTCCACTGTGTCTGACAACGCATTGGTCCAATCACATTCAGCATCCCGTCAGCATTTTTCCCCAACAATCTGCGAATCAGAGGCACAGTATGGCGGGTCTTCGCGGAATGCGGGTGGTAAAAATGTCTGTCTCTTTCAACCTGTCTGAGTCAGAGCAAGAGTTTAAAAAGAAAATTCAGTGCGAGAGTTAACAGCTCATCTAATTCCACCTGTACTGTAGCTTGTAGCCTAGTTTCACCTACCGGGGTGGCCACTGACACCCTAAAAATAGGCCTTGCCACCCCAGCTGCCACCCCAGTTGGCAGCTTTGTTTTGAAAGAAAAGTTGTGGCTCATCGGACATTTATGAGAGAAAGTCTCTAATGTCCGAGTACAAGTGAATGCAGCACAAGATGCACGTCATGTAACCCCTCCCCCACTATTAAGATGATGACCTTACGTGTGTAAATATATTTTTTTCTTTGAGGGGGTCTGCCCCCAAAAAACAGTTTTAAGCCCTGAGAAAGTCAAACAAGACGGTGTGTAAAACTACACTGCCCAGCCAAAAAAGAGTAACCACTTTGATTTAACTAGGTTAGTAGGCAAGGACTTTCCACTGGATAACATCTGAAGTATAAAATAATGCATGACTGAAGTGATGGAGACCATGTTGAAGGCAAACACAAAGAGGAAATAACAGGTCAAATCAAGCAAATCCCCTCTCAGATTCCACAGCAACCAGAGGAACATAAATACTGGCTGGTGATTTGATTAATCAGCTTTGTGATGGAATACAAAATGCACAGTGCATTTCCTTAGCTGTGGATGAGTCCACTGACAATGCTCAGTTGCTGGTGTTTGTGAGTTTTTATGATGAGGCAAAGGGGGAGTTTGTTGGAGATGTGTTGGGCCTGACGAACCTCAGTGGACACACAAGGGGGCAAGACATTTATAAAGCAATAATGGGAATGCTGAAAGAAAGAGGGTGCAGCTGCCTTTATTCATAACTGCAGCTCTTACACTGCGACTCTGAGGGGTCAAGCACAGACACAATAACAATGAAAACTGCTGCATACAGATTATTTTTGATTTTGCAACCTCGTGTTAAGAATCTTGTTGCAATTGTTTAAAAGTTTGAATGACCGTAATAAACGGACTGTTGCAGCCAATTTGATGTATTTTAATATTTGTATATGAAGGTGCTGTGATACTACTGAATTGACCTGGGCATAGGCGGGGACTCAGACAATTTCAGGGTACAGCCTACTATTTGGAGAGGACACAGGTGCACAGCATTAGGGATTGGGAATCACCAGAGGGAAGCCACACAGTTTTTCAACCGTGCGTGTTTTCGCTTATTTTCTGTTTGTTTTGAGTTCATTTTGGTTTATTTCTTTATCACAGTTAGTTGTTTAGTTATCAGTTAAACACCAGGCTCTTGTTTTGCTGTCATCATCCTGCAATCCAAATAAACATCTTAAATGCATTCAAAGAGAAGACCTGATTTGCTGTCAACACCACGCGTCTGGAAAAGCTTCACACATATCCCTCACTGGCAAATATTTGTTGTTCGGTTGCCTTTACATTTGTTGAAAAACTTGCTTCCAAAGACGGATGGATACAGGAGGACAGCGCTGTATTCATTGACTTTTCCCGACTTAAATCCACGTTACGCACCCGCAAGAGGAACGAGGACGGACCAAACATCAAAGTCACGGTAGGGGTATTTATGAATGAATAAAAGGTTGCGGAGGAGAGTGGCCTTCACGCAACAGGATACAGGCAAATCCCATAAAGTAATTCTAAACAAAGCCTCCGTAGATTGCTAAATAATGGCCATGAGTAACGAGGAAAATCAGGAAATTAACGCTGCTGTCAATCAAACTGAAAAACAGGATGGGCTTGGAAAGCTAAACTCACATATAAAGCATTGGAAGCAAAGATATTGTCTATGCAAAAGGACAGGAATTCTGGGATAAAGCAATTGTGTAAAATGGCAAAGGAATTGGAACAAATGATGATTTCAGATGGAAATGTTTCTGACGTGCAAATCAAACATGAAATGTTGTGGAAACTGTCTGGGGAAACTACAAGGTCGCATGAGTCATTAAAACCTTTGTTGCCTGAGGATGAAATATTTAAACAAACGGAATGGTTTCAAAATGAAATGCACAATGTTAAAGGAGTAATACACAAAATGGGGTCCATGCAAACAGGGAGACATGCACACAGGGTGTGGATGATGAAATCGATGATGTGTTACATGCAAATGAGGAGCTGGATAATATTGGGCCAAATGACAGTATTTCTAATATTGGTGACAAAACAAATGTGTCAGGTGGAAGCTCTGGCCATTCAAGGTCCTCAAGGTCAACAACGGGCTCTGCACGTATCAAGGCAGAGGCTGAAAGGGCTGCACTCCTGGCTTTGGAGGCTGCTCTCAAGGAAAAGCTTGAGCTGGAAGCTCAAGAGGCTCAAATTAGGAAGAAAAGGGAATTGCTTGAAGTGAAAAGTCAGATTGCTGTGCAGACAGCAAAAGTCACAGTACTCAGAAACAGAGGGTCTGACATAGGAGTCACAAATGGAACACATTCATATGTGTCAAAACACAAGTCTGCTCTCAAACCCTCTGCTGTGCCATTTGTTCCACAAACTTCAAGTTGTACCGTCAATCATCCACCAACAGGAGGCAGTAAAACTGCTAAGTCAACGAAAGCACAATTATTGGAGCCAAACTGTCAATACAATCATCCACCAACAGGAGGCAGTAAAACCACAAAACCCACTCAATCACATAAAAATCCATCCAACCAGTACAATCCACCAACTGGAGCTGCTAAAGCTGCAATGCCATTACAGTCTCAGCAGCTACAGGATCCATACAACCAGTTCAATACTGCAGCTTCAATGCCAAGTGGAACAGGAGCACGGCGCAAAGAAACCATTTCACAAGGAACCAGATCAAAAACGTATGCTTCAAATCACATCCCAAGCATGCCTCAAAGGTCTTTGCAGTCATATCCCAGTGCATATACACAACAGCAATGTATCCAAGTCGATGAGGACCAAGGCAGGATGCCTCAAAGATCTCGTCAGTCATATCCAACTGCAGCCATCACAGCAATCAAACCAAAACCGTGAGGAACCGGACCAAGGCAATATTTTCACCATCATGCAAAAGCAAAGCGACATCACAGCATTACTAGTGCAACAGCAGTCTTCAATATCATTACCCCCAAGGGACATTCCAGTGTTTGATGTAAACCCTCTTGAGTACAACTTATTTGTCAGAGCTTTTGAAAATGGAGTGGAAGGAAAAGCTGCTAGCAGTGTAGACTGCTTATACTACCTGGAGCAGTACACTTGAGGGCAACCTAGAGAGCTGGTCAAGAGCTGTCAACACATGCCATCTGACAGGGGGTATCAAAGGGCAATAATGCTTTTAGAAGAACGCTTTGGAAATGAGAAAAAAATAGCCATTGCATATATGGAAAAAGCACTTGGATGGGTACCACTGAAGTCAGAGGACATCAAAGCCTTACAAGCATTTTCACTATTCCTACGCGTCTGCTGTAACGCTATGGAGGACATAAGCTACATGTCAGAAATTAAGATGCCATCAAACATACATGCTATAATCATGAAGTTACCATACCAACTGAGGGAAAAATGGAGAAACATTGCTTTTGAACATCGGGAGCGACACCATCGTCAAGCAGGTTTCAGTGACTTGGTCCATTTTATTGAGAGACAAGTGTCTATTGCATCTGACCCACTGTATGGATACATTCAAGACACAGTTGTCTCATTCTCAAAATTCAAAGTTGGAAATAAAGTGTCACAGGGACGCATACAGGAGAAAGGAAGCAGTTTCGCTACATCTGTGGCAGCTGTTAACTCTGAAACTCAAAAGGAGAAATACTTACCTGATAAGTCAACAAAGGGACCTTGTCTGCTGTGTGAAGAGGGCCACAGATTGGAAGTGTGTCCCAAGATGAAAAAGAAGCAGCATCGGGATAAAATTGATTTCCTAAAAAAGAAAGGTGCTTGTTTTGGATGTCTATCAGTTGGACACATGAGTAAAGATTGTCACAGTCGGCTGTCTTGTAAGTTGTGTAACCTGAAACATCCTAGCATTCTCCATATCCATGCACAGGAATGGAAAGAAATCAAATCAAAGGACACACAGCAAGAAACAACATGCCACTACTCAAGCCACTACTCCCAAGACATGTGGCCATATAGGAGCCGGAGCATCGGATTGCGTCTTGTCAATTGTGCCTGTAAAGATCAAGGCAAAGAAAGGCAGCACAATTCTAAAGACCTATGCATTTCTAGATCCCGGCAGCTCATCTACTTTCTGCTCTGAGCAACTGATGAGGAAGCTAAAGGTGAGAGGAAGGAACACTAAATTCCTGATGAAAACAATGAATAAAGAAAGCTTTGTCAACAGTCACGTCATCTCAGGACTAGAGCTACACTCAATGGTAACATCTATATTGAGTTGCCTGATGTGTACACCATGATGATGCAAGATGTCTGTGACTCGTAATAACATCCCACAACAGGAAGACTTGTATGCTTGGCCATACTTGGACTCTGTGGAAATTCCTGCCATCGATGCTGATGTGGAGCTGTTAATTGTAACTCTCCAGAAGTAATGGAGCCATGGGAAGTAATAAACAGCAGGGGTAAAGGACCTTACGCTGTTAGAACCCTATTGGGATGGCTTGTCAACGGACCATTGAGAGGAGGCAATGAGAGTGGGTGTAGCTGCCCCACAGTCACAGCCAACCGCATATCCATTGCTCACATAGAGGAACTGCTGGTGAAGCAGTACAACCATGACTTCAATGAGAAATCAGCAGAAGACAAGCCAGAAATGTCCATAAAAGATCTTAAGTTCATGCAAATTGCCAACACTTCAGCTGAACTCAACAATGGACATTACTGCTTGAAGTTGCCTTTTAGAGAAAGGACAATGTTGTCATGCCCAACAACCGCCATCTTGCTGAGCAAAGTGTCCTCTGCCTAAAAAGGAAATTGGAGAGAAATCCAACATTCAAAGAGGAATACACCAACTTTCTTGGTGATGTCATAAACAACGGCTTTGCAGAGAGTGTGCCAGAGCATCAGGTGAAAGGAAAAGAAGGAAAGGTGTGGTACATCCCGCATCATGGGGTGTACCATCCTAAAAAGAAAACCCTGAGAGTGGTATTTGACTGTGCGGTAAGCTACAAAGGTGTGTCACTCAACACTAAACTACTCCAGGGGTCTGACTTGACAAATTCCTTGCTCTGAGTTCTCACAAGGTTTCGCCTAAACTCTATAGCAGTTATGGCTGACATAAAAGCTATGTATCATCAAGTCCAAGTGGCAAAACAGGATGTAGACTTTCTTCGCTTCCTATGGTGGCCAAGAGGTGATCTGACACAGCCGCTCACTGAGTACAGAATGACTGTTCCTCTGTTTGGTGCAATATCATCGCCCAGCTGTGCCAGTTTTGCCCTTAGAAAAACGGCTGAAGACCACAAAGCAGACTTCCCAGTTCATGTAACAGACACCATTAAGCAGAACTTTTATGTGGACGATTGCTTGAAATCCTTGTCTTCAGAGGCAGAAGCCATGTCTTTGGTTACAGACCTGACCGCTCTATCCCATTTGGGAGGATTCCAACTGCTGAAATGGATCAGCAACAGCAGGTCAGTGTTGGAAGCCATTGATATGGAGAAAAGAGCCAAGGAAGTGAAAGAACTGGATTTCGACAGAGACAGCCTTCCTGTCGAAAGAACCCTGGGACTGCAGTGTTGCGCATAAACTGACACCTTTAGGTTCAAGATGGCAGTCCAAGAAGACAAATGTAACATTTGTGATATTGGGCTATAGAAATAAACATTGATTGATTGATTGATTGATTGAAGAAAGACCATTCACAAGAAGAGGTATCCTGTCGGTGGTGAGCTCGGTCTACGACCCTATTGGATTTTTAGCACCCTTCACCTTACCTGTCAAGATAATGCTGCACAACCTCTGTAAGATGAGCTACAGTTGGGATGAGCACATTCCTCAAAACGACCAGTTGCAGTGGGTGGGGTGGCTCGAAGATCTAAGAAGACTCAGCACTTTCAGTGTGCCGAGATGTTTTAAACCCAAAGACTTTGGACAGCTCACAAGTGCCCAACTACATCATTTCTCTGACGCCAGCGAGAACGGCTATGGCACAGTTTAATACTTGAAGCTGCAGAGTGATGATGAGAAGATCCATGTAACTTTCGTTCTAGAAAAGGCACAAGTTGCTCCTCTAAAGAATGTGACATCCCAAGGATGGAACTAACAGCTGCTGTGCTGGCAGCGAGAGTTGACAGACTCCTGAAAGCAGAGTTGCAACTAGAGCTGGAAAACTCACTGCTTCATTCTGGAGTGAAATGGAGTTTCAACACTCCAGCCGCATCCCATCATGGAGGAGTATGGGAAAGAGTCATTCGCATGGTCAGGAAAGTGCTGAACTCTATTCTTCATCAGCAACATTTGTATGATGAAGGACTAAAAACATTCCTGTGCGAAGTGGAAGCCATATTGAATGACCGTCCCATTACAAAAACCTCAGAGGATCCAAATGATCTTGAACCCCTGACTCCAAATCACATTATCTTGTTAAAAGGCAAACCTTCTCTACCACCCGGGCTTTTTGACAAAAATGACTCCTACTCCAAACGACGATGGAGGCATGTTCAATTCCTTGCCAATCCCTTTTGGCACGGATGGAATCAGGAGTATGTACCACTGTTGCAAGAGAGACAATGGTGGCCAAGGGACAAGAGGAACTTTGTCACAGGAGACATTGTCATCGTAGTGGACTCTAATGCCCCTCGCGGATCCTGGCTGTTGGGCTAGGTACTGTAGAACTTTCCCGACAAACAAGGACTTGTGCAGTCGGTTAAAGTCTGGACGAAGTACAACATCCTGGAGCGACCAATCACGAAGATCTGTCTTCTGTTGGAAGCTGAATAAAGCTTCTATAATTGGGGTTACCAACCCTATTGGATTATTTACATGAACAATGAACATTATGGTTTGAGAATACTGATATGGACTATTCTATTTGGCTGCAATGTTGTGTATGTTGTTGAATTGTTATGTTATTATACAGTAACAATTAGGAACCGGTGTTGAACCTTGTTGCAATTGTTTAAAAGTTTGAATGACCGTAATAAACGGACTGTTGCAGCCAATTTGATGTATTTTAATATTTGTATATGAAGGTGCTGTGATACTACTGAATTGACATGGGCATAGGCGGGGACTCAGCCACACATATCCCTCACTGGCAAATATTTGTTGTTCGGTTGCCTTTACACGGACCTTTGTCTTATTGAAACATTTATTTTGGACCTTTAAGATTTGTATTTGAGTACCCCTGCTATACACCTTACTTTCATAATTTCAGCGGGAGCAGCGCTGAGGAACAGCAGAGTGGCGAGAGCTGTCATATTCCCTTTACAAGCTTCAAACATGCCTGTAGCTAGTGAGATTGAATATAACAACCAAAAATAACAAAATATACACAGCTAGATCAGATCACGTTTTAGATGCGACTTTAGAGTAGAGGGGAATTATTGAAACGAGATTTGTACTGTTTTCCGCGGCACAGTTTCATGGAAAAACATCAGCTTTTGGACGACAGACAATATGGATTCAGGAAAGATAGATCAACATCTATGGCACTAATGGAATTAAGTGAGGAAATAGCAAACTGCATGGACAATAAAAAACAAGCAGTGGGAATATGTGTAGACTTACAAAAAGCATTTGACACCATAGATCACAATATTTTACTGATAAAACTGGAACGGTATGGCATCAGAGGGGTGGGATTAAACTGGGTGAGAGATTATTTAAGCAACAGACAACAATTTGTTGAAATTGGTGAACATAAATCAGAATACATGAACATAACTTGTGGAGTACCTCAGGGGTCGGTGTTGGGTCCAAAGCTGTTCACAATATACATCAACGACATTTGCAGAGTATCAAATATATTGAAATTTATTTTATTTGCAGATGACACTAATATTTTTTGTTCCGGTGACAATTTGAAAGAGCTAATGGAAGTGATAACAGCAGAAATGATTTAAGTAAAACATTGGTTTGACACAAACAAATTATCATTAAATATAAGCAAAATAAAACAAATCCACAGATACAATTAATACTAGATAACATACACACAGAAAGAGTATATGAAATTAAGTTCCTTGGTGTGGTTTTAGACCACAAAATCAGCTGGAAACCTCATATCACTCATGTAAATCGCAATATTGGGAAAAGCCAGATACATTCTGGACCACAACTCATTGCATACTCTATATAACACACTAATATTGCCATATCTGATTTACTGTGTGGAGATTTGGGGAAACACGTACAAAACTAACCTACAGCCGTTATGCACATTACAAAAAAGGGCTATAAGAGTTATCAATAATGTTGGATATCTTGAACACACATGTATTATTTTTGAAGTCACAGATATTGAAGTTCATTGATCTGGTTAATTTAAAACGGCACAAATCATGTACAGAGCTAGACATAATCTACTTCCTAGGAAATTAAAAACATTGTTCATAGACAGAGAGGGTGGGTATAATTTGAGAGGAAATCTACATTTTAAACAACTCAAGGTCAGACCAACTCTGAGAAGTATGAGTATAACAATCTGTGGGGTGATTTTATGGAATGGTTTGGAGCAGGAGTTAAAACAAAGCACAAGCATAATTCAGTTTAAAAGGATGTACAGAAACACTTTTTTGGAAAAATATGAGAATGAAGAAAGGTGATTGAAGATGAGAAATGATTGTATATGTATGTATAAATGTAAATCTAAGTAGGAATAACTTGCAGAATGATTTAAAGGACAATCATTGATCAAGTAAGGGGTGGGAATTAATAAGCATTTGCTTCCTCCTACTCCCTTTCGGACACATATGATTTATTATTATTATTATTATTAATATGAAGACTTGTTTTTTTTTGTGTTGAATATACAAATATTACCATGAATGTGGATAAATACTGTATTATAACAATACGGAATTCTGTTTTTCACATTTGTTATTTTTTAATCTGTTCAAAATAAAGAGGCAAGGCAGAGTTCAAAAAGGGGTTCTCGGGCGGACGGCCCGGGGGCAAGGCAGAGTTCGAGGAGGGGCGAAGACCACAGCTCTCAGGGGACCGGGCAGGAGCCGGTATTGACCGGACAGTAACCAGAGCCGGTGGGACAGTTGTCGGCAAGATTCCCCACGGAAAAGGACAAGGAGTTGGCAGGACCCCCAACGAGACATGTAATGTCGAGGCCTCCAATGAAACAGGACATGGGATTGGCAGGACCCCCGGTAGAAGAGTAGTCGGCGGGGCCTCCAACGGCACAGGACAAAGGGTTGGCAGGACCCCTGGCAGGAGAGTAGTCGGCGGGGCCTCCAACGAGACAAGACACAGGGTTGGCAGGACCCCCGGCAGGAGAGTAGTCGGCGGGGCCTCCAACGGCACAGGACATAGGATTGGCAGGACCCCCGGCAGGAGAGTTGTCGGCAGGGCCTCCAACGGCACAGGCCACAGGACTGGCAGGACCCCCGGCAGGAGAGTAGACGGCGGGACCTCGAACGGGACAGGACATAGGGTTGGCAGGACCCCCGGCAGGAGAGTAGTCGGCGGGGCCTCCAACGAGACAGGACAAGGAGCTGGCAGGACCCCCGGCAGAAGAGTAGACGGCGGGACCTCCAACGGGACAGGACAAAGGGTTGGCAGGACCCCCAGCGGAACCTCCAACGGTACTTGAGTAGGGACTTGAGTGGGAACTCGAGAGAGTGGTCGTAGAATGTTCTTCACTGTAGAGAACAGGACCCTTGTGTTCCCTTCGCCAGAGCTGATGAGAACTGCATAGTACGATGACTTGGCTGCAGAGAGAGTGTCCTTGTAGTGGAGAATGTGGTTATTGTGCATCTCTTTGTGAACGACAAGTCCAGTTTTTTTGCAGAGGCGTTCCAATCGACGGCCTTTTGAACTCTAAGGAGTTGCTGCAACGCTATGGAGTACTTGGAACTAGACACAGTGTCCAACATGAGAAGCATTGTGCTTAAGCTTCCATACAAGCTCAGGAAGAGATGGCGCAGGAAAGCTTACGCACTGCAAGAGGAGCGCAGTCGTAGAGTAAGGATTTTAGAACTTGTCAATTTCATTGAAAGGCAAGCTCGCATAGTAGTAGACCCAGTTTTTGGTGACCTTCAAGACCACTCAGCTGCCAAAGGAAAAGTGGCTGTAAAGACTAGATGTCCTGTTAAGTCGCAGATATCAAAGGCGTATGACAGCAGTTTTGCCACAGGTGTCACTATTTCCCCAAAAGAAACAGAGCCTGAACCCTCCTGTTCCTTCTGTAGGTGCAAGCACACATTGGAACTGTGCAAACGGTTCTTTGAAGAAACACATAGGAACAAGCTGAACTGTGTAAAGATCAAGGGCATATGCTTTGGCTGTCTCTCTATAGGCCACATTAGTAGAGACTGTAAACAACGCCTCACCTGTAGAGTTTGCAAGCAAGCCCACCCAAGTGCCCTGCACATCTATGTTAAAGATGGTCCGACTAAACAGACTGAAAGGCCCTCTGGTGTAGCAGGCAGAACATCAGCAGAGTTATGTGGCCACATAGAACAAATTAATGTGCTGTCCATTGTCCCAGTGCAAGTTAAGGCAGCAAAAGGCAGTCAAGTCTATGCCCTCCTGGACCCTGGTTCCACCGCTACATTCTGCTCCGAAGCGCTGATGTCTAAACTCAATCTGAAAGGCAGAAAAACACATATTCTGTTAAGCACAATGAATCAGAAAAAACTGGTGCCATCTCATGTCATACCTGGAATTGAAGTTTCAGCACTGGACAGCGACAACTTCTTACCTCTTCCTGACGTTTTCACCCAGAGAGAAATGCCAGTCACCTCCAGTAGCATTCCCAACCAGAATGACTTAACGCAGTGGGCGTACCTGAATAAAGTCCAACTTCCCAGTATCGGTGCTAAAGTGGAATTATTAGTTGGCACAAATGCTCCAAAGCTGTTAGAGCCATGGGAGGTTATTAATAGCCAAGGTGAGGGCCCCTACGCAGTAAAAACTCTATTGGGGTGGGTTGTAAATGGGCCACTCAGAAATGGCGGTGAGGGCAGTTCGGCGAGAGTGACTGTGAATAGGATATCTGCCACAAGTTTGGAAGAGCTTCTAATGTCACAGTACAACCAGGACTTCAACGAAGTGTCATCTGAGGAAAAGCCAGAGATGTAAGTTGAGGACAAAATGTTTTTGAAAGTAGCCAGTGAGGCTACCCTGCAAAACGGACACTACAGTCTAAAGTTGCCCTTCAGGAAAGCTAATGTCAGCATGCCTAACAACCGCCAAATTGCAGAACTGCGCCTGCAGGGCTTAAAAAGGAAGATGAAGAGGGACCGCTACTACAAGCAGGAATATGTTGCATTCCTCAATGACATCTTGGAGAACAACTATGCAGAGGAGGTCCCACAGGAAGATCTGACAGTTACCTGGACACAAATGGTACATACCACACCATGGGGTGTACCACCCCAAAAAGAAAAAGCTTAGAGTGTTTTTTGACTGTGCAGCCTTTTACCAAGGCATGTCCCTGAACACAGAGCTACTGCAGGGACCTGATCTGAGTAATTCTCTTGTGGGAGTCATTGTGAGATTTCGCAAAGAGCCAATTGGATTTATGGCCGACATAAAATCAATGTTCCATCAGGTCAGAATGGATAAATCTCATGTGGACTACTTGCGGTTTCTGTGGTGCCCACAAGGTGATACCAGTAAGCCCCCAAAAGAATACTGCATGCTGGTGCACATTTTCGGTGCCGTGTCCTCCCCAAGCTGTGCAATTTTTGAGCAACAAAAAACGGCTGAAGACAATGAACATGGGTTCCCACCTCAAGTAGCTGAAACTGTCCGAAGCAACTTTTATGTTGACGACTGTGTAAAGTCAGTCGCAAAAGAAACTGAAGCCATCCAGCTAGTAAAGGACCTCACTGCATTATGCAGAAGAGGCGGGTTTCAGCTGACCCAGTGGGTTAGCAACAGCAGAGCAGTTCTGGCCTCCATCCCCACAGAGCAAAGGGCGAAGGATGTTAGGACTTTGGATCTCGACAAAGACAGTCTCCCCATTGAAATAACATTGGGTTTGCAGTGGGGTGTGGACTCTGACAATTTCCAGTTTAACATCCATCTCAACTAGAAGCCACATACACGAAGAGGAATACTTTCAGTTGTAAGTTCAATCTTTGATCCACTCGGCTTTCTGGCTCCTCTGATTCTCCCAGCCAAGCAGTTGCTACAAGAGCTCTGCCAGAGAGGTTTTGGGTGGGACGAACCTTTTCCCCAGACTATATCAGATAAATGGATCGAATGGATAGCAAGTCTGGAGATGATAAAACACTTCCAAGTGCCTCGCTGTCTGAAGCCAAAGAGCTATGGAACACACAAGTTTGCACAGCTGCATCACTTCTCAGACGCCAGTGAGAATGGCTATGGCTCAGTAAGCTACATTAGGCAGGTTAATATTCATGGATGTTGTCCTTTGTCCTAGGAAAATCCAGAGTCCTTCCTTTAAAGCACAGCACAGTACCGCGGCTGGAGTTTGTTTGTTTGTAGCCTTTATCTAACCAGGTGAAGCCCCTTGAGATCAAAAGATCTCTTTTTCAAGGGTGACCTGCAGGACATTAGTTACACATGTAACATAAAAACAACAGAACAACAATAAGGATGACATACAACATAATGTACAGGGTACAGTTTACAAACTCTATTTACAGTGACAGGTACCATGAGTATCAAACAGCATGTCACCCAGCCGAGTTTTAAAATGATGCAGGGGAACCAAAGTGCTCAGTTTTAAACATGTTTGCAGACTGTTCCAATTTAGTGGAGCTGCACATCTAAAAGCTTTCTTCCCTAAGACAGTCCTAGCACTTGGCACATTTAATAAAACAACATCATGAGATCTCAGGCAAGACGTATTTACAATTCGTCGAGAGATCAGAGAGCAGATATAAAAAGGTAGCTTACCCAACATGGCTTTATAGATGAACATGTGCCAATGACTGAGCCTCCGTACAGTTAGTGAAGGCAGACCTGCCTTGGCATACAGGGTGCAGTGATGAGTAAGTGCTTTACAGTTAGTAACACATCTCAGAGCGCTGTGATACGCAGCATCTAACTTTTCCAGGCAATGGGCAGGTGCATTCATATAGACCAGATCCCCAGAGTCCAGCACAGGTCAAAAGGTCACAGTGACTAGCCTTTTCCTGGCCTCAAGCGAAAAGCAGGACTTGTTCCTGTAAAAGAAACCTAGCCCAACCCTCAGCTTGTTAAGCAGATTAGTGACCTGAAGTTTAAAAGTAAGACGATCATCAAGCCAGATACCAAGGTATTTGTAACAGGCAACAACTTCAAGTTTTGTTCCTTGCGTAGTTACAATATCTAAAACAGGCTCTGGTGTCTTTTTAGCTTTTGAAAAGAGCATTACCTTGGTTTTATCCACATTTAAAAGAAGCTTTAATTCAGAGAGCTGAGTCTGAATAGTGTTAAAAACAGCCTGTAATTTAACAACAGCCTCTTTAATGGAGGGACCAATACATCACAGTATCATCCGCATAAAAATGTAAAGTAGCTTCATCCACATTATCACCTACGCTGTTAATATATATGGAGAATAAAAGTGGTCCTAAAACAGAACCTTGTGGTACACCATTAGAAATGTTTAACCACTCAGAAGACAGTCCATCAAAATGAACACATTGGGACCTTTCAGAGAGGTAGTTCACAAACCATCCACTGCAAGGCTGGATATGCCAATACTGAGTAGCCTCTGCTTTAAAATGCGATGATCAACGGTGTCAAATGCTTTGGAAAGGTCAATAAACAGAGCTGCACAACTCTGCTTATTATCTAAAATAGTAGTAATGTCATTTACCACTTTCATTGTCGCAGCCGCAACACTGTTGGTGAAGGTGGACAAAATGCTGAAGAAAGAACTACACATGGACTTAAACCCCTCAGTCTTCTGGACGGATAGCCAAACAGTACTCAAACCTAGTGTAGTCATTACCAATGTACTTAAGACCTATGTTGCCAACAGAGTGTCACTGATTCGTGACAATAGTGAACAGTCTCAATGGAGATATGTAAGCAGCAAGGAAAATCCTGCTGATGACGCCTCGAGAGGAATGAGTGCAGTCAAATTCATGCAGCAAAAAAGGTGGATACATGCCCTAGAGTTCCTATGGGAGCCAAAGGAAAGTTGGCCTGTGGAAAAATCATTGACATCCGAGCCAGTGTTGCAAAATGACCCAGAGGTCAAGGAAAAGGCTGCTGTATTCACAACAGTGGCAAGCATTGAAACTCCCACAGACCATCTGTTTTCATACTTCTCTGATTGAAAGAGGCTGCTTAAAGCAGTGGCATGGTACCTCAAGGTGAAGAATGCTCTGATGTTGACAGTCAAAAAGCGTAAAGAGCTTTCCTCAGGTCCCATCACCACCCGCTCGAGCAGCCAAAAGGTGAGCACTGAGCTAAGCGCTTTCAGGACAACACTTGGTGGACAGCTCCTCACAGTGGAGGTCAGGCAGAGAGGTCAGTCATCACCTATGTTCAAAAGCAATCCTTCCCAATGGAAATGGCAGCGCTGGAAAGCGCTTCATTTCGAGTGCAGAAGAGTAGTAAGATCTGTAGGCTCGGTCCTATACTGGTTGAAGGCATTATGAGAATAGGCGGCCGCCTACACAGATCTGCAATGCCTGATGAGACCAAGCACCCTTATATTCTGCCCAAAGATGCTCACACTTCAGATCTCCTACTACGACACATCCACGAACGCTCTGGACACAGTGGGAGAAACGACATGCTTTCAGAGCTCCGTAAAAAGTACTGGGTTTTAAAGGGAAACTCAGCAGCAAGGAAAATAGGTTTAACATCAATAAGGGATGTAATGTATATACTTTATTTTTCTAAAGTCATTATTTGTTGGTCGATTTACGGCTCCCTTTTGGCTAATTTGAGTAATTGATTCTGAGAGAACAATTAGGGGCCGGTGTGTAGGAGCCGCATTTAAGTTTATTTTGTTTTGATTTATTTGGAACCTTTATTCATGATTTGTTTCTGTTTCAGTGAGAGGTGTGCTTTGCTCAGGTGAAGGGGGCGGGGCTAAGGCTTTAAGTTGGAGGTGCGGTGTGTGACGGGAGAGCAGCAGGCAGCAGCAATACTGTCATTGACACGCAGACACAACCTTATGCTTAGTAGAAGACAGATTATTAGGATCTGCTGTTTAAGTTTATGTTACATTTTGTTTTCATATTTTGTTTTATGTTTTTCTGGAAATAAACCTTGAAAAGCAACAGAAACGTCCAGCAGATTGTGTACTGCGAGTCTGACACTGCTTCCGAGGTCCAAGCTCTACATTTGGCCAAGAACAATAACTTTTGAGGTGAAGGTTACAAGACAAACTTTTTGGGATTTTGGCCACTACATCTATCTATCTATCTATATATCTGTTGTGTTCTGATATACTCCTGCCAATAGGGGGCGCCGTGTAACAAGAGTAACCTACAATGTAGAGAGAAGAAGGGTATGCCCGCGAGTTGATGCATGAAGAACAGTAAAGAGCTTAGTACCCATATCCTCTGTCTCGTGCTTCATTAATGTATTTCTACTAATACACAACAAATTCGTGACGACGATGGCCGTGGCTTCTACTCCTTTACCTCCCACCTTTCTTCAGTGTCCGGGAGAACCTACTTTGCCATTTGGAACATGGCTAAAAATGTTCGAAAACTACCTGCTAGTGATCGACGTGGAAGGAGCCAAGTGGCCGGATACCCGTATACGTGCTACGCTGCTACACAGCGTTGGAACCGAAGCACAGAGGATTTTCTACACATTGACGGAAACGGGAACTACATACAACCATGCCGTGACTGCACTACGGGCGCATTTCGTGCCGAAGGTAAACGTAATTGCGGAGAGACACAAGTTCCGCCAACGAGCCCAGAGACATGATGAAACAATTCCACAGTACGTCTCTGCGCTACGTGAAATGATCGTTTTGTGTGAATTTGGAAATGCAGAACAGGATATGCTGCGTGATCAGATTGTGGAAAAAGCCTACAGTGGGACGCATACGTGAACGCGTGCTGCTAGAAGATAAACTGACACTGGATAAAGCCATTCAGATTGCAAATCAGGTGGAAACGGCGGTGCGCAACGTGGCCGAGTTTTCCTACAGCGAAGTGCCTGTGAGAGAGATCAGGGCGCCACAATGGGAACAAAAACTTCCCGCTGCAAGTAAACAAAGGAAAGGTGAGAGAAAGTCTGAGCAAGCACGAAGATGTTACAGATGTGATTCAGATAAACATATGGCCAATTCCACACAATGCCCTGCTACAAACAAAATCTGCAAATCCTGTGGAAAAATTGGGCATTTTGCCAAAGTGTGTCGTTCAGAACAAAAACGTGAAGTGAGGGAGGTCGTTATTCCAGAACTGACTGTTTTATTGCTGAATAATACTGCCCCAAAAGAGAAGAAAATAATGTGCACTGTAGATGTGGGACTTTCTCCTGCTAACCAGTCATTTGAGATGATAGTAGATACTGGTTCTTCAGTGTCACTGCTGCCTGCTCATGTGTATGAGACCTACTTCAGTCACATACCACTGAAACCTACAAAGGTTCCTCTAGTCACATACTCAAGACAGAGAATCCCAGTACTAGGGACACTGCATTTACGTGCATTCCATGACGGAAATACTGCCTCAGCTACCCTTTTCATTGTGAAGTCAGGTTCAATACTGCTGGGCCTGGACCTGTTTGAGGCACTGGAAATGGTCATCATGAGAAACAGAGTGGTACTGAAGTCAGAGCAGACAGTCAGAGAGATAACAACCCCACCTGCAACTCCTACTACACCGACACCTACTGCATCTGCACCTGTTAATACAGCTTTACCTATGGGCTGTGTTAGGAACGTTGTACACAAAGTCAAAGTGAAAGATGATGTGAAGCCTGTGCAGCAGAAATTGAGAAGGCTTCCGTTCTCAGTCAGAGATGCTGTTTCTGCAGAGTTAAAGCGCCTTCTTGATGCTGACATCATTGAAGAAATAGATGCCTCTCCCTGGGTATCACCGATCGTTGTGATTCAACGAAAGAACTCATCTAAAATAAGGATGTGTACAGACCTCAGGGAGCCTAACAAGGCCGTCATAATGGATTGCTACCCCATTCCACACATGGAGGAGCTCTTCTCAGAACTCAGAGGAGCTACCATATTCTCAACCCTCGACCTGGCTAATGCATACTACCAGCTTCCACTGCATGAGGACAGCAGAGATCTGACTGCTTTCATTACTCACGAGGGACTCTTCAGGTACAAGCGAGTTTGCTATGGGCTAGCATCAGCACCCTCAGCATTTCAGAAGATGATGTCCATGGTGCTGAAAGATTTACCTGGAGTGCAGGCATGTCTGGATGATATCATCGTTTACTCCTCATGCCGTGCTGAGCATGAAACCCGCCTGAAAGCAGTACTGTACCGACTGCAGGAAGCTGGACTAAGTCTCAACACAGATACATGCACATTCTACCAGGACAAACTAACGTATCTAGGACACAGCATAAGCAGAAGGTCTGCTGCCAAACGATGACCACATTGCAGCTATTCGGGATGCTCCATCACCCAGTGATCCAGTGACTCTTAGGTCTTTTCTTGGCCTAACATCGTGGTACTCCAAGTTCATACAGAACTATGCAACTGTGGTGGAACCAATGAGAGATGTGCTACGTAGAGCTACGTTCACATGGACTGATGAGGCACAGAGTAGTTTTCAGCAGGTTAAACTACTCATCACAGACAGTTCATCACTTGCTCTTTTTGACCCGTCACTGCCCACCATAGTGTCTACAGATGCCTCAGACTATGGCATAGGTGGGGTGCTGACACAGATACATCCTGACAACACTGAAAGAACAGTGGCATTTGCTTCCCGCTCTCTTAGTGCTGCAGAGAAAGTACTGTGTAGAAAAAGAAGCGTTTGGCCTGTGTGTGGGCTGCAGAGCGTTGGAGAACCTACTTGTGGGGAACAAAGTTCACCCTAAGGACTGATCACCAAGCTTTGACCACACTCTTGGCTACAAAAGGCATGGGAAGAGCTGGAATGAGAGTAGCACGCTGGTCTGCCAGGCTACTCTGCTTCAACTATGATATTGTCTACAGACCCGGTGCTCAGAACCATGCAGCAGATTGCCTTTCCCGCCTGCCACTGCCACACGGACAGGACTGCCCCTCAGACACGGAACCAGAGACTGTTGCTGCTGTCTCTGCCCTGCTGACTGCTGTTCCCTCGTCTGACTTCACAGATGCCTGCACTTCCTGTCCAGAGTTACGTCAGCTACGCAACTACATGACAGACGGGTGGCCAGCTTCATCTAAAGGCCTGCCTGCTAACATGTTGCCGTACTACCAGGTGAGAAATGAACTTTCTGTACATGAACAACTCGTTCTGAGAGGGAGTCACAGGTTAGTTGTTCCAGTAAAGCTACACTCACACATGGTGTCCTGTCCTTAGCACACGAGAGCCACCAAGGCATTGTACGCACAAAACAGAGACTCAGAGACTTGTATTGGTGGCCTAAAATGGATGCACTGGTACAATCGGTTATCGCCGCCTGTGTGTCCTGCCAGATGAATGATAAGACAGCTAAAACTAACCCTGCACCTATGACACCAGTCCCTCTGCCTCAGGGGCCATGGCAAAAGCTTGCACTCGACATCGTGGGCCCATTTGAGACTGGTCCGGTGGACTGTAAGTTTGCTATTACTATGACTGACTACTATTCAAAATGGCCAGAAGTGTGTTTTGTCCCCAAGATGCACTACTGCAACAGTGATCACCTTCATGAGATCAGTGTTCAGCCAAAAAGGGAACCCCGTCTCTGTGGTGACAGATAACGGTCCACAATTCACATCCTCAGAACTTGCCTTTTTCCTAGAAGAAAGAGACATCCAACACATCAGGACTACAATCTACCATCCAGAAGGAAATGGAGCTGTGGAGAGGCTAAATAGAGTGCTGAAGGAAAGCGTTCTCACTGCACAGAGAGAGAACGCTCCGTGGAAGGCTCACGTTGCTGAGTTTCTTCAGGTCTACAGAGCTACACCTCACGCCACTACAGGGACATCTCCTTTCCAGCTCATGTATGGAAGAAAAATACGAACCAAACTCTCAATCCTGCCACAGCTTACTGATACTCAGGATCAGGACCTGAGAAACAGAGTGGAAAAGAAACAGTGGCACATGAAAACATACACTGACGCCAAAAGAAATGCCAAGATTCCCAAAATACATCCAGGGAAGCCTGGTGCGTGTGAGAAACCCGCTGCATGTCAAAAAGGGAAAGCCAAAGTTCAGTGAGCCTCTGAAAGTGACCCAGCAGAAAGGACCTCACAGTTACACGCTTGATAATGGGCAAAACCTGGGATGCTTCACACCTGTCGGTGCTTCCAGAAACATTCACTCCTCCATCAGAAGAAGTGAGGCCTGCTGAGCCAGCTACAGTGCATGGTGCTCAGAGCAGGAACCAGCTAATCAGAAAGCAGCCTGCTTGGATTGAGGACTATGTCACTTAAACCGTGGTTGAATTAATGTTTGAAAATGTTCTGCATATTGTGATATGTGAAGTTATTATTATTACAGATGGTTACTACAGAAGTGTCTGTTTAAAATGCTAATGTTATGTGTACTGTTCAAGTGGAGAAGTAACTATTTTAAGAAGGGGGGAAATGTTGTGTTCTGATATACTCCTGCCAATAGGGGGCGCCGTGTAACAAGAGTAACCTACAATGTAGAGAGAAGAAGGGTATGCCCGCGAGTTGATGCATGAAGAACAGTAAAGAGCTTAGTACCCATATCCTCTGTCCCGTGCTTCATTAATGTCTTTCTACTAATGCACAACAATATCTATCTATCTATAAGGAACCGCAGTAGACACAAGGCGTTGCTATAGCAACACCTCATGTTTGTTTACACGCGAAAAGGGGTGGGGTATATAAAGGGACCCGCTGGGCGGAAATAGGTATGAATGGCCATTTTTTTGGCGATTTCTTCAATCTGACTTCATATTGACAATTTGTAACAACATATGGTGCTATATAACACACTTTCAGGAAAATTCACGGACTGGGAGACTTTAATATTTTATTGAAAAAAAGTTACATACAATTTAAAAAAAATTACCCGGTTCTAGTGTTAAGCCCTCAAACAGCAAGGCTGAAGTCGAATAGTCCATTTAGCTTAGGAACCTTCCTAAAGGAGTGAAATGACCCGGAAGTCCCTCAGTGGCAGCCATGATAAGTGCCGTTCCAATTCTCTGGAATGATGAGAATGATAGGAAAGGAGGTTTCAAACTTCCTTTATAACCTCCTTTAGCTTAGGAACCACTGGACCTCCCTAAGCGAACATGCTGCCCCACAATGCCTTGCAGCCGCAGCATGTGCCGTCACTCAACAGTCGGCCGTTCACGGAAACAAACGATTATGACCGAGAAATGATATCATGAAAGTTACGGTGCTTATTAAGCATTTTAAAACGTAGGTGGTAAGTTGCCAAAGTGCTTTGTTTCTGAACGTTCATCAGTATTATAATCAAAAAGAGAAATATGAACGTTAGTTTTCACTGAAATGATCAAATAAAGTCAACATTTCAGTCTTTACTGAGCTGTGTGGGGTTTGTTCAACTTCTAAAAGATGTTTGAATGGTGATATACACAGAGAC
This sequence comes from Champsocephalus esox, assembly GCA_036324585.1. Taxonomy (NCBI): domain Eukaryota; kingdom Metazoa; phylum Chordata; class Actinopteri; order Perciformes; family Channichthyidae; genus Champsocephalus; species Champsocephalus esox. Next base: position 32,333,772 of record CM070490.1, read on the forward strand.
AGATGTTAAGGACTAACGTTTATAATAAATACATCTGTATTGATTTTAAGATCTTTTCATAGTTCATACAATCTTTGGGATCATTAGTAGGCTATTCATGTGGACCGGAGGGAGAGGGTGACGAGCATAAGTTTCACTTTGTTGTTCACCTATGTTGCAAATGTATTATCTTTTCAATTTACACACGGCATCTATTGCACGTCTGGCCGTCCTGGGAGAGGGATCCCTCCTCTGTTGCTCTCCCTGAGGTTTCTCCCATTTTTCCCTTTAAACTGGGTTTTCTTTGGAAGTTTTTCCTTGTACGATGTGAGGGTCTAAGGACAGAGGGTGTCGTGTTGTCATACTGATATTATGTACACACTGTGAAGACCACTGAGACAAATGTAACATTTGTGATATTGGGCTATATAAATAAACATTGATTGATTTCCTTTTTTATTTCAATTCCAACTTTGGTCCTGAAGAATATGTTTCTCTGTTGTCCCACGTTCATAAAGCAAAGCAGCAGCATCAGAGCACGGTGCAGAGTCTCTAGATGAGTTCACAGTAGTCCCTCGTTCTTATTAAACATCCATGTTGTAGTCCGCTGTATAGAAAACTGTGGTTTCCATAGTTTCCCCACAGCAGCAGACGCACACAATGACGTTCCAAGTCACGAGTCCAAGTCATGGGGGGGGGGTCATGTTTTCACTTTGGTTTGGCTGTTAGCAAGATGACAGGAAATCTACAGGCCTGATCTTTATGAAACATAGTAGAAGCATGTCCGAAATATCATACACAACTTCTCACAGCAATGTCACAAACATGACAAAGCTCCAAAATACAAGTTTGGACACATAAGCCCATTCATGAAGTGCTCTATTATATTAATATATGTTTTTATTCACATTTCACCTTCCGGTCTTCTTTCAAAATTAACATTGTTTCTGTTACGGTGTGTGTAGGAAGCAGGACCCAAATGCAGATTTAAAGTGTCAAAAATAACTCCTTTATTTCAAGGCTAAACTCTTCACAAAGACAGAACACAAGACAACCCGACAAAGAGAGACAGAAAACCCAGAACTTAAATACACCCAGGACTAATCACATAAACACGAGACAGGTGAGGAGGGAGGAGAAAACACATAGGTACCAGGTGAACACAATTGGGTAATCAGAGAGGGAAACCGACAGAAAGCAAACAGGCAGGAAACGGGGGTGAACACTTTACAAAATAAAATAGGAAACCCAAAGATAGAAAAGGACACGAAAAATACAAACAGACAAATCCTAACAGAAAGAAAGGAGGATGGATTTTGTGTTCAAATAATCAGTTGTTTTGGTGAGTACAAAGCATTTTATTTTTTATTTTATTTTAATATATTGTTGTCATTTTATGTCGTTAATATTAAATCAATATTAACGAATTAATATTAATTAATGTAGCGACGCGTCGACGACATATTTCCGCGTCGACGCGTCGCTACACACACGTGGGTCACCTACAGCAACAAGCAGTTCTTGCTGTGGTGACTACCATTAGCAGCTGCTCTCCGATTTTTACATTAAAATGGAATTATGGATTATAAATTAAATCATTTTTTTATACATAGACGTTAAAAACCTATGGATTAACCGATTCAGCCGCGTTTTTTTTTCTTATGAGACTTGTGTTTTGTTTTGGTAAATATGGTTTGTATCGTCAGTTAGCTGAGATTATTGCCGTTAATCTGATATAACACATTAATAGGTTCTTAAATATTAAGATCCCCTGAGACACAGTATCGTGTACAAATGTTTTTTTACATTTCCTTTTTTTTTACATTACGTTTTTTTTACATTACGGTTTTTATTAATTGAACAACAGAAAAATAATCGTTAGATTAGTCGACTAATCGATCAAATAATCGCCGGATTAATCGTTTTAAAAATAATCGTTTCCCCCCCAGCACTAGAGACGACACATCAACACAAAACACAAATACACATGCACAATGAAATGTGTTTTCACCCATCTGTGCTGTCCTTCGTCCAAGGCAGCCAGGAGCAGTGGGTGTCTGCAGGGGCCGCTCCCTGTCCAATCTTGGGTCAGGGACGAACAGATTGCTGCCGAGTTCACGCGTCTTGTGGCTGCTGACCTCCCCAAGTCCTTCCTTTCTGGAGTCGACAGGCATTTGCCAAGACTGCTCGAGTTGTACAAAGCACGAGAGAGACGCGACACAAATATTCACAGTCTGCTGGAGTCTGAAGTAAGTGAAGAAGTTGCTGTTAGATTGCTGCTAGACCTCCCCGTTAATACAGTGATGTCTTTACATGCCGGAGACCAAACTCTTTAATTTTTTATCTCGGTGAACATTTTAGTTTTTGAAAGACTAAGCTAATAAATATGGATTGAAGCAGAATATTTCGTTTGATAAAAACATGTCTCTGATGAAAATTATTACATCTATCTTTTTTACAATAAATGTTGACTTTTGGACTTTACAATGCCATAAAAACACATCCAAGCAACACATTAATGTAACGGATCACATGTAATATAGTCAGATCTATCGTGCTCTAGGTGGGCAGTGATATATAAGCCTATTCATTTAGCATTCACACAGTCGGTGATATTTTGCCAGCTGTCCTTTCTGCATTTGTCCATTTAAACTGTGTTGCTTTTAGCCGGTTTATGATTTTAACTTCTTGGTTCTTACGATCCGCGAGCACCATGCTGTGATTGGTCAGTTGGCGGCGCTTTTGTAGGAGTTGATCCGATATCACGAACATAACTTGCTCCGGAGCAGGTTAGGCGTTCAGCATAAGTTACCGCGTTGATCTATCCCAGTAAGAAGTGAACCACCTTCGTAGAACCGAAAACCCAGGGTTAAACCTGAAGTGACCTCGCTAACCTCAAATCCTGCTTCGTAGTACAGGCCCCTGGTCTGTCTAGTTTATTTTCTTGATGCCTGTTTTGATGTTTTTGCAGAACTCCAACCAGAACAGAAGGTCTGCAGCACTTCTTGGACTGCCATATTTCATGAAGGAGGATCCCTCCAACTTCATCAAGTTCTGCGAGGTACGTTTCAAACTTAATAAGAGATGAGTTCCTTAGTGTTAATGTAGCATCCACCTTGACAGGCCATGTTCTTTCAGATGAATTTCATCTGTTGACATCAGGGCGTAGATATGCTCTACATCAGGGGTGTCCAACCTTTTTTGAACCGAGAGCTACTTTTAAAGTTGCCAAGTCTGCCGAGATCTACCAGTCGAAATAGAGAGGCGTAGCCATTACTGACAGCCTACTGCCAGGTAAATACACACTACTTGTATAAAACTGACCTTTAATACTCCATAAAATACTGCAGATCCTTTATTTTATCTCTTTCTAATCTACACACATACAAGTATTTAACTGAAGTTACACAACAGTGTTGTTGATGCAGAGTTGGAGTTTATCCACACGTCACTACAGTGGGTAATGTTTTCAAGAAACATTGAACAGTGCTGCCACATGACACAGGGACAAAGAAAAGACTCTGAACCCTTTCTTTGCCATTATATAAAAATAGTGTTGCTACAAAAGTATAAATGAGGCTTAATAATAAGACGACTCAGATCTGAAGCTACACAGGAATCTGCTGCAACAGTGCAATAAAAAAGACAAAATTAATAGAATCAAACCCTTTTTTTGTTGCATTTTAGTCGAGTATAAAAAATAAATGCCTTTTTTTAAAAGAGGATGCAAGCAACACTAATGTCTTAACCTGAATTGATAATAGACTATAATCAATTTAACTTTGCATTCTTATACCATTTTGTACAATAATTATAATGAATAAGTTCAAACAAATTAAAACTTACAGCTGATTAATAACGGAATCTAACTTGAGTCCTGACGCATCCTAAAACCCGGAAGTAAGCTGCATATGGGTTCCTCCGACAAAAAGCAATGCAATTTCTCTATAGGATTTTGGAAAATAGCTCGAAATAAGGTCTGTGGTTGACACACGTTTAAGAGACAGATCACGTTTTGTTCAGCCGGATAATCTCCACATGTCTACCCTACTTTTATAATTTTCTAATCATAAATATAATCGATAGATTATGATTGATAGATAGAGTTTACTTCCGAGTTTTAGGACGCGTCCCTGTGGCACTCTATACATGTTTATACAGATAAGATTAAAGGCACAAATGTTCATTGTTTATCCACGTAAATATTAACCAATACAATATCTGTTTGCTGAACTGTAGCATGTTTTTAAGTTTGGCTTGTTTGCAGTTGGATACATGTTTCAAAGAAAGGCGTTGCCTTTAAACATATATTACTCGAGGCATAGTTTGTTGTTCTATTAATAATGTGCTGCTGATGTTCCGCCTTGAGCTACTGCACTTTCAACAAAGTTACTACATTATGAATAAATGTATGTTTTTGATTGTTAATTGTTTCAGAAATTCACTTCACCAGTTTGAAAATGTTGGATTTGGTAGCCAGAGCAATTGTTAATTAAAAAAAGTTGTCTGAATTTAAGATTGCTAGACCAGACAACTTTCTATGTTCACTGAACATAAAGTCAAGTTTAAACAACTTTAATAACTTTGTTGGTAGGCCTACTGCTAAAACGAATAAGTTGATGAGACTTAGGGTAGTTAGTTTATTCAGTGTTTTATTGACTACACAGGCTATCAATTGAACTAATTATTCTAAGTTTAAGACACTTAAGGGTGAGTTGAGAGAATTTGAGAAAAGTTGTTGATGCAACAAAAATATTTGTTCATTTGACAAAAAAAAAGAAGTTCACCGAATGGTTTACTTGCTTTATGTAGAGTCCTGTGAACTTGGTTTTTTAAGTTGGAGAAACGTAATTGAGTTGAAATTACTTGATATCCTTTCCTGGCTAAACTTAATTGTCAGTTGAATTTACTTAAGATACTTTCCTGGCTCTAATCAAAATGTTAAGGCAACGGGGTTATAAATTATTTTAACTTGAGTCAACTTGTATTTTTTTACAGTGTAGGTGTGAAATGCACGGCCCGCCACTGTTATCCAGAATGACTGTAAACCTTTGAATAAAGTTGTTAATCTACTATTAGCAGAGGTGGGACCAAGTCATTGTTTTGCAAGTCCAAGTCAAGTCTCAAGTCTTTGCGCTCAAGTCCAAGTCGAGTCTCAAGTCAGGTTGGGAAAGTTCAAGTCAAGTCCAAGTCCTAAACTTTGACAAAACGAGTCATAAACAAGTCATTATGTGTTTTTCACCAAATGTAATGACATCGATCAACAGAATAATACTTAGTCATCAAATTGATGACTCGATTCTGACTCGAGTCCAAGTCATGTGACTCAAGTCCACACCTCTGACTATTAGTAGTTTGTTTAAATGCATTACTTATGTTGTTTTTTTTCATTAACATAAAATAAATCTTACGTACCCCCTGCAGTACTCCAACGTACCCCTAGGGGTCCGCGTACCCCCATTTGAGAACCACTGTGCATAGACTGTATATATAAAGATGTATACCCTTAACTCTTAATGGAAGGAACTTCATTCAGTTGCGAGTGTGGCTACAGACGGAGTTCACTCCGTCACGGAGGGGTAGGGTCGAGGGGGTGATTTGGGATTGGGCCTAAATAGGACAATACTTTGATCAAGCGCAGTGTAGTTTTTACAGTCACCGTTCACTTGTAGTACCCCTCAATGCAGTGCGCAATGCCTCAATGAGCTCAACATGGGCGGGAGCTCAACCTTTGAGGTACGTGACGTCCCGACTCCCGTGTTGTTACCCAGTCACAAAAGTAACATCTATTATTATATATATTGTGCTGTTATTTAAACATTCCCTGATAAATGTTATTTCAGCGTCAATAAATGAGTGTTAATCCCATTGTGCAACATGTCATTTCACCTTCAAAACGTTAGCCACATGCTAATACTAACTGGAAATGAAGAATTTTCAGAATAAAAGTGTTAAGTTAATAGTTAGTGTGAACTTCCGGGTTTTTCAGAATAAAACTGCTTTAAATTAAAACCCTGTATTTAATTTAAATTACTTCATATCAACATTGATTTTAATTTCGAGTAGGAGAGGTTTTGGGAGGGAGGAAGGAAGATTAGGATTAGGTAAAAAGGTAGGGAGTGGTTTGGGTTAGGATGGGGGGAAGGGAAGGGTTAGAACTGCTACCCGGGAAACAGGATGCAATGCATCATCTGTGAAGCTCCGCCCACGTTGAGCTCATAGAGAGGCGAAGTCCCTCCCTTTCCGGGAGCCTCCATGGGACCCCGGAAGCGTAAAATTATACATTGAAGTCAATGGAGAGAGAAAGGTTATCTTTTGATCCCGTTTGAATTGTGCCACGAATGACACATATGATGTTTGTCAATTTAAAAGAATATTTTGCAAGTCAAAAAAATTAAAATGTGTCGTAAAACTGTGAAGTTACACATTTTTTTGTGTGAAACCGCTGAGTGAACTACAGGTCTCTTGGTCTCGCACAATACGCGTCACCATCACAAAGACGGCCGTCACGTTAGCACATTTCTTTCAGAATGAGAATAAAAGTATAAAACGAGGTGAACATCACTACAAGTCTGGACACGTTGAGAGCTGCACATACACGAAAGGGGAGTTAGTCGGTTCTGTAAGAGCAGCGGGACCGGCTTTACAAGGTTTCGGTGAGTAATATGAGTGCAATGTGTAACGTTAATGTCAGCTAGCTAACAAGGTACACTAACGTGTTTTGTTTTAGTAACTAGTTTTCTCCTTAAGAACTCTGGTCTCTGTATGCTGTGGATTACATTAGTGTTTACAAGAACAAGGAAAACTCCCGTGTTTTGTTTTAGTTGCTCTTCAGATTGAAGCGGCCAGTTTTATATCGACTATACAGTATATTCTATACTGTATGTGTGATCTCCTTTTACATCTCGTTTGAGTTTATTTGCTGTGTGTAGATTCAAGGATTTTGGTGACATGAACATGACCATCGCGGAGGCAGTCCAGTTACCATCCTTCTGTCTCCGTGAGGAGGGTGGGTCATATATCACCCATACTGGCACCAGGTCCAAGGGCAGCTGCACATCACAGACCGGAGCCTCTGCTACTTTGTTGTGTGGACCACGAAGGAGGCGATCATCATCCTCATCCCCAAAGACCCTGCATGGCATGGAAATCTCCTCCTCCTGGAACAATTCTACAGCCAGCATATGCTCCCTGTGTTGGCCAGTAGAGAGGAGGACATTTAAATACACATACTCTTAACACCCTGGGACTCTGCGTTGTGTTCCGTATGTGTGATGGGTGTTATGCAGAGGGGAGGAAAACAGGACACAGCAGATTGGGATCGTGGTGGAGACGCTGAGCAGTTATTTCATTGTTGCATGTAATTATTATTATACTGCGTGCTTCTTAGTTATTCCATCTTTTGCTGTAACATGGATCTGTATGTAACTCTATATTTACTTGTTATCTACCACACTTCCTTCTACATCATACACCATCATCATTATACATGATGGTGTATATAGGATATATATATATGTGTATACATTTCATATCTGTAAATTGTATAATTTAATTTTTCGCATTTGGGATTGTTGGAAACGTCTTTTTGATCTCTGTCTATAAACACAAACTGAGTAAGATTGACAATAAAGTTGACTTTGAAAAATATATATATTCTTTATGAAAATAGTTGACTGTTGGAGAAATGAAACGTTGGACTGAACTACAACTACGCCTTTAAATCTCTACGGACTGTTTTTCAGTGGGATGGCAAGTTGCTGTCTTTAAACATTTATTAGTTTTTTCTCAGAACAGATTTGATTTTCTGAAGTTAATTTAACTTAACCATGTAAGGTCATTGTTAAAAAGGTACAATCAATTTGTTTAGGATTGACTAAAATAATGATAAACATTTCATTTGGATAATTTACTGACAGAATAAGAAACTCAATGATGCTCTACTCACCTGTTCCTTTTTATAAAGTGAAACAGTTGAAACGATAGATTTTTAGTAAACTTAAAAACAACCTTCTCCAAAAGCTATCAAGGGATATACCGAATACTTATTTTAGAACTTTATTACATATTATTTGTATATAGTTTGATGATCCATAATTGACAGAAGCTTGTGTTTACACTGACCTGTTACTCATATATTAATGTCTTTGTAACTTCTTTAAACCACTACCTCACTAATTTCTTTCATTCATCACGGTTCAGTAAACTAAGTAATACATGAACCAGTTTAATAATTATGATAACGTAGGATTGCAACTCTTTGAAAGTGTAGGTGGCTCTTAAAAGAGCCGTTGTGTTTGGGTGTGCTGGTCTCAGGTCAGTTTAAGCCCTCTCTCCGCGGATGCAGCGGGCCAGCGGGATGTCCTCGGGCATGATGGCGACCCTCTTTGCTTGGTTCATCTTACTGGGGGCAGCTACATGGATGTCGGTGCAGGCCACAGTCATTGTGCAGTTGAAGGCAGAATGGATGAAGGCAGAATGAATGTAATATTGACTCCGAATGAAGCACAACTTCATGGCATACAATACATTGACTTTATTTGTAATTGTGTAAAAACATATGAGCATTGATTAGCAAGCAGGACCTGCAGGAACAGAGCCCGGTGATGGATGGAGCTGGGAAGAGAGAAGAATAAAGAAAACGGATCAACTTCATTTTCGGATATTAAAAATTCAATTTCAAAACAAGTTGCCGCTCCGACAGTTTTCTCGTGTGTAAAGATGATTTCACTTGACCTATGCAACATATCACACTCAATACATGTGTGTCTCTGGGGGGTGCATTGTGCCTTTGATGTATATAAATAATATACCATAACCAAATACTATTACGTACAGTGGAAATCAGGTTGCCAGAGCAGGTCAGTGTGCATGTTCCTCAGGGTCTCAGCAGCTACAGGTGAGGTAAAGGAAATAAAAGAGAAAAAGGTCAGTAACAACACTTTAAAGTAACAACACTTTGAACAATTATCTCTTCTAATAATTTTATCTCAGTAATCACTCAACTACTGTCTTTCCAACAAACAGATTGACTCACCCTTACTGTCATCACAATGAAACACGTTGTAAGGAAATATTTGTATGTATTCATGCAAATATTGAATAAGCTTAAAAGGGAAAAAGATTTGTGTAGCGAACTGTGAGCTGAGTTTTGGGCCTGCTAACATGTGGTTTTTGAGGACTAAAATGGCGGTAGACAAAGGGCTGTAAAGGGTTTTATTGCTGTGGGGGAGCTGGAGCCAGACCCCACTGTGGTCTCTGGAATGTGGGGGGGGGGATGTGTGTATGTGGAAGCTGCAGAAATAGGAGACAGTGAGGGTCAGAGGTGTTTGTGTGAGATGACCAGAACAGACGACCAGTTGTCCTTAAACCCCACCCCTTCCTGTATCATTGATATGAAAGCCTATCCAGCTTGCTGCTCTCTCTCTCTTCTCGCGTCGCTCGGACTGGAAGGTTCTGGCGGCCTGTGGGCAGGAGCCAGGAGTGGGCCTACTCCTGACATTATGCATATGATATAATATGGTTTTGTATGGTAATGTATTGATTGTATTGCATTGTATATTACCATTAAAGTAGATTATTGTGAAACGGTTACTTGTATGCTCTGGACTCCTTCCTGTAATATAACCAGCTTGTTTTAGGGACGCGCGGAGATTTGAAATGCGGACAAGTTCTCCACTAAAATCTCCAACAAATGGTGACCCGACGTTTCTGAATAAACAGAGCTGTGGAGGGGTCCAGACGGCCGCAATGGGTCGGGAACAAACACTTTTAGACGTCTCAGACAATCAGGCGGGGCCCTGCAACTATGTTAAAAAACTTTTGGATTGTCTGTAGGCGTTTCACAGTGTTTTTGAAGTTTGAATGGAATATACAATGCAGGTTATACTATGTTAGGAAAGTTATATAAAACACGTGAACGTGGATCTCAGGTAGTTTATTACTGAGTGGCGTAGAAACGGTGCAGTTTGTGGGTTGGAAGGTGAAATTCCTACACGACGAAACCTGGAAGCTCGATATTTCAGATCGAGCCGCCGTTTAAAACTGGGGACGAGATATGGAACTGTTTGGCGTGGATCTCAGGTATTCCTGAGTGGCGTAGAAACGGTGCAGTTCGTGGGTTGTAAGGTGAAATTCCTACACGACGAAACCTGGAAATTCGATATTTCAGATCGAATCGCCGTTTAAAACTGAGGTTCAAATAGCAGGCTGAGGCCATAAGCTGAAGTGCCTGTGTCTGCTATTTGTTCAATTCAGGGGAGAACTAGTTTCCCTTGTCTGTAAAAATTAATTTGAAAGGCTGACGTAAACATAACGTTGATCGCAAGGTAGATAGAGAGTCCTGCGTGACGAGATCAGGCCTGACAAAATGTACGGGGAATACATCTGTGTGATTTTTACCTGAATAATCCTGTGTGAGCGATTGTCTGTGCAAATCAGACAATCGCTCAGAAGAGTGAAGCTCATTTGTGCTCTGCTGCTGCCATCTAGTGGCTGAAAGGGGGGGAAGCACGTTAATTAAGTCAGATAAATAAAAGTGAAGTCAATATATTGCGTCAGAATTTTCGGGAGCAAGGGGAACAGATTAAGAATGGTACAAGAGCAAGCTATTCATCACAATTGTATTTTTAGGTTCCCCCTCCTTTTCTTTTTCAGTTAATGCATTAGAACGATTGTTAACTTGCCGTGTTTCTAGCAATCGAACTCACTGTTCCGGGACGGCCTTTCAAAATAAAAGCCAAAGGCCGCTATTCGCCAGAGATGCCTTCACAATAAAACAGTAATTAGCTTAACAATATATTTAACTTACATTGCGTCCTTAAATATTGATTTTAATTCATTACAGATCTAACCTGCTTGTAACACAACTTAGATAGACAATTTCAAGTGGCTAAAGGGGGTTTCCTGTCTGGCTCACTTGATTTAGAACTGAAGTAAGGAAGAATAGTGTTTTATGAGTCATTCCTCATGGTTTCTAAAGATAAATCATCAGTTTGTCTAGACTTTGAGATAGAGATAGGATCATGGTGGAGAAGAAAGACCTTTTTTGGTTTTGAATTGAAGAAGAGTTTAAAGATGAAGCAAGCAGGACTTCAACTGGCCAAAAGACATTTTAAAGTGTAATATTCTTGGTTAGCAAACAAGACATCTGATTATTATGTCACACATGATAATCTTGTTATAGAAACTAGCTTAAAATATTGGAGAAAACATGTGGATGTTCTTTCGTAGTGTGTGGAATATGTGATGCTGGAAACATGTACGTTTTCAATGTAAATGAGAAAATGGTTTCCTGAAAGAGTTGTAGGGTAAATATGTAGCAATGGATGAAACAATTTTTAGAGTGAGTTTTTGTAATATCATTAGTATACATCAATGACGTTGTTTAGATGGCATTTAACAATTAAGACAGATAGTATGATTAGAAAGAATCAGAGTGGAAAGGGTTGGATTTATTTAACCTCAGTGTGCTAGACTTTTTTATAGGTAATGCGTCCTGAGACCTAGACTCCCCCTCTGAGTTACAAAGGCTACGATCCCGACCCTCCAAGCAGACAAAAGACCTAACCCAACAGGAGACTCCTCCTTCTCCATCGAACAGACAGAGAACCAGAGCTGAAACAACAACAACAAGACTGCAGCCAGAACTATCTCCACCTGTGGCATCCAGAACCAAACAGCATGCTGACAGGCAGAGATCTACGCTCATCAGTCCCTCAGACGGGACCATGAAGTTCCAAGCTGAGCCACAAGATTGAGCACAAGAACCAGGTGTGGGACATGAGAGCAGAATCCACCCTCCATAAAAACAGCAGAGAGACTGTAAAGGAGGAGATGAAATGCAAAGCAGTGCAAGAACATTGGCAGGATGGGGGCTGCAGATGTAACTGGGGCCAAGGGCCGTCACACAGCTGATGGATTGGACAGCTGATGGACTGAAGAGAAGACAGAATCAGAGGAGTTGGCATGGTCGATTAGAAGTGAGGAGGCCGGGGTCACGGCTTGAGAAAACCAGAGGAGGAGAAAAGGAGAACGGGAATGAGTGAGTTTACACATAAACACACTTATTCACAAAACGCACATTTAAAGCATAAATACGTAAAGACAGAAAGATTTAAATTAGGAATAGCAGTCAACAGGAAACTATTAGAGTAACCATATTCTTCAATCTTTTCATCATGTTAACAACATATTCTAGATTTTTATTCACGTGTGAATAAAGTAGTGGGATAGTTTTAGAAACCACTCTATAAGACAAATCTTTATCTGTATGGATAATGTTAAAGGGAGAGCTGGTGCCAAGCCAGATATAGTATTCCAATCTGAATAATTGATTTCATCCATTGTAGCATAGTTATTACCATAGGAAATATGAAATGACGTAAATCCTTGATAAAAGAGGGAGTAAATGTTGACATGTTCGGACATCCAGGGTTCCACACACTGCTAAAGAGTTTAACATTGAAGACGTGTTGTTGTTGTACCATTGTTATCATGAACAAAAGATAAATATAAATAAGTGAAGATAAGAAGATGTATTGACCATAAATTAGTCAATTGGTAAATAAAAATAGCGGAAAAGAGGAGAAATATTAAAGTGAAGTGGAAAATCAGTCTAAAACACACTGATAGGAAAAGGGGGGGGGGCATGAAGGAAGTATGCACTGGACTTTTTATTCGTGTGTGAATTTGGAAGTGTTTTAATTTGTTACAGTATTGATCAGTTCAAAGGGAGAGTTTTAGTAACAGCTCTATAAGATCAGATAAATATTTATTTATATAGGTCATGTTGAAGGGAAAGCTGGTTCTAAACAAAATATAGTATTTCAATTTGAGGTACTGGTTTCATGTTCAGACACCCAGAGTTCCACGCACTGTTAAAGAGGGTAACATTGTTCTTTAAGTGCACCAGAATTGAAGCTGAAATATATCTATTAGACATTTTAATACTAATTAGGTGTAAATGAATTGCAGTAGTAGTAGTACTCTAAGGAAGTGAGTTTTGTACCAAGTTTCAGGAAAGGTGGGAGGCAGAAGTCCCAATGAAAAGTTAGTGATATCTTGAACATTATAGTTGTAATTGTGAATTAATGAATGATGGCGCTCCATATATACAGATTTTTATAGACGAAGGATGCTGGCCTGTGCTGGAAGACGGAGTCTCTGCAGAGCACGACACATGGCCAAAAACACTGAGACCAACTGACCGACAGGGTAACTTGGGAAGGCACTGTCAATGACTGACTCTGAGGTGTACCTGACCAAACCTGACTTTACAACCTGACAGTGTGAGTGTGAGTGAGTGTATGTCTGCACCTGATCAGTGCAACGGCATGATTTGAAACGATGACTAATCAAGCATGTTTTGGACTAACACGTTATCTTTGTGTGATAATAATGTGTGAAATGAGAGGTTTCCTAACATTGCACAAAAGGGGAAACCGTATCTAATCTGCTTGATGATATTTCACTCCCACAGGAGGTGGCCGTTTGCACAATGTGAAGCTCAAACTAAAACATGAAGATTCTGTTTCTTTTAGGACTGAAAGATGGAGAGAAAACACTTCATTTCAGTGAAGTGTTTACTGGGAAATTATGGATGTACATTTGGGAAAAATGTTTGGTATTGTCTTATAATCCATTATGACCTGAAGGTTTTCTTCGATTTTGTTTACACATGAGATAATGTGTAAAAAAGGGGGAGTGTAAACTTTACAATGTACATTTTTCATTTAGGGACTGAAAGGAACCGGCTGCTGTTCAATCTGACCATTGATTGACAGTTTTAGAATTGACCTGCTCCATATTTGGGGATAACACACTGTTGGATGAATGTTGACATGTCTCTAATATTGATTGAATTATAGCAGGTAACACAGATTAAGAATCAGTGGCCAAGGGGCTGCTGGGAGAGATGTTAGTCCAGAATGGAATACTGGAGAAGCTGACATGTGAGTAATGTTTCAACAGACAACATCATGTAACTAGCCTGATAAAGAAGTAAAAGCCACAGCCTTAATTGTTTAGGTCATTATGGGGATATACATTTCATCTACATTGATAATAGAAAGACATTTGATGACAGTTAGTTGGAATTCTGTATTCATTTTTTCAGCGGGATAATATCTAAGCACTGACGGGTAAAAGCAGTATCACCAGGAAGCCATTCACTTTGTTAGTATTGTGATTTGGGTTGTTGTTGAATCCATAACATTAGTGTGTTTCTTTACCAGAAACATTAGCAGTTCAAATCATATTTAGATTTTTAATGGGATCTCAGGGATTTCATTTAAAGATAAACACAGATGCTTGTCAGAAATTCAGAGCTATTGAAATATGTTATTTAGTTTACCTAAAGATGTTGGGGTTCTTATTGAGTTGGCACAGTCCAAGTATTAAGATTCTGAAGCCGCACAATTAATTTAGAGAACCTATGCACAGACGTCTGTTGTTTTAAGACACCCCACCAACAGGCTCCAAGTTGCCTACGCAGTGGTGGGTCAAACAGCCGAGAGCCCGGAGCGTGGGCTAGAGGGATTTGTATCAGATTTCTCCACACAAGTTGTTGACGCCAAAAGGGGGACCCGAGACGCAGGAGGCTGACTGTCAGCCCCGACCGAGTGACCCAGAGGACATCCCATGCCGTCTGCCTACAAGGGAAGGAGGATCGGGAGGACATTCATCCGGCAGTCGTCCCAGGAGGCATCATCATCGGACCGGAGAAGGAAGATCAGCAGCGACTCGGAAGCCGCCAGCGGATCGGGGGGGACAAAGACACGGCAAGCCAGGATGGCACAGGGGACTCCACTCTCCGCTGAAACAGGAGTGTGTGTTAAGTGCAACAAGACGGTGTATGGAGCCAGCCAGGCCTACCAAGCTATGGGCAGCCTCTACCATGACAGCTGTTTCACCTGCAGCGCCTGTAGTAGGGAAGGCGTTCTACTATGACGCAGGAAGGGTTTTCTGTGAAGAGGACTTTAAAATCTACTGTCTGAAAGACTGCCACAGGGTCCTGGCGCCTAAATGTGCTGCGTGTAACCAGCCCATCCTGCCCTCAGAGGGGTCTGATGAAACCATTCAGACTAATCAGTTCCACAAAAGAGGGAAAAGCTGCTTCTCCCCCTCCTGACGAGTATGGAGACTCAGCAGACAAGGATGCAGTTTTTTGACATTTTTTGGTCTCCCTCTCATTCTGCCATAAAATGAAGGGCTGTTTCCAAATGTTTAAAGGGCTCTAAACACTGATGAGAGATGATTTTCTATTACGATTAGCGGTACTCAATCATTCTGATTGAAGGTTTTTTATTAACTTTGTTGTTACTAAGTGATGTAATTGATGTATGGAGTTATTTACATATTTTGGTATTTCTACACGGTCATATGAAGTTGATATGTGGAGCCATTCCTGAATGTTTAAATAGTCTGAATCCCAGGTTATAATGTGAATGCCTTGTGTAAAGTTGCACTCTTTTTTAAGAGTGCAAAAGAGGGAATTGTAAGGAAATATTTGTATGTATTCATGCAAATATTGAATAAGCTTAAAAGGGAAAATGATTTGTGTAGCGAACTGTGAGCTGAGTTTTGGGCCTGCTAACATGTGGTTTTTGAGGACTAAAATGGCGGTAGAGGGTTTTATTGTTGTGGGGGAGCTGGAGCCAGACCCCACTGTGGTCTCTGGAATGTGGGGGGGGGTGTGTGTGTATGTGGAAGCTGCAGAAATAGGAGACAGTGAGGGTCAGAGGTGTTTGTGTGAGATGACCAGAACAGACGACCAGTTGTCCTTAAACCCCACCCCGTCCTGTATCATTGATATGAAAGCCTATCCAGCTTGCTGCTCTCTCTCTCTTCTCGCGTCGCTCGGACTGGAAGGTTCTGGCGGCCTGTGGGCAGGAGCCAGGAGTGGGCCTACTCCTGACATTATGCATATGATATAATATGGTTTTGTATGGTAATGTATTGATTGTATTGCATTGTATATTACCATTAAAGTAGATTATTGTGAAACGGTTACTTGTATGCTCTGGACTCCTTCCTGTAATATAACCAGCTTGTTTTAGGGACCCGCGGAGATTTGAAATGCGGACAAGTTCTCCACTAAAATCTCCAACAACGTCCAGAAGAATGTCATGCAAAGCTCCCTGCCTGCCTTCGACTCCCTGACTGCTTCCATAGCACCCGGTGGATGGCGCAGTAGGCTGCTCTTCAAATGTTTCACGAAATACTTACCATCTACTCTTACTCTTACTTCATGTAATAAAATAACTTCATGGTAAGGCTACTAAAAATGACAAGGCTAAGTAATGTAATGCGAACTAACGTGCTCGCTACTCGTCGCTACTAGCTAGGTAGCTAACTTGACTATATGTTCCATGCACAACATGTATATTACCTGATATGTCTGATCCAACGACTCCTGGTCCTTTCATCAGACGGGAATCGATAGAACGAGCAAGTGGTTTGATCACTTATGTGATTACAACCTGGTACAAAGCACACATGCATCTTGTAAAAGTGAATTTATTTGTAGCAATCTCTTATTTATTGGAGGGAATAAATCGGTGATGAGATCTTCTTCTTCTTCTTCTTCGCTTTAATTACGAGTCGCAACCACTTGGAGAATTATCGCCTGTGACATCACTTACGCGAGCCAGAATGGGATTTGGGATTTGTAGTCGCTTATATTTCAACAGTTTTACGACAAAATGTGACTTTTTTGACATGGAACTTATTGTTTAAGATTGACAAACATCATACAGATGTAGCACTCCAGATCAGACTCAAATGGGTGTGTCCCAGTCAAAAACCCAGCGGATGCCAGGGGCTGGGGGTGTTGCCAAATTGCTAGAGGGCGTTGCCCAATTTCCCCATTTGTTCAATTACAAGATTTAACCATGAGATGGCGCTTCATTCACAAAATACACAATGGGTGTTGTAGAAACATCAATATTTTAGATCAAATAAAGTATATAGTTTTCTTTATGCAGTATATTTCTTGTAATATTGTACAGTAGATTGAAGTAAATCAACTTATAAATTAAGATAAGATAAGATGGACCTTTATTAATCCCGTGGGGAAATTCAGTAGTTCAAACAGCAACAGGGGAGAGTGAAAAACAGGACAGCACAGATTCACACAGATTAATAAAATCAAAAATAAAATGAGCGATAAAAATAATAAGAATGAGAAACTATGAAATAAGAAATGAATAAAACTAAAATCTAATTATCATATCATATATTATAATGTATTGTATTATTAAGTAATATCATACATTAACCCCATTATAGCAGATGCCATATTAAATGGATGAACACATGTATGCATCAATAATTACAACAGAATATTTCTAAATACAAGTTGTAAAAATACTTATATGTATTTAATATTAACCCTTTGGAGTCGACCGTCACGCCGGCGTGATCAGATCACATGACCTGTTCAAGCCGGTGCCGCATAAAAACAACAGTCCGGACAACATTGCGTGTGTTTCTGTCGAAAGTACTGGCTTGAGACTATATACCAGTCTTTGTTTCATGCAAAAAGACCCAGTAAACACGGAGATACGATGATATAAAGTTAATACATTTCAAAAGTATAAAATATGGAAGCACATATTCGAATATCTTCGCCGTATTTTATCATTTTACGAAACGGAAAATACTGGAAACTGTAGATCCTGCTCAACAGGATGTATATGTGTATTTCTGTCGAAAGTACTGGCTTGAAACAACTATATGCCAGTCTTTGTTTCATGCAAAAATACCCAATAAACACGGACATACGATGATATAAAGTTAATACAGATATATTTCAGAAGTATGAATAATGGAAGCACATGTTTTAATATCTTTGCCGTATTTTATCATTTTACGAAACGGAAAATACTGGAAACTGTAGATCCTGCTCAACAGGATGTATATGTGTATTTCTGTCGAAAGTACTGGCTTGAAACTATATGCCAGTCTTTGTTTCATACAAAAATACCCAATAAACACGGACATACGATGATATAAAGTTAATACAGATATATTTCAGAAGTATGAATAATGGAAGCACATATTTTAATATCTTCACCGTATTTTATCATTTTACGAAACGCAAAATACTGGAAACTGTAGATTCTGCTCAACAGGATGTATTTACCAGGGAGGGGGTGAGGTAATCAGTTAAACGGAGTGATACGAAACGAGACGAAGAGGGACGGCGGGAACCGAAGAGAGACTGCGGGAAATGGAGAGAGACGAAGATATACGAAGAGAGGCGGCGGGAAATGGAGAGAGACGAAGATATACGAAGAGAGGCGGCGGGAGACGAAGAGAGACGAATAGAGACGGCGGGAAATGGAGAGAGACGAAGATATACGAAGACAGGCGGCGGGAGACGAAGAGAGGCTGCGGGAGACTGCGATTGAAGTAAAGTGACAGACAAACATTGATAATTTAGATATAGTTAGATAGATTTAGAGTTGTGAAGACTCAACTATGATGAAGAGAACTCTGAACGTGAGTCAAGCTTTAAGCTTGTTTTTTGACATGGAGGAGGAGGAGGAATCTGTGATGTTGTCCTCTGTGTCGTAGTTGACAGAAACCGCTTTGAAGCGTGGCACAGATAAAGACAGAAAATTGAAAAAGACAGATTGTTGTACATAATGTGTATATATATATTTGTATTATATTTATAATAACACTTTTGCCTTATCAGAATGAAATCCCATGCTACCTCAATTAAACTTTCACATTATCATAGTCACATCCCATGTATATATTTCCAGCTTTTAAATGGTTTCGTTGTGTATGTTTGTGTTATGAAAAATAAAATCATTTTCAAAATCTGTTTTTTACGTTTTTTTTGTGATTTTGGGTCCAAAATGTTCATATAGTAGAAGATCACTGCTCTAAACAAAGTCAAAAATCCTACATCCAAACGAAATAAATATAATTAATTATGATGAATACGTTACATACATTTTCACTCTTACACACGGATATTCTCCTTTTGCTCTCATGATAAATCTACTAAAACAAAGTATGTCATGTATATTTAGTTTTCGTTGATGAGACGAGACGGACTGAGGTGTTAATGATGGACTATCGGACATTCAAAATGCAGCATATTTCCCCCAAGTGTCTGTCAAAATGCATTTTACGTTTCTAACTTGCAATATCATTATTTCCGCTCTCTTCAGAAAAGCGATCTCCCATGTGTGCGGGGGAATCACAGGAGGGGGGAGGAGAGCTGTGGAATGTGACACACATTCCGATGGCCAATTCGTTTTAAACAAAGGGTCCCCAACATACATAGGCCACATGGGGGGGTTGGGCTGGTGAACGGGCAGCACATCACAGAGGCATTTAAAAAGTGAAGACAATACATTCTGGAAATGTTCACATCAGGCACCTTCAAGTTAAACAATACTACTGTACAGTAAACAATTAACACAGTAAATTATGTGGATTAAATCACATTTATTTCGTTAAAAATAAACGAAATGACTCGGTTTGCATTCATAAAGAATGCACAAACGTGTTTAATCGTTAATGTCAGATATGTACTAAGTAAATAGCCTACATTAGTTCCTGCTCAAGATTAGATTCAACTTTATTGTTATTGCACAGATTACAGGTACTGAGACAACGAAATGCAGTTTAGCTTCTAACCAGGTGCAACAAGCAGTAAAGTGAAAAGTAATGTTCACAATCTACAGAATAAAATATAGAATGAATTGAATGATGAATAAACAGTGAGGGGTATGAATACACTAGATATCAGCCTGTGAGCAGTATGAACAGTGTGTTAATCGTTAATGTCAGATATGTACTAAGTAAATAGCCTATATTAATTTCATGATGGATTAAACCACATTTATTTCGTTAAAAATAAACAAAATGATTACATGTAGGGTGAATTGCCCTAATGTGGAACATTTTTGCATTTCAGACTTCGGGAATATATTGTGACATGAAGCCGATACAATAAATCAAAATCGAGTAACATTCTGAAATCCCCAGGATGTGTCCTAATCAAACCAAAAGAGAACATGCAGATATTAAACTCAAACAAGAAATGGTAGACATATTAGTACTCTTAGTGCCAAGTTGTCTCAGACAATCTGTTTTCCTAATGTGGGACAGTTCTGTGCAAAATGTGGGACCCTGAAAAGTCTATATTAAAAAGCCTCAGTCACCTTCATTCATGTAATAAAAAAATCTCAGGCCAGTAACACTCAAAGCTACAGTAAATGTGCAATACCATGCTATGTTACTATTTATAATGTTATTGTTGTTACAACAGAAGATGTTTTTATTTAAATTGAAGTTAAATGCATCAATCTGGTGCACTGAGGGCAAAATTGGTAGATTTGTGGATACAGCTCTCAACACTCATATGAAACAGAACTGTTCTTACAATGTGTGTTGGAAGGTATTAAATTACTATGCATATTTTATTGTGTAAACACACAGCTGATCACCTGAGAGCTGCCGTTTCATTCGGAGCGTTTAAAAAAAACGACGGTCTGATTTCAACAACTCAATGTGTGATTATTATAGCAGTAATATTAGACACTAATAATACAGTAAACTTTGAACACTGTACATATTATTGTTTGCCCGTGGATAGGGTGATCGGTAGTGAGAGCCGCTGCAGTTTCCCCCGGTCGGATGTGATATAAAAACAAAGCGATTATTGTTGTTGTTGTAAACTCACGTGGATTAAATGTAGTGCATTCATTTCAACTCGCGAACATGTGATACATTAAATGAATGCGAGGATGACGATCGAAAATCGTTTGTTTGACCCTGGATGCATTTCCTGATCTAAAAACATAGCGATGGTTTTGTACTTACGCCTACGTGAATTAAACATTATTTTGTTCAATAAAAACATGGTGATGTTTAGTAAATGATTACATGTCTCTTACTTAAGCACAGCATATGATCCTATCCGTGACATATATGGATTTTAACAAATATCCGCTATATCAGAAACCTGTTGATCAGCTGTTTATTTCACATGAGTTTCAGTGTGGCAGCTTTTCACGGCTCCCCCTGGTGGATCCATGATCCATTGCAGCTGGTTTCATTATAATTAAATGTATTTATCAAGGGGGCGTTTCAAGTCCTGCGGGGGGGTTTTCCTTATCAGCAGGGGCCCACCCCGTGCCGATCACGGACCCGCCCGGGTAGGCGTCTGAAACGAAGCGCTACATCTGTATGTGTAGTTCGTGGCACAATTCAAACGGGATCAAAAGATACGTGTTCTCTCTCCATTGAATTCAATGTTAATTTTTCGCTTCCGGGGTCCCATGGGCCGGAAGTAGATGGGCGTGACTTCGCCTCTCTATTGAGGCACTGCGCACAGTGACAGGCTTCTCGTTCGACAGTGAGAGGGAGGTGCATCGGGTCTTGTCCCACATGGCTCTTAACAGCTCAATAGACACACACTGTGGCAGGGCCTGCCCTTGGCATAGGCAGTAAAGGTGAATGCTAAGGGTGCACCAATCTATGGGGGGGCACAGAAACAAAATAAATAAATAAAAAGTTAGAAATAAAAAAAATGTGTAATGTCTTATTTCATAACACCATTTCCCAATTTTGGATCAACAAAGTACATCTTATTATCTTATACGAACAGAACTACGCCTATATTGCGTACAGCACCCATAAACTATGGCGCACAAATCAAGTTGAACTGCCCCAGCCCCAGTAAAAACCAGAGGTTTATGTGAAATAGTTCTTTTTTTGAAATAATGGTTTTAGTTTGCAATTATAGGTTTTCTCCCAAAAAACATATACAGCTTTTATTAACATTGGAATGTACTGTGTAAGCAGGGGGGAGAGCTTTAGAGAGCTCTCTCCTGAAAGACTGAGAGGCTCTGATAACCTCAGCTCAGTGAGATAAAGGCACACCTTTATATGATCATTATAGTTATAAAAATACAAGATAATAGATTTTCATCTAGTCTCTTATAGTATAAAATACGATATGACAGTAAAAAAAAGTTGTTATTAATAAACAACAATACAATTTAAAAGGGGAGTGATTTGTAAAATATCTATAAAGAAAAATAAATCTGCTTACAGTTCTGTTTCATATGGGTGTTGAGAGATGTATCCATAGATCTCTTCATGTTGCTCTCAAAGTGCACCAGATTGATGCTTTTAACTTCAATATTAAAAAATAAAATCTTCCCGGGGGAGCATGCCCCCGGACCCCCCTAGAGGATGTTAGGTCCACCCCCCACTTAAATAATGTCCACATGGATATAGGATACTAAATACATTTGCACACATCTTGTTTCCATATCTTTCTGTTTTAGTGGTCATGCCACAACCGTGCACGTTGTAGTGGAAATATTTCATGTGCTACCTTATAATATCCTTCATATGCTTAAACAAAATGAATGTTATTTCCCCTTGTTGTCATCTCACCATTATTGTTCCTCTTCCTCCTCTCCTTCCCCTCCTCAGTCAAGGCCAGAACTGCTTTGACTACTGGGATTCTCACACAGACACATCATACATCCCTGCTCCGAGAACTGTTATGCTATCTCCTTCTGAAGGCCATAAGGCCAGATGGTGTCTCATAAACAGTTCTAACCGTGTGAATCCAGATTTATCATTTTCCCCCTCTGTTCCCCATATAATCTCTGCTCTTGCATTTGTTCTACACACACTCTGGTAGACTTTTCATACTCTGCCAGACCTGTGACATATTTACCTTATTGTATCATGTATTTGAAGCTTCAAATAAATAACCAAAAGACAGCTTTTCTCGATTCACCATTTATTTGTTTTGATCACTCTGACTTGTACTCTCCGGCTGTTTGGGTCCTGAGATTTCCATAACAGATGGCGTTGTCGGCAGGATCTCTGTAAGTTAGATTGTGAACCACTCCAGACGCTGGTGGCTGCTAGCTCCGGGATCTTTGGATTCTCCTCTACCTCGACAGAAAACGTACGGGACGAGGGGACCAGCGCGAGGGGTGGAACCGATTGACTTCACGAACTCAAAAGGGCTTTCAATACTGGGTGAGATGTACAGAGTCTAAATTGTTTAAAGTTAAACGTAATTAAACTCGACATGACATTTATGAGAGGGACTGCTCAAAAGTAGGATATTTGGGATATCCGTCGTGATTTGGGATTACGATCAGTTTTTGTGTGATTTGTACTGAGAAACAAATATCACATCATCGACGGGTGAAAAATAGTGTTTTTGTAACACGGAGTGTTTTGGTAAACACTTTAAAGACTTTGTTTTGGGAGCAAAGCAAGTGTTTTGGTAACACTTAAAGACTTTGTTATGAGAGCAAAGCATAGGGGATTTGTACATTATCCTGAGGGTCCGATTGCAGATGTCATGCGAGCAAAATATGGTGAAGAAAGTCTGTTTAAATTAAATATATGGATGGAAATGTTCGGATTTCCTAAGGGAGGTTTTTTTTGAGTAAATTAAAAATCAAGAACCTAAAAAGAATAAATTACAAGAACATGAAGATGAAAAAGAAAATAAAGTTAAAGTAAAATACTTATAGAAAACTGGACACTCACAGAAAGTGTTTATAATACTGGGGAGTAAAACAAAGGCAGTTGGCCTTGGGCATTAAATAAAATATTAAGGTTGAAAATGAATGTGAAGAAAAGAAATACATTATTTCCAAAAGACATGTAAACCCCAGACATCTCTGTGTCCTTCCATTGCAGGCCTGAATGACCTCTCCTCGACTGGGTATCCCTTTCCTCCTCCGGCGTACAACCCTGGCAATCTGGTTGGAACACCTCAACCACCTCCACCGCAAGCCCCAGCCATGCAGTCAGCGTCAACTCCAAGCTGGTCCACCCCCATCAGGGCCAAGTAGATGGGGACAACAGCGGGATAAACAAACCCGATGCCCTAGGAGACCAAGCAGGTGTTTGGGAAACACCTCAGTAATGCCTTTCTCAACGGACTCACAGACACAGCGCAAGCTAAACAAAATGCTGGCCGCTCACAATACCGAGGGAGAGGCAGAGGAGGTTTTCAGAGGCAGAGGACAAGAAGCAAGACGTTCATTTGAAGAAAGATGTTTCCAAGTGTGGAAGTGTTGAACATTGGATTATGGGACTGCTCACAGAACACTGGAGTGGAGGCAGAGGGAGACAGCAAGGAAGGGGCCCAATCGAGCGAGATGGAAATTCAGCCAGCAGCATCAAACCAGGGAAGTGACACACACACACACACACACGCATCATACATGCTATTGAGAAATTAGAAGAATTAGAGAACATGTCTGTGGTTAAAAAGAAAAGGGTACATATTTGAAATATGACAGTGAATGTTTGCATTAAGAAATGTCCCACACATTTTTGGTTGATTCTGGGGCTACACATTCTGTGGTAAAAAAAAGGGTAGATTTGCCTGAATGCAAATTTAGTGGTAGATGTATTCATGTGCTGGGTAACCAAAGGAGAAGTTTCTGTTCCACTTCAGAGTAAAGATAACGGTGATGACAGTCATCCATTCCCACATCAGTAAAAAAACAGTTATTTTATCATCTGTCTGCCCAACACATTTACTGGGCAGAGATCTGATTCTGCGGTTCGGCTTGGACCTCATTTTTCCACAAATGAGGGTCTTAAAGTCCGACAGCCATCTCCTACGATGGTTCAAAAAGTGTCATTTGATGATAAAGAACTGGTGAATGTGTATCAATGGGCTGCTGACATATCCTGATTCTCAGGAGTTGTTGCGTTTGACTGGTCAACGTGTGTTTCCACCTGCTGTGTTCATGGAAACTTCTCATTTGCATTGTACTGCTAATGTGGTTGATAATGAGGCGTGTAAATGCTATGATGAGAGTTGTTCTGTTAAAATGTGTGAATGATGAGCTCATGTTTAAAAATGTATTGGAATTCGCTGTGTAGCGCTATCTCTGTTAGACTCACACACCCACACAAGACACAACCAGCTGTGTCAAATCCCAGGGGCGGTCCACACATTTCACTAGCCAGGGGGCCCACTGATAGATAGAGGGATTTGGGTCCAATCGTTAAAGATTGGTAGTCAGTCACTGATTGGGCACCTACACACACAGAATATGTCATGTACTCTATGTCACGTGACGAGTATCAAATGAAAATGTGCACGAACGTAGCCGTTCTGCGCACATTGCTGTTGGTTGAGGATAAGGTAATTCTCATATCTCTGAGCTTCCTGCCGCGCTTTCAGATGTGCCATACTCACTCTGGGCAGCTCACAGATATGACGTAGGGTTAATGTTCACGTTCCGTCCCGTACCCATTGAAACGTGATGGCATTCGGCCAGTGTTTACCTCTCTGCTTAAACAAGGGGTCATTATTCCGTGTAACGATTCCAGTGTTTCCTGTCAAAAAGATCAGAGACAAACCTCCTGACGAGTGGAGATTTGTCCAGGATTTACGATGTAAATGCAGCTGTGCATGCACGCTCGTCCGGAATGCTTATCTGATTATTTCAGAAGTTCCAGCCTCTGCAACATATTTACTGCCATAAATGTCTCAAATGAATTTTTTTCCAGTGTTCCGGTACACAAAGACAGTCAATTTTTGTTCACATTTGAATATAATGGTAAACCTTACACATTCACACGTTTGTGTTAAGACTAAATGTTAAAAAAAGTCACTAAGCGACAGATGATGTCATTCTTGCGTATGTGTTCATAACACACGGCTGTTGTTATGCTTGCTGTGACGTTACATTAGTCCGTTCTCTGCTTGTAATTATGCCGTTACAAGCTTCAAAGTTGTATTTATCATCTGAATTTTCCGAAACAAGTTTAATATTCTGAAAGCCAATACTTTGAAGATGTATAAGTGAGGTGTCTTGAGTAGTCAAAATTACCTACAAATCATTGTACACATTAGTACATATTATTATTATTTTCCACTTGTTAACATATTATTCTATTTTTATGCAGCTCTGTGTGATTTTGTAGCTACAATTCAGACTAATACACTACCAGAAGTGGAATAAGTACTCAGATCTTGTAGTGAAATTATAAGTACTCAGATCTTGTACTTGAGTAAAAGTAGAAGTACCAGAGTGTTACAGTAACAGTCCTGCATTCAAAATGTTCCTCAATTAAAAGTAGAAAAGTATTATCAGAATATAGTGAAAGTAAAGACAGTAAAAGTAGTCGTTGTGCAGATTGGTCCATTTCAGAATAATATATATGATGTGTTTTATAATGATTGATCATGAAAGTGTTCTCAAAGCTGGTAAAGGTGCAGCTAGTCTGAAGTACTTTGTAGACTGCAGGGTAGCTTGTGGATTTACTCCAGGTGGAACTAAAGTCTGATTTAACACTTGATTATATTTCACATCATTCATCCACATCTGAGAAGTAACTAAAAGTATTACATACATGTAGTGGAGTAAAAGTACACCATTTACCTCTGACTTATGTTCACTGCCAACCTAAAAGTACCTCAAAAATAGTAATCAATAATGTATCGAAAAGTTATTTGCTGATTGGTTTTTATATCGGCTCAGCCAGGTTATATGGGAGGCCCAGTCTACGTACACTCTAACAACAGATGCCTTGGTTTAACAAAGAAAATCAAGGCAATAGGTTGCATCGATGGTTATTGAGTTAAGACAACTTCTATTGAAATGTTGTTAAAGCAACAAAGTTATTTGAGTTAGGGGAGAAGGCTTTTCCTCTACAATCAGAGGTGTTTTCAATTACCACTTACTTCATAATTGGTAGCATAAACACAAGTTTTTAAGTTGATTACTCCAGAGTTCCAACTTGTTTAACCGTATGATTTAAATATAATCTTAAATTGAATGTACTTAATTACCACATGTTGAACATGAACACATGTTGTTAAGTCGACAACCATTTATAAATTAAGTTGCTCCAAATAATATTGTATTCAATAGGGTTTTTCTCTTAGCTTTTTCATGTTTTTGCCTTTAAAGAAAGAAATTAATTGATTCCACAACAAAAATATTAGGCAATTAACTTTTATTTGTGAACTGCAGGTGTTTATTTCAACACATGATGTTTCAAAAGGAGAGACTTCATTTAGTTTGAACATTGCCTGAAGACGGTTGACGAACTTCTCATGGTGTGCACACTTAGACCGGACTTAAAAGACAGACAGGTTTTTATTGTTTGGACTTAAAAGACGTTCCTCTGACCAACGCTGACCTCATTCTGTATGTTGATTGGTCTGCCTCTCGCGACCAAGGGGGCACAAATCGGGTGGGTTGTTTTTTTTTGTTTGTTTTTTTTCTGTTGTTTCAGATTCTGCTGTACTCCGTTCTGGACCGCTTCCATGTCACCTCTCAGCACAGGCAGCAGAGCTCATCGCACTAACTGAAGCCTGCACGTTTGCAGAAGGCAAAACCGTGACTATTTACACTGACTCACGATATGCTTTCGGGATAGTACACGATTTTGGGGCTATTTGGAAGTGTAGACAATTTCTGAAATCTGATGGCAAACCAGTACTTAACCATGTACTGGTTGCAGACTTACTAGACGCCATTCTGCTCACATCTGAGGTTGCAGTCTGTAAATGTGCCGCACACACAAGCAGTACAGACCCAGTTTCCCTAGGAAATGCGTCTGCTGTAGAGGCCGCAAAGGCAGCGGCTTTGCACCTCACGCACACTCATTTGTTAAAATCCCTGTCTCCTCCTTCACTGACAAAATGTCATCACTGACTTTCATGCAGCAGCTAGCTACGCCAGTTGAGAAGGCTCACTGGAAGGCTGCTGGGGCTGTTTTTGACCCAACCTCCAGCATCTGGGTGGGTCCAAATTCATTTCGCTAAGTTGACACATGGGTTGGATCATGTGTCAAAAGGAGGGATGTTAGAGTCTATTAATCAGGAGTGGTTCACAAGGGGATTCACAGTAACAGCTCAAAAGCACTGTGAAGCATGCCTAATCTGCATTATGCAAGATTCTGGTAGAACAGTTCTACAAACTAGCAAAATGCTGTGCAGACACAGGTCTGTCATGGACACAAGCTCTGCCCATTGTGCTGATGTACATGAGGATGCGGAAGAGAACACGGAGTCAACTCAGCTCATTTGAAATCCTTTTTGGGGCTCCTCCACAGATTGGACTCAAGGCTCCAGGATGTCCTCTTCCCTCCACAACGTTGTGTGAGGATGCTATGTTGTCATATTGTGTTAACCTCATCCACTTTAGCGACTGCCACTGGTCCGCTTCACCGCCTTCAACCGGGCGATTCGTGCTGATCAAGGATTTCCGGAGAAAGAGCTGGAAATCCAATCGTTGGCAAGATCCCTACCAGGTGCTTCTCGTCACCCTGACAGTGGTCAAGGTCGCCGAGAGAGCTACATGGGTCCACGCCAGCCACTGCAAGGTCGTAGTCACAGGAAAGGAGAAACGATAGAAACAGATGACAACAAGTGACATGTCCAAGTCACCAACAGATGACAACAAGTGACATGTCCAAGTCACCAACAGATGACAACAAGTGACATATCCAAGTCACCAACAGATGACAACAAGTGACATGTCCAAGTCACCAACAGATGACAGCAAGTGACGTGTCCTAGTCACCAACAGATGACAGCAAGTGACGTCCTAGTCACCACCAGCACCACACTTACACTACATACACCAAAACACACTACACACAAAGTGTCACGAGCGAGTGCAAGCTGAGCGGTTCCATATGCTCTCTGGTTCCTCGTTTGTGTTATCGGTGTGCGGAGTCTGACTGTCCATGTCACGAAATCGACCGAGAGAATACACTCACACACTCCATGGAACATTTCCCCCTCATGATGAGGGCTCGCCTGCAGAGACGACAACGCAACCGTGAGCAATGTGAATACTACTGGAGAGACTGGACAATCATAGAATGGTTCCTCTGCATACTTGCCATGATAGTTGTGTTAGGACTAGTCCTTTCATTTTATTTCATTTCAAACCTTTATTTAACCATTTCATTTTCATTCCAAACCTTTATTTAACCATTTTATTTCATTTCAAGCCTTTATTTAACCATTTCATTTTCATTCCAAACCTTTATTTAACCATTTCATTTTCCTTTCAAACCTTTATTTAACCAGATTGGTACCATTGAGATCATAGATTTTTTTTTCCAAGGGAGACCTGCACAGTCCTATATTTTATGTATCCAGGGTCGGCATACAGAGATCTAAGAGGTACATGGGGAAAGCAGGGCAAACCACATTCATTTTTATTTTGTTGTCTGTATGTATATATCCGGCACCGACCCATGTGGCTCATTTTACATAGACATCGCGCCCAAAACTCAGACCCCGGAAAAGCGTAAGCAACCTTTGACGCAACTGTTGACATCCATAGGTACATCTACATTTAATCTATACATAGGCGATAACGACCATAGCAACATTGATGTGGTTCAGACCAGTAATGGGATCACCGGTAACGTCTGGTGGCACACTCTGAGATCATTCTTGCAGGAAGCAGGACAAAATGGGTCATGTTATGCATGCACTCTTTTCCTCCAGGACTCATCAATGTCCGTGCCAGTTCGTCCACGCTCTCTGACCCAGGTTGAACACCTCTGTGCGTTTATGGCTCTGACAAGGCCCATCAAGGGTGAAGACAGCGTAACCGAGTGGCGTTATGCTAGGCAGCTTCCTCCACCATGCAGTAATCGGTCTAACTCCTCTTTGCGTGCATCCACGCTTGACACCACATACGCAAAGTACCAACCCGTCAGCCATGTGCACCCCAGCCATTTGAGAGGGATGAAACACAGCCTCTGCGTCCAGAGAGTTTACCACAAAACGTCTCTTACACCACCTTATTTTTTCCTAGGCACTACTACTGGTTGTACCCGCATCCTACGGAACACATGCGATGACGGTGCTTACAAAATCTCGTATTGTCACATATCTGGTGCCCCTGAAATAATCCTTTCTAACTTACCATTCCCTGATATTAAACATATGTCCCTCCAAAATGGCGTGGCCCAGTGATGCTGGGTTTAGCGCGCCACAAGATTACGTTTGGTTGTGCAGCGACAAGCTCTATCAAGTTCTGGCTCCCCTCTGGATAGGTACATGCACTCTGGTGGATTTGAATCCAGCAGTCACTGTACTCACGTCCTTAATGCACACGACACATCATTACCCAGAGTTCCAACACCCCGACCACCACAAGGTAAAAAGAGATCTGACGTCCACTGGAGCTAAATTCATGGGTGGCCTGTTCCCATGGTGGGGTACAGTAAACAATGCCCATAAAATAGATACCTTACCGGCTAGAGAACCTCACTCAAGAGACGACGCAAGGCTTCCAGGCATTGTCCCCATTCATAATAGCCTCTAGGAACATGCTCATGCAGCACCAATTTGCCTTTTGTTCGCCTCAAAGGGTGGCCTGTGTCATGTGATTGGTGACTCCTGTTGCACTTTATTCCCGACGCCACCAAGAACATCACTGACACCGTGCTGCATCTTAACAACCTGTTAGCTGACATGAAAGCTGATGACATATCCAACGCAGGTGGCTGGGACTGGTGGGCCTGGCTTACATCAGGCGGGTGGAAAGCATGGGTGGCTAGTATAGTTACACCCCTAGCGATCATTTTTGGCCTATTAATCAGTTGTACCTGTTTGATTATCACAATACTGAAGAAATGCGTTTCCAGTATGGTATCCTCAGCTTTCGTTCAGTATACTACTATTCCATTACAAGACAATCCTTTGCGCAACAGTGAGATAGATCAGCTAGAATCAGAAGTCTGATTCCGATTCATCAATATAATCATGTGTGTATCTCCTCTCTTATGCTTACATTATATTGGAGTCTGTCCTCCACAAAAACAGCCAGTTTTCTATGATATATTTGTGATGTGTTTACTTAAACCAGCGATGGAGTGTATTCATGGATGTGTTATATCAGTCTATTCTTTCATTTGTTTTTTCTATTGATCAAGTATGATCAAAAGGGGAGAATGTAGTGGAAATATTTCATGTGCTACCTTATAATATCCTTCATATGCTTAAACCAAATGAATGTTATTTCCCCTTGTTGTCATCTCACCATTATTGTTCCTCTTCCTCCTCTCCTTCCCCTCCTCAGTCAAGGCCAGAACTGCTTTGACTACTGGAATTCTCACACAGACACATCATACATCCCTGCTCCGAGAACTGTTATGCTATCTCCTTCTGAAGGGCATAAGGCCAGATGGTGTCTCATAAACAGTTCTAACCGTGTGAATCCAGATTTATCATTTTCCCCCTCTGTTCCCCCTATAATCTCTGCTCTTGCATTTGTTCTTCGCACTCTCTGGTAGACTTGTCATACTCTGCCAGACCTGTGACATATTTACCTTATTGTATCATGTATTTGAAGCTTCAAATAAATAACCAAAAGACAGCTTTTCTCGATTCACCATTTATTTGTTTTGATCACTCTGACTTGTACTCTCCGGCTGTTTGGGTCCTGAGATTTCCATAACAACGTGCATTCATGCACGAGTCATAGTGAGTGTCTGCATTTTGGGGGGGGCACCAGCTAAAATCTTGCAGAGGGCAGCAAATTATTCAGGGCCGGTGCTGCACTGTGGACACTAATTAGAAGAACACAGACTAAAACAGCAAAGTACAGACGAATCAGATGATCAAACATGATCTTAAAATATATTTTATTTATTTATTTTTTGCATTTTGTTGTAAGCATTATGTAGTGGCCAATTGTCCAAAGAAATCCATGTTCAAAGGCCACTTAGTCTAGGAGGCGAGCTCGAGTATTGACTCGCGTATATTCAAAAACTCAGATACCTTGCTCGTTCCATTCTGGTGCTTTATTGAGAGGTTCAATCGATCAGCTGACGGCCCACTGCCGACGTGCAACATTTGCACGGTATTTAAACAAATAAACAAACAAGATCCATTGGTCATACGGATGTGTGCGGTCAAAAACTTTTTCCAACTGCCTCTCTAGACTTCCTGCTGTGTCATGCAGGCAGCATCTTTTATACCTGAGCACGCCCCTACTATTGCTTTGTATAAATAATAACGACACATAAACTAGAGCTGTCCATAAGCAAGATGACACGTTACAAAAACAGTATAATAATAATTCATAGTTAATCAGCTCATTTAAGTTAAATTAAAGAATATTCAATTGGCTCACAAAACCATAATTAATTACCAAAATAAATGTGCCTAAATGGCTCTTACAATTCCGGCCCCTAATTATAAGGCGGGAAGACTTATAATTAATAATAATAACAAAAGTCATTTCCAAACAAATATATGGCTAATAATAGCTCAATTATACTCCTAACAAACAACGTTTGCATTTACATTTGGGGGAGGAATTCACCTACACCCCTTGACATAGGTTTTCAATAAACGAACTAAATATATAAAAAAATGTACATAAAATACGTATGTATATATTTAAAGGCAAAATCAAGTGTCCTATTCACAAATGAGGCAAAGTCTTTCCACAGGCCTCTCCAAAGTACTGGATTTTGTTTTAACCAGTACTCTACGAACCAGTCCTTTAGAGTCTGTGATGGTCTGCACGACTCTTCCCAGATGCCACGAGTTCCGAGGGGCGTTGTCGTCCAGGATCATGACAATGTGCCCTGGTGCTAGGTTCTGCTTCACTTTAGTCCATTTTTGACGCTCCTGTAGGTCAGGTAGGTACTCACGCACCCACCTTTTCCAGAACAGGTCTGATATGTACTGCGTCTGCTTCCATCTGCGCCGTGTGTAGCAGTCATCCTTGCAGCTCAGTCCTGGAGGAAGCAATGGCTGTTTCTTTAATAACAGCAGATGATTTGGCGTCAGCGGTTCAATGTCATTTGGGTCATCAGATGATGTGGTTAAAGGTCTGTCATTAAGTATGGCCTCAACTTCACACAACACAGTCTGGAGACACTCGTCATCAATTGTTTGCTCGTGAAGGACAGACTTTAAGACCTTCTTTACGGATTTTACCTGCCTCTCCCATACTCCACCGAAGTGAGGTCCAGCAGGAGGGTTGAAAATCCACTGGATTCCTTTCTGTGCAAGAGCTTCCTGCATTTTGGCTTGATTCCACTGCTGCATAGCTGCCCGTAATTCTTTGTCTGCGCTGACTAGGTTGGTGCCGTTGTCAGATCTCATAAGCGACACTTGGCCCCTTCTGCACATGAAGCGACGCAGAGCATTTATACAGGAGTCTGTGTCAAGTGTGTGAGCAACCTCTAGGTGTATGACTCGGGTAGTCATACATGTAAACAATACTCCATATCTTTTAACGATGCTGCGACCTCTTTTGACCTCTATAGGCCCAAAATAATCCACACCTACATTGGTGAAGGGTGGTTTGTTTGGAAGCAGTCTGTCTGAAGGTAAATCTGCCATCTTTTGTCCGTGACTCTTTGCCGGTAATCTTTTGCATGTCACACACCTAGACAGGATTTTTCTTACTGCTGAATTTGCAGCAGGAATCCAAAATCTCTGGCGCAGACGGGAAAGCATGTAGTTTCTTCCTGAATGACCGACTCTTTCGTGTATATCTTGCAGAAGCAGCGTTGTAGGATGCATGTTGTTGGGCATGATTATGGGGTGCTTTGATTCTTCGGGCAGAGCAGATTTACTGAGTCGACCTCCAACTCTCAGAACGCCATCCAGCAGCACTGGATCTAGTCTCCGAATGGGACTACTACCTTTGACCAGTGTTTTTTTCGTTTTTTAGAGCAAAAATCTCTGCCGGGAAACTGCGGCGTTGACAGTAGCGGACGATTTCCATCTCAGATTCGTTTAAGTCCTCCACAGTAAGGAGCCCCATGCTTAAGGTGCCTTCATACTGCTGCGTTTTCGTTTTGGCCCTTTGCCCGTTTGAATCTTCGTCGTCTTTGTGGATACGCACCTCCAATTCTTGACGTCTTTTACCTCGAATCAGGAGACCTTTTCTTAGTCTGAGCATCCATGCGATGGCTCTTTTCAGACGATACCAGCTTGAATAGTAGTGCATTAGCTTGTCCAATGCGTCCATGCCTTCAACAACGTCTATACGGTGCATGAAGACAGGTTCTCACCTCAATGTCCTCCTCAGGGAGTTTCACACTGTCCTGTTTTTCAGGCCATTTGTAGTCTGGGTCTTTTAGGATCACTGGTCCTTCTATCCAACTCTGTCTGGCCACAAACTGCTCTGCTGTGATACCACGAGAGGCACAGTCAGCTGGATTTTCTGCGGTGTTGATGTTCCTCCATTGATCCACCTTTGTTTCTTCATGTATTACAGCAACCCTATTGGCCACGAAGGTCTTTAGACGTAGGGCCTCATTTGCTATGTACTTCAAGACTGCAGTACTGTCGATCCAAAACACTGATTCTTGTAGTTCTAACTGGAATTCCTTTCTGAGCAGTCTGTCCATCTTTACAGCTAGTACAGCAGCAGTTAACTCCATACGTGGGATGGTAGTTTGCTTTAGTGGGGCGACCCTTGCCTTTCCCATCATAAAGGCACAATGCACAAGGCCTTCCTTGTTTTTCAGCTTCAGGAATGACACAGATCCATAACCACTCTCACTGGCATCTGAGAAGTGGTGTAGCTGTGCAGTGGCAATACTTCCAAATCCCTCAGGCTTGATGCACCTCCTAACTAAAAAGTTGGAAAGCTGTGGTAGTTGGCTTAACCAGGTGCTCCAGTATTGTGCAAGCCCATCAGGAATGTCCTCATCCCATGTAAGCTTTTCCTTGCATAGTTGCTGGAGAAAGATCTTAGCTGGGAGCACAACTGGGGCAAGGAATCCTAGTGGGTTATAGATGGAGCTTACCACTGACAACACTCCTCTTCTTGTGGCTGCTCTCAGGCTGATGTTGACTCTGAACTTGAATGAATCTGATTCTATGCACCAAAGGACACCGAGCGCTCTTTCGACAGGCAGGGCCTCTTTGGCCAGATCTAGGTCTTTTACTTCCTTGGCTCTTTCACTCTCTGGAATAGTTTTCAAGAGGGCTCTGCTATTGCTTGTCCATTTGGTAAGGTGAAAGCCTCCTGAGGCGCACAAGGACATGAGGTCTTTGCTCAGGGCAATGGCTTCAGAGTCACTACTGACCGACTTTAAACAGTCGTCAACGTAGAAGTTCCTCAGAACTGTCTCTACGGCCTGAGTTGATGCCGCAGTTCTGTTTTCTTCTGCTGCTCTTCTTAAGGCAAAGTTAGCACAGCTGGCAGACGAGGTGGCGCCGAAAATGTGTACAACCATTTTGTAATCAACCATTTCTTGTGTGAGGTCTCCATTAGGCCACCACAAAAAGCGTAGAAGGTCTGTATCCTCTTCTGGGACTCTGACTTGGTGGTACATGGCTTCTATGTCTGCCATCATTGCAACATGCTCTTGTCTAAAACGTGTCAGGACTCCGATGAGGGAGCTTGTAAGGTCAGGACCCTGAAGCAATTCCTTATTGATTGAAGTTCCATGGAAACCTGCGGCACAGTCAAAGACTACCCGGAGTTTTTTCTTTTGTGGGTGGTACACACCATGGTGTGGGATATACCACACTCTGTCGTCTTGCCGGCTCAGTTGTGTCTCTGGCACCTTGACTGCATATCCCTTGTTTAGCAGGTCACTAATACAGTCTGTGTATTCCTGGTGGAATTCTGGTTTTTCGGTGAGTCTCTTCTTTAGGTTAATTGCTCTCTGCACTGCAGCATACTTATTGTTTGGCAAGCTGACCAATGATGTCTTTGTAGGTAGATTGATGTAATAATGTCCTTCCATATGGTGGATTGAGCTGGACACAGAGCTGATGAATTTGTTGTCTTCTCGTGACATTTCCATTTTGTCGCTGTAGCAATGCTCAGGAAAGTCTGCATTGTATTGCTGTATGAGTAGCCTTTCCACAGTCTCTACTGCAATCCGGTTGATTGTGACTTGGTGCTGCTCACCGTCCTCTGCCTCACTGCCTAGTTCTTTAAGTGGGCCGTTAATAGTCCAGCCAAGGACCGTCTTTACGGCATATGGGCCGTTGTTCTGACTGTGAATGACTTTCCACGGCTCGAAAGCTTCATACACGTCATTTCCAATTAGGAGTCCTATCTCAGCAGCGATGCACGGCAGCTCTACTTCCTGAAGGTGTGGCCATTTTTCAATATCTTTCTGAAGAGGAATATGGTCCTTTGTTACTGGGAAGCTCTGTTGCGTGAACACCTTTTTTAAGCTAATAAACTTATCTTCTTTGATTCCACAGACCTCCAAATCTCTCAGCAGAGAACTTTTCACTTGTTTGGTTGAGCTCATTGTTGTTAGGACAAGCTGCGCTCCTTTTCCCTGCAGGTTTAGCTGCCTTGCTAAAGAGTCTGTGCAAAATGTTGCCGAGCTCCCAGGGTCCACGAAGGCGTAGGTTTTCACAAGCTTGCTTCCTTTCTTTGCTTTGATGTAGATTGGAAGAATAGCAAGAACATATCTATCTCCGGCCCCTTCACAGGTAGTAGTCTCCTGGTTTAAGTTCACCAGTGCACTTGAAACTGCTGTGTTGTCTGACCTGGCCACCTGTTGGCTTTCTGCACATGCATAATTGGAAACATTGTCTTTTTTGTGAATGTGCAGCAAGCTTGGGTGTCTTTCTGAACATGTTTGGCATGTCATTCTCTTTTTGCAGTCTTTACTCACGTGCCCTTTAACTAGGCATCCAAAACATAGTCCAGATTTCCATATAAAATCCACCTTGTCTTTATGAGGTTTTTCTGCAATCTGATGGCACTCCAATAGTGTGTGGTCCTTTTTGCAGAACAAACATGGCTTCATGAAGGCAACATTACTTGACGTCCTGCTATTTACTGTCAGTGGTTTGCAATCATCTTCCTCTGTTGATGTGGCCACACTGGTTGCAAATATGCTTCCTTTAATCCTTTCACTCCTGGTATTTTTCTCCATTTGTAGAACGTTCCTGCTTTTCGCTTCGGCAGAAGATCCCTGCAGGTCACCAAAGAGAGGGTCAGCCAGGATTTTGGCTTGTTCATCCACAAAGTCGACCAAGTCTTTGAATCTCACTCTTCTCTGGCTCCTTTCTTGGATCTTGAATACCAGCACCTTCCATCTTTCTATGAATTTATAGGGTAACTTCGAAACGATAACTCTCATATTTGTAGGGTTATCCAGCTCCTCCATATAATTCACATCCTCCAGGGCGTTTCTGCAATTTAAAAGCAATATGGAAAACTTGTTGAGTGCTTGTGAGTCCTCTGGTTTTATTTGCGGCCATTTTAGCACCTTTTCCATCAAAGCGGTGGCAATCTTCAGTGGGTTGCCGTAGCGGTCTTCCAACATGTCCATGGCTCTCTGAAAACCACGGTCGGGGGGCATATGCTGGCAGCTTTTTACAATGTCTTTGGGATCACCTCTTGTATACTGTTCCAGGAAGTACATCTTATCTGCAGCATTGTCTGTTCTGGAGCTGACTGTGTGTTGGAATGCCTTAAGAAAAGATCTGAAGTCGAGCAAGTCACCATAAAAAACAGGAATATCACGTTGTGGGAGAAGGGCGAGCTGCTGATGTTTCACAAGCACTTCTGTTATATCAGTCTGCTTCTTGATTACTTTGCATATGTCATTTTCATAGTCACTTTGTCGCTGATGTGCCCCACTGGCTAATGTACTTGAGTCCAGAGCCTTTGGTGCTTTAGGTCTAGCTCCAGGTGCTGAAATAGACTTATCTGATGGGTTTACATGACTGCTTGGGATTAGTGGATAGCTGTGTCCCGCTTGCTCTTGTGTGTCTTCTTTCTGCAGTGTGTTTGCATTGTCCAAATACGTGTTCATCGCATCACTCTTATCCTGTGCGTCATACTGTTCATACATTTTAATTTTAGCATTTGACACTGCTAAAGCTGTTTTCATTTTCAGCTCTTCTTTCTCAGCCCGAAGATGTGCCTTCTTAACTGCCAAGGCTTGACTTTGCTTTAGCGAGGCAGCCTTGGCTTCCAAAGCTGCACGCTTTACTTCCTCTCTTAATCGTGCTGAGGATGCTGTTGAAGCAGATGAAGCCCTGCTTGCTCTACTGGATCTTGACACCACAGATACACTGTCCAAATTAGAAACCTCATCAATGCAGGCTTGTGGTATTTCTTTGCAATGC
This sequence comes from Champsocephalus esox, assembly GCA_036324585.1. NCBI lineage: Eukaryota > Metazoa > Chordata > Actinopteri > Perciformes > Channichthyidae > Champsocephalus > Champsocephalus esox. The sequence continues at coordinate 32,371,840 of CM070490.1, forward strand.
TCCTCACAATTAATCCACACCTCAGATTCTTTAATAAAGTCCTGAAACCTCTGAGATTTAGGCTCAAACCAGCTCTCTTGATCATGGCTCTTTTCTTCTTCGTCCATAAAAAGCACAACTGAGCAGTTACAGTCTTTAAACTCTTCAAATATTACCTTGAAAAGTCTCATCTTTGAGATAACTTCCATCAAGTTACAGGTGTTACCCATTAAAAGCTCAACTTCATTCATTTTGGCAGTGAGTTGTCTTAATTGACCTCTCCTTGCATCGATGCAGAGCTGTAGCCGCTGCTCCATGGCCTTTTCTGTTGGTTTTGGTGCCCTCTTGTGGGCGTCGACTGTAAACGCACCCTCAGTGGCGCTGTCCTCCGACATTATTCAGCTGAACAAAAGAACAGCTGTTTTACCAAGTGGCTCGAACTCCAACGGAAAGGCATGCAGAGTAGCGTGACAGCCTGTAGTCCATGTTGGCGGTAGAGGATAATCCAAATGGTCCTTTGCTCAAGCACGATCAGATACACTTTGTTTCTGCCGCGGCTCCAGTAGCGACGATCAGATCATCCACATCTGACAATTCCAGTGATTGTAAATTCCTACACGCTAGTAATCCTCACGACGTTGTCGGAAGTTTTTGACTTTTGTAGTGGCCAATTGGCCAAAGAAATCCATGTTCAAAGGCCACTTAGTCTAGGAGGCGAGCTCGAGTATTGACTCGCGTATATTCAAAAACTCAGATACCTTGCTCGTTCCATTCTGGTGCTTTATTGAGAGGTTCAATCGATCAGCTGACGGCCCACTGCCGACGTGCAACATTTGCACGGTATTTAAACAAATAAACAAACAAGATCCATTGGCATACGGATGTGTTCGGTCAAAAACTTTTTCCAACTGCCTCTCTAGACTTCCTGCTGTGTCATGCAGGCAGCATCTTTTATACCTGAGCACGCCCCTACTATTGCTTTGTATAAATAATAACGACACATAAACTAGAGCTGTCCATAAGCAAGATGACACGTTACAAAAACAGTATAATAATAATTCATAGTTAATCAGCTCATTTAAGTTAAATTAAAGAATATTCAATTGGCTCACAAAACCATAATTAATTACCATAAATACATGTGCCTAAATGGCTCTTACACATTATTTAAAAAAAATTCTGATGACACTAGGTGGGGGCACAGCCCCGCCATTAGCCCCTCCATCTCTGCCCCTGATGACCAGTCGCCACTGCCCATGATTCTTTTGATTAGTTGTTACACTGACATGTACAGTATAACTACAATTATATTTCAGCCTCAAGCAAGCATTGTGCAGATAGACAACGTATATTCAGGCAATATTCAGTCAAATAATATTAATACAAAATTGAGAAAAGTCATTTGAAAAACATTTTTCTCTCATTTATTACATTTGGGGCAACTCAGATTTTATTTAACACCACCTCACATTTTCAGATGAAAATAGTTTTCAATTAAAAAGGATGAAATTGGAGAATAATTTCTAACTTCAAGCATGTTTTATAAGACTAACAATTAGAAGTCAAAATAATAATAATAATAATAATAATAATAATAATAATAATAATAATAATAGGCTAATACAAAATAATAATAATAATAATAATAATAATAATAATAATAATAATAATAATAATAATAATAATACAAATAATAATTATATACCGCTACACAGTAGGATATAATCCATACCATTTGTAACATGTGTACAGTCTGTTATTTACCCTTCAGGAAACATTTGAACGCAGTTGTCAATAAAGTTTCAAAGACTCTTTTGAGGTTGCTACATTCTGCGCATGGGTACTAGCGCAGTACTGCAGAGAGGGATCCCGCAGCTGCTGCTGTCAGGAGTGTGCAGGAATGTGTGTGTCTCCTTGTGAGTGAAAATGACTCTAGGACAGCACTGCAGGCGTGTCGTCACTCCGTGCTTTGTAAGTAAACACAGTATGAGTGTGTGTTCTGCTCCTGTAACTCACAGCTCGTGAAGTAATGGCTCCAGAGCGAAGAAGGACGCTGTCTGTCTGCTGGCTAACCCATTGAGGACATAAGTTACCCGGGTCGACATGGCCTCTGTCACCGTCAGCTCGGCGGCTCAGAGCCCCGGGAAGAACCGCAAGTCCCTTTCGCTGCTCTTCTACCGGGCTGTGCGGGACCTGAAGCCGGTGTGGATGCTGGAGGAAATACGGACGATGCAGACCTTTTACCAGGAGGATGCCAGCCAGAGGAGTTATACCTCTTCGGAAGCATTGCTATACGCTATAGTTCACGACCACCAGGCGTACGCCAAGTACCTGCTCAGCCGGTACACCGACCAAGCGCTAGCAAAGCCCGGGGAGCGCTTCTGCTGCTGCCCGTCCTCCGCCCCGCACCTGGCCATGGCTGTCCGCTACGACAGGCGCTACATCCTCGGCCTCATCTTACAGCAGACACACCGGATACCCAGCGCGACATCCTACACGGACAGAGACGGGTGTTTTCACATGGAGGACGGCAGGACCCCCCTGCATCTAGCCTGCGAGCTCCTGCGGCCCGAGGTGGTCATCATGCTGCTGGGGAACGGAGCGGCCCCGCAAGCCCCGGACCACAATGGCCTGACCCCGGTGGATGTAATTCTGGAGAAACTCAGGGAGGGTAAAGAAACGAGATGCGGGGAGGGGAGGCAGTGTCTGGACAACCTGCTCATGTTCATACCAAAGGTTCACTTTAAGATGCAGGGGGCTCTGAGCAGAGAGCCGGAGCGATGGAGCGAGGTGCTGGGGGAGGAGACGCTCAGCTATCTGTCCGGAAGAAGCCCGGCGCCGCTGCTCCTCACCGCCATGCAGACTATACTGAGGCAGCTCAGCCCGGCCACATTCCCGGACAGTCTGCACCAGCTACCCATCCCCTCCTCCCTCAAACCCCTGGGCCTGCCCGAGGGCCAGCGGGACATCAAGAGCGATGTGTAGCAGCAGTGTGACATGATGCATGCTCCATTGTAAACAGTTGTATCTTAGCATGATGTGTGAGAGTGTTTGAAGACTGTATGCATAGGAGGAAGAAATACTCAGATCTTGTACTTAAGTACTAGTAGAAGTATCAGAGTGTAGAAATACTATGTTACAAGTAAAAGTCATGCATTCAAAATGTTACTCAAGTTAAAGTACAAAAGTATTAGCATCAACATATACTTAAAGTACCAAAAGTACTCATTATGCACATTGCCCAATTGTTTTATAATGATTGATCATTCAAGTGTTATCAAAGCTGGTAAAGGTGCAGCTAGTTTGAATTACTTTGACCAGGTTTAACTACATTCATATTGAAGTGTTGAATATAATTTTAATAATTATACCTCCAAATCTGCAGAGTAACTAAAGGTATTCAATACATGTAGTGGAGTAAAAGTACACAATATACCTCTGAATTGTAGTGGAGTAGAAGTACATAGTAGCAAAAACTGAAAATACTCAAGTAAAGTACAAGTCCCTCAAAATTGTAAAGTACAGTACTTGAGTAAATGTACTAAGTTATATGTTATAGCTCTGTCTGTATGTGCACGAAGCAGTCATTATATGGCTGAAAAGATAACCCTTAAAGGTGGAGTAGGTAAGTTTCAGAAACCGGCTCGAGATACACTTTTTGTTATATTCCATGGAATGCTCTTAACATCCCGATAGCAATGAATATCTGAAGTGCTTTGACAACAAATCCATAAAAAATGTCATCTGTAGAAGCCGTGGTACTGTAGAAAGCTCGACCAATCATCTGAGCCGGCTAAAGTAACTGGATGGCCTACCTGCCTGTCAGCCTTCCATCTGGGCACAAACTTATCTCGTGCCCTCATTGGTCATGTGTGTGTTCGTGTGTGTTGGAGGAGGGGCTCTGTGAGGAAGTGGAAGATTTGTTCCGGCTGTGTATTTTCAAATTCTAGCGCACTCAAGTTGGTTTCTCCAAAATTACCTACCCCACCTTTAAGGTAAGGGGCAATTAAATGAATGTTATCTGAAACATGAATTTGACCCACTGATTGAGTTTACTGGAGGTTGACTGGAAACCAGGGAACGAACAGCCATATTCTGAAACTGTTTACACTAATCCAGGCTTTATTATGCATTCTAACCTCAATCTGAAGTGTTAGCTGCACATACTGAAGCCACTGAGCAGACCAACACTGAACACAGTCTACAGGTACTGTTGATTTGTTATCAATCAATCAAGCAATCAATGTTTATTCATATTGTAAACTCTTTGGATGACTACATTTTAAAAAAAATTAAAAAATAGGAATCCAAGTGATCTCAATGTGTCTTTCTTGACCTCATAAATGTAATTGAACACATTTGTTTATCTGCTGGTCCTTATCACCTAACTACGTCTCTCCACGAGCAAGTAAGAAACAAACCCTGCACAAACTGCACTGTTGAGATGGAACATTTGTTTTGGGCTTTTGAGTTTGCAAAATATATCGTATCTCAAGGTCCAGCGTCTCTTCTGGAGCGGTCTGCCCCACCCACTGTCTCGTAGAAGAGGACAGGGCGACCCTCCTACTCTCTGTGCGTGTTTAGTTGTCAGTAAAGAGGGATTACTTTGTAGTGACTCAATTAACAGAAATGTACTTTAGTGCACCGTAAAAACTGTAGTGGTCATCCGAAGCTGGTTCTCTTTTTAGCCGGCTAGATCTCCATGGTAACTTATGCTAAGCAGCTAACCTGGTCGGGACCAGGTTAGGTTGCAGGCTAAGAGCTCAACTCAGTGAAAACACCGCCTGCTGACCAATCAGAGCTCAGTGTGCGGAGTTTAAAGCGATCAAGTCATATTACAGGAGAAAGGAAATACAGAAAAGCTGCCGTCGCAGGAAAGACGGCCGGCAAAAATCCCCGACTGTGTGAACGTGAACATTAATAAAATATCACCTCCATCTTCAGAGCAATCTGACTATTATAACATTAGCGTTAAGAAAGCTTACTTAAATATCGGCCACAACATAAGTAACCGGATCAGAGTACATTAAGTACAGTCCGCGGCATATCACTTCATAATGTATCATATATCTCCTGATCTGAGTCAGCTGAGCCGTATCTGGCCGTGCAACACTCACAGTGTCACATACTGGATGCAGAAGTATTATTTTAAGCAACACATTAAGTTGATGAAACACTCGAGACAAATGTAATGAAAGTCAGATCGTGTTTTAGACGGGCAGTGATATCATAAACCTGTTAGTGTACGCATTCAAACACTTTTTCTGTTACCAGCTGTATTCACCTTGCAAGTTCAGCTATGTGGCTTTTATCCTGGATAAAGTGTTTAAGTCATGGATGTTTAAAGTTTAACTTCTTCATTTTTGACTAGTATTAAAGTTCACTTTTCATTCAGGAAGTATGACGCTGCGCTGTCAGTGCGCTTCTCCATGTTTGTGATTGGTCGAATGCTCCAGATCCCACCCCTTTTATGTGAACGCGCACCTAACTAGATAGGACACGGCTGGCTTGAGCGATCCACTTGATAACCAGCGTCGTAGTACAGTTTAGCGAGAGCGCGTATGTTTTGGATTAGGCCAACCGGCTAACTCAAACATATCCAGGTTAGGTTGAACCAGCTTCGCAGTATAGGCCCCAGGTGCGGCTCAAAGTGCTTTAACAAATTGGCACACAGAATCCCCTCAGATCAGACGGTGAGACCTTTTTGGAAACATGCAGATAGCAACTAGTGTTGTCACGATACCAACATTTTGAGATGAGAACAATAAACAAAATAAATGCGTATCACAGTGCTCAGAGATTTGTTACTAACTGTAAAGCACTTACTCATCACTGTACCATGTATGCCAAGGCAGGTCTGCCTTCACTAACTGTACGGAGGCTCAGTCATTGGTACATGTTCATCTATAAAGCCATGTTGGGTAAGCTACCTTTTTATATCTGCTCTCTGATCTCTCGACGAATTGAAAGTACGTATTCCCTGAAATCTCATGATGTTGTTTTATTGAATGTGCCAAGTGCTAGGACTCCAGTACTCAAGTCCTGGACTCGGACTCGAGTCGGACTTGAGTGCCGATTTTCGGGACTCGTGACTCGACTCGGACTCGCGCACTGATTGACGCGACTCGGACTTAGACTCGTGAATTCTCACACAGGATGACTTGGACTCGGACTCGGACTCGTGAATTCCCCCCCCCCACGATGACTCGGACTCGACTCGTACATTGACGCTCCAACTTGGACTCGGACTCGAGCACATTTTCACTGGAGTCTGATGTCCTCTATCCTGTATGGCGAGTTCACGTACTGGGCCCCGCTGTTCCAGTCTAGAGATGTCTACAGACACACCCCACATCGTGCTGTATGCTTTCACACATTCTGCTTCCACATTGGAAAAGAGCAAAATGCTCGTTATGTGGAAACAATATAGAAGAGAAGGCTCCGTAACACATTACTCTAAGGATCGAGTTCAGACATATAGGCTGTCTTGAACACTATCATCAGAGTAAGTGATCTAATCAATAAATAAAGATTCAGCCGATAACACGAAAGCACATACTTAACATGCAGAATGACGTCATTTTGCATGCTAAGTAGCCATGTGCTTTCTGGGGATAAATCTTTATCTGTAAACTGATTTAACCCGTAAAAGTTCCTTCAAAATAAGAGTCCCGATCTTATTACTATCAAAATAAAAGTGCAAAACGAAAACTTTACCATAGGAAAATATTGGCATACAAATATAATCACTTCTCTAAAAGGTAACTCATTTTAAATATAGTTTATTTATATATAATAATAATATTAATATTAGAAATAAGCTTTATAATTGTATAGCACCTATTACAAGAATTGTAGCCAAACTCGCTTCACAGCAGTTCAATATACAGGATAACAGCAATGTAGAGGAGCAGCTACATTTCAAAACATATATCCACGAAGATTAATACATGAAGACTTGTGACTCGGACTTGACATGGACTCTTCTTAAGTGACTCGGAATTGGACTCGGACTCGAACACAGGTAATGATGACTCGGACTCGGACTCGACTTGGACACTCCTTGGGTGACTCGGACTTGGACTCGGACTCGACTACGACTCTCCCTTGGTGACTCGGACTTGGACTCGGACTCGAAGAGTGGTGACTCGAGGGTGACTTGGACTCGTGAATTGGTGACTTGACTACAACACTGCCACATGGTGTCCAAATAAGGATATATAATCTCTCCCATTCCCACTACTCTCAATACAAATGTTTCACTTCTCATATTTCCAGCTTCTTGTTATACAGACTGCGACTATTTAATACAAAGTAATTAAGTACACACAAGAATATATAAAAACACACATATATTAGTGATAACATAATTCAACACACTTCTTATATATCAGGTGACATAATAAAATGAATATACCAGAAATACGCTGTATTAAACTTTCTGCTATAACACGTTACTTTAATTCCCCCTTTTGATCTCACCTCAAGAGATCAACTTACACAAGGCATTTGAAACATAACTACTATCATTCTTTTCAACTGTGTCCGTCCCCCAACATTATATAAATCCATCAGAAGCTGGGATTTAGAGCACTTTAAACATTTGGGAACAGCCCATCATAACAACTTTTTATGAAAGTGGAGAGAGACCAAAATATGTTAAAAAACTGCGTCCTTGTCTGCTGAGCCATCATACTCATCCTCTCCCTCCGCATAAGCCAACAGGGGCATTTGGCACTGAGGGGGAGGAGCAGCTTTTCCTTCAATGGTGGAACTGATTAGTCTGACACATAATGAGCGGATGCACGGCACACAACAACAAGTTATTAAAATGGCCATAAAAGTAGCTACAGAAATAAAAAGAGACATTATTAAACCTTTCCATTGACCAAACATGTTAGTAAACCACTCTTCAAAGGGATTGTGTATCCCTGACTGTTCATTAGGGGTGTTGAAAATAATCGTTTATACGATGCATTGCGATGCGGACGTGGACGATTCGGTCTTGATGCAGTGACGGAAGATAATCGGTCATAGAGTAGTAACTTTGCTTCCTGATTTTCCGGCCGCGGCTTTATTATAACGTTTTTTGTGTCACTTTAATATCAAATCGGTCGGTGACGCAGAGATCAGGGAACATACGTGACAGCGGCACAGCAACACCGAACACTGAGCAGTCTGCTTTATCCACCAACACAAGAACACCAGTCCAGAACCAGCAGCAGAATGACCCGCTCCGAATCACTCCGTGTCGCTGCGGCTCAGAGACACAGGGAGGGATTTATGTTTTTCAAAAATAATCGCGTTACAATCATGTCAGGTTTTTGGTGGATTTAATTAAGTCTTGGATTGCAAAGTATGAATATCCTCTAGCAATTTTCAGACGATATATACGTGTGTACAGTTTGTGAAGGCAGGAGGAAAAAAGCTTCCGCGATCACCGTTTCCTCTCCGTTCCTCCAAGCCCCGCCCCCTCCCTGAAAATAATGAGTGACAGGCTGATAGTGACCCGATAGAAACTTTATTATTCACTTAATCACTGAGATATAATGAAGCTAATTTAATCTCATACATTCATGGGATTTATGCAACAGTAAAACAGAGAATGTAAGTGTGCACCCACATGCAGTATTTTAGTTTGTACATGCTGTTGTAAATCCTCCTGTTGTCTGCTGTGTTCAGATTCAAGTCCTGTGTGTGATGCCACATGCAGGACATTCAGTGTCCTTTCTTAAAAGAAGACCGTGGTTAGAAGCTGCAGCTAGACTGCAGAAGCATTAGCTTTTTGTTTTTGAGGATGGAACAACTTCACACACGGAGGCTAGACCTATACAATTCATTTATTTTGGTTTATAAATTAATGTCAAGACATTTATGTTATTGATTTCTGAAGCACTTTCTAAATAATAAAAAGAGAGTTCATATGTATTTACTGCATGTATGCATTGATGAAAAATAAGCCATGTGCAGTAATATAGAACATTGAGGGTGCAACGCATTGGTATGAATCGTGATGCACCGTGATGCACCGGGATATCGAACCGAATCGAATCGTTGACAGGATAATCGTAATCGAATCGAATGGTGAGACCAGTGAAGATGCACAGCCCTACTGTTCATGCATAGTTTTGGATAGGGTACGAAGGCCTTCTAAAGCCTTTTTGACGGAACCGTCCGGAGCCGTGTTGTTGGGAATAAACATGCAGCACATGCCACCAGAGGTGGGGACTCGAGTCACATGACTTGACTCGAGTCAGACTCGAGTCGCATATTTTTTTACTTGAGTCTTGCTTGACTAACATTGATAAAAGACTTGTCTTGACTTTGACTTGGTATTCATGACTTGAGACTTGACTTAAGCTTGAGATAGATGACTTGAAAGGACTTGACTGTTTAAAATAAAATATTTGCGTTTGTTTTTGTAGTGAGATATTACGTTTAGTTTTTTCGGAAAACGTGATTATAGCGCCATGCGCGCAAACCTGGCAACCCACTAGAAGGCAGGAGTGTCAGTTAACATGGCAGCGGCTAGCTTTACTCCAAAAATAGTGAAGTTTGGATTCAAGGATTATGTTGTCGATGACGGTAATAAGAAGAGAACAGCGGTATGCATGGTCTGCAGCATAAAGATCAGTGACACGACCACCACAACATCCAACTTCATATGTCACTACAAAAAACCCACAGAGAAAGGTGCATGAATGTGTTGTGTTAGCTAGAAGGCTAACGTTAAGTTTAAGCTACGTTAGACTTGGTTTCAAATCGATTAAGCATTGCAAAGAGAGGACAAAACGGGAAATGAACACAAGAACCTCCAAGGGATTAATTTTGACTAACCCTGACGGGCTGTCAGGAGAGGGAGAGAGAGGAAAAGAGATCCCTCGTTTATTTCCCCTGTTATTATCAGAAATTACTGTAAACTTTTGAATAATGTAGTTCATCTACTTTTAGTAGTTTGTTGAAATGTTTTAATTATGTGGTTTCTGTTTGTAGAAGTGCATCATTCCTTGATTTATTGTAAAATGAATCTGAACTTTTTGATCTGTTATGATGATAAACTGAAGCAATTTCAAAATTAACCAAATTAAGTGAGTTTTAAATCGTCCTATTTAGTTTATAAGGAAATTATGAAGAGGAACAAATTAAATAATTTGAAAATGATATCTATGTAGGTGCTGACACTGTTGGCGGTTCTAGTGTTAACAGACATTTAAATTAAATATGTGTAATGGCATTTGCCATATGACTTTCTTACCTGGAATTCTGCCTTTTTGAACAGACTTTTTGAGTCCTAGCTATATTGTCTGCAGTTCTAGGGTTAATATGAATCTAATATGATTGTCATCGGTCTAAATTAGATTTCAAATGATTAACTGTGTATGTAATGAAGATCATAGTGTGGGTTAAATCCATTTTCACAACCACTGTCTTTTCACTGATTTAAATGCAGAAACTGGGCTTATTCATCAGAATTTCGTATGACTTGACTTGACTTGCTTGACCTGAGCAATGACTTGACTTGACCTGCTTGACTCTCACCACAGTGACTTGGGACTTGCTTGATACTTGTAGGTCAAGATTTGAGACTTGCTCATGACTTGCACATGTAGGACTTACTCCCACCTCTGCATATCACTGAACATTGCGCAAACACCCCCTTTTTCCGCAAGCAGCATATCCAACGCCATCCTATTCTGCACATCCTTAAGGGACGTTGGATCCAATTGTTCAGCCAGGCCTTCTTCCGCGTCCCTAGTAAGATTGGCCAATCGGAGTATGTTGTAATGTACATAGTTGATCCTGTCTACATTTTTGATAGGGGTAACAGGGAAGATGGCAGAGATAATTGGCATACTTTCAAACCCTGCAGCTATTTGGTCAGCTAGTTTGTATTCCCTAGGGACCCCTCGTGGGATTCCTATGGAATCGATGTAGGTGGGAGAGTCGAGGGATAAATCAAACGTGTTTCTAGTGTCCCTTTTAGCCAGTACATGTCTTCTACGGCGGGTAATTAGGTTGGTGTTGAGGGAGGCTTTAGGGTCCGTGGGTACCAGTTTTTTGCCTAGTAACATTAGGGGTGCATGGAGGCGCACCATAGCACACAATCCAACAGATACTTCGGGGATACAGGTGAACAGGCGGTGGCCCCGAAATAATAGTAGAGACCAACCCTGGCCCATTGTCCTATACTAGTGCTAGACACGGTGTGGTTACACCAATCTGTAGAGACATTTCCTAGGTCAAAATGTGGAGATTTTTGGACCATGGTGAAACATGTGTACCCACCGGCGCCTTTGTTAGGCGTAAATGGGCCTATCCTAGTATCATTGTCAATTGGAGGGAAAACTGCGGCTAGGGTGGCGCAGTTAGGAAGACTAGCCATCTTGGTCAGTTGTAACATACAGTCGTAACCCCAGGTATCTGTGGGAAACAGGGGCGCAGGGTCAGTGACTAACTGCGGGCGGGCCGTAGCACAGGCTAGGCAATCCCCTACCATTTCTTCTTGGGCTGTTCGGGCAACCCATTTTAACCATAGATTCATCTGTGTATCCTGTGGCCATGTGGATGATGTCTAGAGGTTGAAGTTGGCTATAATCCCCGTACATTCATCCGTACATGTGACTCTAGACAGGTATTTAACATTAGATGCTGCATGAGGAAGGTTTTGCTCTACCTCTGGTGTAACTTTGATTTTGAAGAGGCCTTATGGCGAACCCTTCCCTGCATGTACCGCGAGGACATAAAGTCCAGCGTCGGAGAGCACAACGTTGTTTTGCGTTATGCGTACCGGATTACAAAACATCGCGGAGCACGAGACGCCTGGGTTTCTCCTGACCACGTTCATTCTATATTTGAGGGATCTAACAATGTTCACCGATCGACCGATCGACGTGTATCCCAGTCACGAGGACCCGAATTTGCCAGGACACCGGACCAGGACTCGCAGGAGCAACCATAGGTGTATGAGACGGCCACATAGGGTCCTCCTTTCGTGAAAGTAAGAACTGCCTCTCTTACTATCTTTGCTTCTTTTGTCCCATACCGCAGGGGTTAGGCAGGTAGGAGTAGGTCCCGTCGAGTTTTCCGCAAGGTGCAATATTGCACAGGTCGATTCTACTATTCCATCACTACCTGCTTGGAAAGTGAAGGTTTGTGTAAGGGACATTGTGGTAACTACTACCTTATTTGGGGACCGTTTGACCCTAGTTACAAATGCATCTGGCGGGGGAGTGGAGTCTGGGTGGTCAATGGAATCACATAAGATAAAAACAACCTGATCTCACCAGAATGCGTGACTCCAACATGACTTCTTAACACCACAATGCGTGGTGGAGTCACGAACTTTGTTACATGTGCGTGTCGGCACCACGCAAACAACCCCAATGTAAAGTGAATGAGGCTCCTTTGTCGTGGTGCACACACGCATTTCTACAAGGTCCCGCAGTGAGCTTTTATTCAATAAAACTTTTTTTAAATCTACTTTATAGCTTGTAGTAACTCACGGGAGGCTTCTTTTATTTTATTTGTATTCATAATTATTTTAATTTTTCGTCAGAATGTAAAAATTACATTAGTTACGAATTTGTGTTCTCAAAAAACAGTGCATTGTGTCTAATGCAACTGTGATTTTTATTAAATTAGTTTTTAAGGAAGGCCAGAGCTTCAGCTGTGTCAAATAGATTGTTCCCTTTAGTTAACGTTATTTAAAAGATAATGATCATGTCCCCTGTATTGTATTACGAGTGTCCATTCCGATTGGATAACGGAGAATTGTACACCCGGAAGTAAGTATTCTCCTTACTGTCGACTGATTTTACAGTGATATCTGCACTACTCATCGACTAAAAAACACCAGATTATCCTTGTTAATTACACAACATTGATTGGTTTGAATTGTGTACAATGCTTTGTATTTTCCCCCTTCGATTCGGAGACACAAATGTTTTTTCTGAGTTTTAGGATGGCCGAAGACACTACACTACCCAGAATCCTCAGCTATCGCTTGGGACTACACCATGTGCTTAGCATGACAAACCCGTGATCAGTCCTCAACATCTGTGATTGGATGTTGGAGTGGCAGTGTGTGAAGTTTACACAGAGCGTCAAAAAGGACTTTGAAATGGAATGAAACCCATCGACGGCACACTATTCAAAACAGGACTCGAACGTGTCCTACCTTCAGTTTGTGGCTGGGGTGATGGGGGTCTTTTATAATCCCGAGGGCTTTCTTTAAGGTTAACCTGGTATTTTTACTCCACGGCATTTATTTTAGTTACTTTACAGATTTGGATTAATGATGTGAAATATAAACAACCCTTAAATCAGACTTTAGTTACACCTGAGTAAAATTCAGTGAAGGTGATTGTCAAGTGCCAACAATCAGGCGAGATATTTGATAGTTGGTGCTTGAGAAATATTTATCTGCAGATCCGTTTAAAGCATATTCATAACTCGTTATTCTCTAATAGTTAATTAAAGACTGTATATAATTGCTATTTTGCACTTCCCTTTCAAGATTTTCTAAGGTTTATTGACATATCATATACACAACAGTGTAGTTATGCAATGGATGGAAAACTTGGGTCACAGGTTCCTCAACAGTGCATTACAAGACATCTATCAATATGTGTCGTATTCTGCACATTTCTTATACTATCTGCATACATAAGATTATAATTAATGTGTATAATATCAGTTAAAATAAGTGCTTCAACATAGTTAACATTGCAGGAAAGTTGATTGTCAAGTTCGAAAACAAACCATGCAAGTAGTGTTACAAATGCCATATCCATCTCATTAGTATGCAGGAAAAGTGACAGGTCGCCCCGTCCCTTTTTGGCTTATTTTGCCGGAAGTCCCGCCTTATTCTGCCGGATGTCCCGCCCCCACTTCCGGCGGATGTCCCGCCCCCGCTTCCGGTTTACAAAATAAAATAAAAATAAAACCACTTCCGGCGGATGTCCCGCCCCGCTTCCGGTTTACAAAATAAAAATAAAATAAAATAAAAATGTAAAAAATTAGAAAAATAAAATGCCGTTGTTTCAATCAATTAATATGTATATGATATATGTCCCGCCTCCTAACCACTTCCTGTGTGGTTAATCCTGTATATAGTATTGAATGTAACTTACAAATACTTGCAAATAACATGAGATTAATTAAAGCATCTAAAAACAAATATATATTTTTAAACCTCTCTGTTCTTGCTAACAGGACACGATGGGTAAAAACATATGGTCGCCAAGGGGAGGGGGAACACACACACACACACACACACATTCCCCGCCCCTCACCCCCTCTCGTCTAAATAAAAAGCCAGCCTCACTGTTAAATATTTTTCAAGTCGAGAGAAAATGGCCAAGAGACGTCTGGATATGAATTTAATCAGCGAGACACCGGTAACAACTTACAGCCATCCGTAGGGTGCTCCAAATCAAAGTAAAACATATAAAAAACAGATATTTTAAAAAGTCAGCCTTTTATGCTAAAGGCTAAGGGAGGGGAAAACCCCAGACCCCCTATGGAGAAAACCATAAACCCCCTATGGAGACAACCATGTGTTAAACAGAGAGAGGTAGGTAATATACTTAAATATATATAGAAAGTCAGAGAATATCTATCTGAGCAAGACACATATACTTTTTGTATAAACCGGCACGGGTGCATTTTGTACGAAACAGAGTTTTTGTACTCAGACCGCTGCAACAATTTCAAGCAGATCTCTGCGATATGCAGTCGCTGTCTGAATATAATGATGGCTTTAATTATTTGTTAACAGTCGTAAAATGTATTTAGAAAAAACCTGTGCTCAAGTATTAAAGAAAAAGACGGGTACTGAGGTTGCCAAAGCTTTTGATACAGTTTTAACACACACAGCGAGATCCGCAAACAGACGCGGGGAAAGAATTCTTTAATGAAGATTTTTCAAAACTTGTTAAAGAAAAATAGGTATTGCAGATTATACAACAGCCAGCGACATAAAGGCATGTGTGGTAGAAAGATTTAACCGTACGCTGAAAACTAAAATGTGGAGGTATTTTACAGCTAAAAACATTAAATAATTTGAACAGTAATTCACATCATCATCTCATAACAAAATAATCTAAGGCAACTACTTGCATTCAGTGACTTGATTTTTTTAAATGAAAACCAGGGATATCTTTTGTTTTGCAGTCCATATCTCATTAAAAATATCTAATGTTAGTAACTATTAAAGAAAGAATGGGGACAATTCTGATTAAACCAGTTCAATACGCATTATTCTTATTCTTATCATTCTTTATGAGCGCAGTAACGGTAAGGTATCTAATTACTTATTTATCTTGTATTCCATCACATAATAACAGAGATGGTCAAACTGAAGTAGAGACATGGCAGAAATCCTACAATGAAGTGGGAACAGTGAAGGGGAAGTCTCTTTGAAGAGGGTATTAGTAGTTTAAAGATCTTAATGCCCCTTGATCATATCTTTTTATTTTAAAAAGACTGTTTCTCTAAAAGGCAAGTTTTGTGATTTTTAAGACTTTTTACAGACACTCGGCAGATTTGTGTGTAATTCTCTCACAAAGGAACAGTAAGTCTCTTACTTTTTTTGATAGTGTTTTTTATGTATGACAACTTTACAACTGATAGAAAGTTAAGTACTTTTTCTGAGCAGATTGTCTTTAAGACTGTGACTCTTAACAAACCAACCCCCCGAGAGACAGACATACTCACCCCCTTTTAGGGCTGTGCATCTTCACTGGTCTCACGATTCGATTCGATTACGATTATCCTGTCAACGATTCGATTCGGTTCGATATCCCGGTGCATCACGGTGCATCACGATTCATACCAATGCGTGGCATTCTACATTTTCTATATTACTGCACATGGCTTATTTTTCATCAATGCATACATGCAGTAAATACATATGAACTCTCTTTTTATTATTTAGAAAGTGCTTCAGAAATCAATAACATAAATGTCTTGACATTAATTTATAAACCAAAATAAATGAATTGTATAGGTCTAGCCTCCGTGTGTGAAGTTGTTCCATCCTCAAAAACAAAAAGCTAATGCTTCTGCAGTCTAGCTGCAGCTTCTAGCAACGGCCTTCTAAGGAAGGACACTGAATGTCCTGAATGTGGCATCACACACAGGACTTGAGTCTGAACACAGCAGACAACAGGAGGATTCACAACAGCATATACAAACTAAAATACTGCATGTGGGTGCACACTTACATTCTCTGTCTTACTGTTACATAAATCCCATGAATGCATGAGATTAAATTAGCTTTATTATATCTGTGATTAAGTGAATAACAAAGTTTCTATCGGGTCACTGTCAGCCTGTCACTCATTATTTTCAGGAGGGGGCGGGGCTTAGAGGAACAGAGGAGACGGTGATCGCGGAAGCTTTTTTCCTCCTGCCTTCACAAACTTTACACACGTATATATCGTCTGAAAATTGCTAGAGGACATTCATACTCTGCAATCCAAGAATTAATTAAATCCACCAAAAACCTGACATGATTGTAACGCGATTATTTTTGAAAAACATAAATCCCTGTGTCTCTGAGCCACAGCGACACGGAGTGATTCGGAGCGGGTCCTTCTGCTGCTGGTTCTGGACTGGTGGTGTTGTGTTGGTGGATAAAGCAGACTGCTCCGTGTTGCTGTGCCGCTGTCACGTCTGTTCCCTGATCTCTGCGTCACCGACCGGTTTGATATTAAAGTGACAGAAAAAACGTTGTAGTAAAGCCGCGGCCGGAAAATCAGGAAGCAACGTTACTACTCTATAACCGATTATCTTCCGTCACTGCATCGAGACCGAATCGTCCACGTCCGCATCGCAATGCATCGTAAAAACGATTATTTTCAACACCCCTACCCCCTTTTCAACGTTTTTTTTTGTAGGACTTCAAGATATGTTGCATGTCATGCATAAACACGGTGTCATCTTTCTTGAAACTGACGTGTTGTCCGTTTTACAAACAAGTTATGTTTATGCTTCTTCATCCTCTGAATGTTCCTCCTATTGTGAAGAGGGACCTCTTCACAATAACAATCAAGGTGGATCTGTGAAATGAAACACCTCTTCCCAAAGCGTGACTACCCTATTGAGGGCATGTGTCTAGGGCAGTAGGGTCTAAATCGAGGGGCCAGATATACTAACATGCAGAACGTACGGTATGTTTGAAAAAGACTAACCATTTATCCAGTTCAAGCTGTCTTTAAGATGTGACATCACGCTCTGACTATTTCCCATAAAATCGTGACAAACTATTACTTGTTCTTACATTTGACCTCTTGCTGCTTGATTGAAAATGATAGATGAAAAATAACTTTTTTAAAAAGAGTCAAACCACAAATGTTTTAAGATTCTTACAAAATGTAAAAACTAAAAAAGGTCTGGAGACAAAATTAATTCAGGTGACTCTGGCTTTATTAGGACAACAAACATATAATACAAATGGGTTAGGGGTTAAATATAACCATCGTGGACTTAATAGTCTAACAAAATACTTTTATCTGAATACATTTGTTCTTTTTAAGAGCACTTTTTTGAAATTATTTATTTATTATTTCAGTGGAACTAATCTCAGTGTTTTGTTAACATTAACGCTTTCTTCTCTTTTTCTTGTGTTACTAAGATACTTTTAAACACACTTTGATGTATGCAACACTTGTTCAGATAAACAAGGTTTTTTCTTTTCTGATATATTTTAGTTATTTTATGTTACCAAGATACTTTGAGATACACCCTGATGTACGCAACACTTAACAAAGGGTATAATATGAAGTAGTTGGTAAGGAAGGGATTTTCTTTAAGGGTGCAAAACTTTAGAACAGGGTAAAATATTCATTATTTTCTATTGAATTGAACAGATTTTCAACATACTATATGACTTTTACATATTTTCTGACGTACGAGATGACATGAAAAAGCTACAACGCTTAAAGAACTTTTTTTTTGCAAAACCTTAAAACTAGAAAATGAATTACATTCTGATGAGATTTTTTCTTAAAGACTGTTTTCTAAAAGGTAAGTTTGTGATGTTAACAATTTTCCCTGACACTTGGCAGATTTATGTGTAATTCTCTCACAAAGGAACTGTAAGATACACTTTTTATGTATGCAAAAACTTAAACATTTTTTTTTGAAAATAAAATACTTTGTCTGAATACATTTTCTTTAAAGGCACTTTTTTTTATTTTAATGCTATTTCAGTGGAAAAATACAGTTTTGTTGACATCAAGGCTTTTTTCTCTTTTCTTGTGTTACTAAGATACTTTTAGACACACTTTGATGTATGCAACACTTGTTCAGTTAAACAATGGGTTTTTTTTTCTGATAAACTTACATATTTTAGTTATTTTATGTTACCAATATACTTTGAGATACACCCTGATGTACGCAACACTTAACAAAGGGTATAATATGAAGTACTTGGTAAGGAAGGGGTTTTTCTTTAAGGGTGCAAAACTTTAGAACAGGGTAAAATATTCATTAAATTGTATTGAATTGAGTTTTCTTTTTTGATTTTCAACATACTATTTGTACACAATGACTTTTCCATATTTCTGATAAACTATACTTTTGACTTTTTTCCGTAAAATCATGACAAAACTATTACTTATTCTTAAATTTCACCTATTGCTGGAGATGAGATGAAAAAGCTACAAGCTTAAAGAACTTTTTTTCTAAAAACTCTCAATTCTATAATTGACTCCCCCATTCAACGCAATGAGCCCCACCCTCCACTCAGCAAATCATCTAAAACGAAGGACCTCACTAAGACGATCGTTGTAAACTAGCCATGGAGCAGAGAAAAGCCAAGACTCCCCCAGCGAGTTGCAGTCAGGAACAGAGTCCACCAGCAACACCACCATGTGGGAAACCCGAATCTTGCAGTACTACTGCTGCTGATGCTACTCCTCGGGTCAAGAAGTCTCAGTTTAGGGACACAGTGAAATCGGAGTTGTTTCATATTCTGGAGATGGTGATGTATCGGTACAGAAAATAAATCTGCAAAGAATGCCGACGCAGTAACCCCGACCAGAGGCAACACGATTGTCGGAATGACATGCCCGATTTCTTCTTCAGAAACAATTACAAAGCGTTAATGAAAAGACTTTGGCTCGCCGACTTCGTTGCAGTGATTGATCAGAGTCTTATTGAAAAAGGCATTTGCGAGGATAAACTGAAGATAGGACGCGCTTCGGAAGCCTTTCTGCACAAGCTTGTAAAATGCAGATGCCTCAAGGAGAGACTTGAAACATACATACAGAGTTGGATGGAGAAGAAGAAGAAGACTAACAAACAGCAGTCGGATGGAGAAGAAGCCAGAGACTTGTTCAATGCGGTGACTTTTTTCTTTAAGTAAAATAAAAATGGGAAACTACTATGCAAAACGCTCTGTATATATTGATCATAATGTAGTCCTTACCCGTTTAATAAGTGTGATGATGGGGACGATTGAAAACAGAACGAGTAGTGACCCCCGTGTAAGCAGAATGGCTGAAGTTTGTAAACTAGAAGACATTTTGGATATCGTTCGTTCTAGCAGTACTATTCCGGGTCATTGGGAAACCATTGTAAACGAAACATTTAAAGTGGTCCTGGAATCTTCATTTTCCGAAACATTCTGTAACATTATCTCAGAAATGAAACAAACATCAAAAGTGTATCATGTGCTCTCATTGTATGCTCTGTTTGTTGATGTAATGCATCTCTGCGTCGAAAACAGCATACACGTGAATATTTTGACTGAAGTGAAAAAACTCCATCACGATATCTCCAGTAATATGGGGAATGCTAAGCTGGAGACTGTCCTGGGGATGCTACAATCAGTATAACGATTGATTTTGTGTGTGAAGTGTTTTTTACATCTAAAAACTGTTGTCATCATTATAGCAAGGGAGCGTGTCTGATACATGTGTATTACAGTCCTTCTTGTTGTTGTGTTTTCAGTGTTTTTTGTGTGTCTGTACACACAAAGCACACTTCATTATCTACTTTTCAGCTTTTTTAAAAAGAAAAGTGTATCTTTCAGTAACTTTACCAGAGAATTTAAGCATACATCTGTCAAATGTTCAAAACAGCCTTGTTTCACTGAAATACCCTCAAAATGACAAACTGCCATTAAGAGTCAGAATCCTAACCAAATCTACTGACACAAAGTACTTCATTATCTACTTTTCAGCTTTTAAATACAAAAGTGTATCTTTCGGTAACCTTCTTGAGAGAATTAAGCATAAATCTGTCAAAGATTCTTAACGAAATCTACTGACACAAAGTACTTCATTATCTACTTTTCAGCTTTTATACACAAAGTGTATCTTTCAGTAACTGTACCAGAGAATTTAAGCATAAATCTGTCAAATGTTCAAAACAGCCTTGTTTCACTGAAATACCCTCAAAATGACAAACTGCCATTATTACGAAATCTCCTCAGAGTACTTTCTACAGATGACTCCTCCCACTCAACGCAATATGTCCCACCCACTCAGCAAATCATATAAAACTAAGGACGACCGTTAAAAACTAGCCATGGATCTGAGAAAAACCATGTCTGATGTAGCCTGCCCTTATTATCACCAGGATAATGGATATGGGCTTAATGACTGGATGTTACAAAGTAGGGGAGAGGATCTTCCCGAAGAAGAGCTCTCGTCTATATCATATCCATGTAAGGTCTTTAGGACAAAAGAGGACCATGATAACATGACATATGAAGAATATCTTTCTTTAAAAGATGGTATTATAGATAACCTTTATAGAAACAGTATATCTCATGCCACTCGCCAAGATCGCAAATGACAATTAGCAGAAAAGAATTGAAAAAGTAAAGAAAAACGAAGAAAAAGAAAAAGCAACATGAAAAGGAGAAGAAAAATTAAAAACAAACGCAGAATGCGAATGAAAAGAAAAGGGACCATAAGACGCAAAACTAAAAAGACAAAAAGAAGGAAGGTGAAAAGAAAAAGAAACAAAGTGAAGAAATTTAAACTAGAGGATGATGTTGTAGAGCCATTACCGGATCATAATAATCTTATAGATCATCTCCCGCTAACCGACTGCTGCGAATGTGTTGAACAAATACCAAAAGCAATGTTAAAAAACAGAGCATACAATGAAAGCACATGATACACTATAAATGTTTCATTTACAATACTATTACTATATATGAAAGCAAAAAAATAAAACACATTTTCATTGTGTAATGGTTGTTTAATTGAAAAAACACAACATTCAACACAATTCATAGAAAACATATTACATTTTACCAAGTTAATGTCGTAGTGCATACAAGGTAATAGACTTAACGATTTGCACTGCTGCTTGTCTCCGCGTTTCATTGACAGTGATCGGTTTGTCGTTCAATTCACACAGCCCAAGTAGATGTTTAGGGGTCTCTTGGAAGTGTACGAAAGCATTTTTTATATCAGATAAATGCATTAACATCACATGTACATTCTCTATCCTTTCACCCGCAACGATTCTAATCTGCTTTGCTTCTTCTTCGGTTTCTCCATTATTAGCTCTGAATGTAATCCTTTCTGGGGCTTCTTGTGCTTCTTGTGGTCTGTTGAATACCTGGCGTAGGATTTGTTTAGCTGTAAGGACAGGTACCATATAATTGTCTTCAAAAGCTTTGTCTATGTCGTCACACGTTTTGACGTATCCTTCACTGAAATGACAACCGACACTAGAATAGAGATCCTCCAACAGTCTTTTAATACATATTCTGGCACTGTCGCCAATTTGGGCAATGCCACAGTATCGCGCTTTTTCTCTCATTATACTGAAGCAAATTTCTGCCATTGCTTTTGGTATTTGTTCAACACATTCGCAGCAGTCGGTTAGCGGGAGATGATCTGTAAGATTATTATGATCCGGTAATGGCTCTACAACATCATCCTCTAGTTTAAATTTCTTCACTTTGTTTCTTTTTCTTTTCACCTTCCTTCTTTTTGTCTTTTTAGTTTTGCGTCCTATGGTCCCTTTTCTTTTCATTCGCATTCTGCGTTTGCTTTTAATTTTTCTTCTCCTTTTCATGTTGCTTTTTCTTTTTCTTCGTTTTTCTTTACTTTTTCTATTCTTTTCTGCTAATTGTCGTTTGCGATCTTGGCGAGTGGCATGAGATATACTGTTTCTATAAAGGTTATCTATAATACCATCTTTTAAAGAAAGATATTCTTCATATGTCATGTTATCATGGTCCTCTTTTGTCCTAAAGACCTTACATGGATATGATATAGACGAGAGCTCTTCTTCGGGAAGATCCTCTCCCCTACTTTGTAACATCCAGTCATTAAGCCCATATCCATTATCCTGGTGATAATAAGGGCAGGCTACATCAGACATGGTTTTTCTCAGATCCATGGCTAGTTTTTAACGGTCGTCCTTGTTTTTATGATTTGCTGAGTGGGTGGGACATATTGCGTTGAGTGGGAGGAGTCATCTGTAGAAAGTACTCTGAGGAGATTTCGTAATAATGGCAGTTTGTCATTTTGAGGGTATTTCAGTGAAACAAGGCTGTTTTGAACATTTGACAGATTTATGCTTAAATTCTCTGGTACAGTTACTGAAAGATACACTTTGTGTATAAAAGCTGAAAAGTAGATAATGAAGTACTTTGTGTCAGTAGATTTCGTTAAGAATCTTTGACAGATTTATGCTTAATTCTCTCAAGAAGGTTACCGAAAGATACACTTTTGTATTTAAAAGCTGAAAAGTAGATAATGAAGTACTTTGTGTCAGTAGATTTGGTTAGGATTCTGACTCTTAATGGCAGTTTGTCATTTTGAGGGTATTTCAGTGAAACAAGGCTGTTTTGAACATTTGACAGATGTATGCTTAAATTCTCTGGTAAAGTTACTGAAAGATACACTTTTCTTTTTAAAAAAGCTGAAAAGTAGATAATGAAGTGTGCTTTGTGTGTACAGACACACAAAAAACACTGAAAACACAACAACAAGAAGGACTGTAATACACATGTATCAGACACGCTCCCTTGCTATAATGATGACAACAGTTTTTAGATGTAAAAAACACTCACACACAAAATCAATCGTTATACTGATTGTAGCATCCCCAGGACAGTCTCCAGCTTAGCATTCCCCATATTACTGGAGATATCGTGATGGAGTTTTTTCACTTCAGTCAAAATATTCACGTGTATGCTGTTTTCGACGCAGAGATGCATTACATCTACAAACAGAGCATACAATGAGAGCACATGATACACTTTTGATGTTTGTTTCATTTCTGAGATAATGTTACAGAATGTTTCGGAAAATGAAGATTCCAGACCACTTTAAATGTTTCGTTTACAATGGTTTCCCAATGACCCGGAATAGTACTGCTAGAACGAACGATATCCAAAATGTCTTCTAGTTTACAAACTTCAGCCATTCTGCTTACACGGGGGTCACTACTCGTTCTGTTTTCAATCGTCCCCATCATCACACTTATTAAACGGGTAAGGACTACATTATGATCAATATATACAGAGCGTTTTGCATAGTAGTTTCCCATTTTTATTTTACTTAAAGAAAAAAGTCACTGCATTGAACAAGTCTCTGGCTTCTTCTCCATCCGACTGCTGTTTGTTAGTCTTCTTCTTCTTCTCCATCCAACTCTGTATGTATGTTTCAAGTCTCTCCTTGAGGCATCTGCATTTTACAAGCTTGTGCAGAAAGGCTTCCGAAGCGCGTCCTATCTTCAGTTTATCCTCGCAAATGCCTTTTTCAATAAGACTCTGATCAATCACTGCAACGAAGTCGGCGAGCCAAAGTCTTTTCATTAACGCTTTGTAATTGTTTCTGAAGAAGAAATCGGGCATGTCATTCCGACAATCGTGTTGCCTCTGGTCGGGGTTACTGCGTCGGCATTCTTTGCAGATTTCTTTTCTGTACCGATACATCACCATCTCCAGAATATGAAACAACTCCGATTTCACTGTGTCCCTAAACTGAGACTTCTTGACCCGAGGAGTAGCATCAGCAGCAGTAGTACTGCAAGATTCGGGTTTCCCACATGGTGGTGTTGCTGGTGGACTCTGTTCCTGACTGCAACTCGCTGGGGGAGTCTTGGCTTTTCTCTGCTCCATGGCTAGTTTACAACGATCGTCTTAGTGAGGTCCTTCGTTTTAGATGATTTGCTGAGTGGAGGGTGGGGCTCATTGCGTTGAATGGGGGAGTCAATTATAGAATTGAGAGTTTTTAGAAAAAAAGTTCTTTAAGCTTGTAGCTTTTTCATCTCATCTCCAGCAATAGGTGAAATTTAAGAATAAGTAATAGTTTTGTCATGATTTTACGGAAAAAAGTCAAAAGTATAGTTTATCAGAAATATGGAAAAGTCATTGTGTACAAATAGTATGTTGAAAATCAAAAAAGAAAACTCAATTCAATACAATTTAATGAATATTTTACCCTGTTCTAAAGTTTTGCACCCTTAAAGAAAAACCCCTTCCTTACCAAGTACTTCATATTATACCCTTTGTTAAGTGTTGCGTACATCAGGGTGTATCTCAAAGTATCTTGGTAACATAAAATAACTAAAATATGTAAGTTTATCAGAAAAAAAAACCCATTGTTTAACTGAACAAGTGTTGCATACATCAAAGTGTGTCTAAAAGTATCTTAGTAACACAAGAAAAGAGAAAAAAGCCTTGATGTCAACAAAACTGTATTTTTCCACTGAAATAGCGTTAAAATAAAAAAAAGTGCCTTTAAAGAAAATGTATTCAGACAAAGTATTTTATTTTCAAAAAAAAATGTTTAAGTTTTTGCATACATAAAAAGTGTATCTTACAGTTCCTTTGTGAGAGAATTACACATAAATCTGCCAAGTGTCAGGGAAAATTGTTAAACATCACAAACTTACCTTTTAGAAAACAGTCTTTAAGAAAAAATCTAATCAGAATGTACTTCATTTTCTAGTTTTAAGGTTTTGCAAAAAAAAAGTTCTTTAAGCGTTGTAGCTTTTTCATCTCCGCATAGTCATCATTTAGACAGTATTGTTTTGTCAGATTCACGAAAAAAGTATAGTACGTCAAAATATGTAAAAGTCATATAGTATGTTGAAAATCAAAAAAATGAAAACTTCAATTCAATACAAAATAATGAATATTTTACCCTGTTCTAAAGTTTTGCACCCTTAAAGAAAATCCCTTCCTTACCAACTACTTCATATTATACCCTTTGTTAAGTGTTGCGTACATCAGGGTGTATCTCAAAGTATCTTGGTAACATAAAATATGTAAGTTTATCAGAAAAGAAAAAACCTTGTTTATCTGAACAAGTGTTGCATACATCAAAGTGTGTTTAAAAGTATCTTAGTAACACAAGAAAAAGAGAAGAAAGCGTTAATGTTAACAAAACACTGGATATTGTTCCACTGAAATAATAAATAAATAATTTCAAAAAAGTGCTCTTAAAAAGAACAAATGTATTCAGATAAAAGTATTTTGTTAGACTATTAAGTCCACGATGGTTATATTTAACCCCTAACCCATTTGTATTATATGTTTGTTGTCCTAATAAAGCCAGAGTCACCTGAATTAATTTTTGTCTCCAGACCTTTTTTATTTTTACATTTTGTAACAATCTTAAAACATTTGTGGTTTGACTCTTTTTAAAAAAGTTATTTTTCATCTATCATTTTCAATCAAGCAGCAAGAGGTCAAATGTAAGAACAAGTAATAGTTTGTCACGATTTTATGGGAAATAGTCAGAGCGTGATGTCACATCTTAAAGACAGCTTGAACTGGATAAATGGTTAGTCTTTTTCAAACATACCGTACGTTCTGCATGTTAGTATATCTGGCCCCTCGATTTAGACCCTACTGCCCTAGACACATGCCCTCAATAGGGTAGTCACGCTTTGGGAAGAGGTGTTTCATTTCACAGATCCACCTTGATTGTTATTGTGAAGAGGTCCCTCTTCACAATAGGAGGAACATTCAGAGGATGAAGAAGCATAAACATAACTTGTTTGTAAAACGGACAACACGTCAGTTTCAAGAAAGATGACACCGTGTTTATGCATGACATGCAACATATCTTGAAGTCCTACAAAAAAAAACTTTGAAAAGGGGGTGAGTATGTCTGTCTCTCGGGGGGTTGGTTTGTTAAGAGTCACAGTCTTAAAGAAAATCTGCTCAGAAAAAGTACTTAACTTTCTACCAGTTGTAAAGTTGTCATACATATAAAACACTATCAAAAAAAGTAAGAGACTTACTGTTCCTTTGTGAGAGAATTACACACAAATCTGCCGAGTGTCTGTAAAAAGTCTTAAAAATCACAAAACTTGCCTTTTAGAGAAACAGTCTTTTTAAAATAAAAGAAATAAAAAGATATGATCAAGGGGCATTAAGATCTTTAAACTACTAATACCCTCTTCAAAGAGACTTCCCCTTCACTGTTCCCACTTCATTGTAGGATTTCTGCCATGTCTCTACTTCAGTTTGACCATCTCTGTTATTATGTGATGGAATACAAGATAAATAAGTAATTAGATACCTTACCGTTACTGCGCTCATAAAGAATGATAAGAATAAGAATAATGCGTATTGAACTGGTTTAATCAGAATTGTCCCCATTCTTTCTTTAATAGTTACTAACATTAGATATTTTTAATGAGATATGGACTGCAAAACAAAAGATATCCCTGGTTTTCATTTAAAAAAATCAAGTCACTGAATGCAAGTAGTTGCCTTAGATTATTTTGTTATGAGATGATGATGTGAATTACTGTTCAAATTATTTAATGTTTTTAGCTGTAAAATACCTCCACATTTTAGTTTTCAGCGTACGGTTAAATCTTTCTACCACACATGCCTTTATGTCGCTGGCTGTTGTATAATCTGCAATACCTATTTTTCTTTAACAAGTTTTGAAAAAACTTTATTAAAGAATTCTTTCCCTGCGTCTGTTTGCAACTTTTAGGGATCTCGCTGTGTGTGTTAAAACTGTATCAAAAGCTTTGGCAACCTCAGTACCCGTCTTTTTCTTTAATACTTGAGCACAGGTTTTTCTAAATACATTTTACGACTGTTAACAAATAATTAAAGCCATCATTATATTCAGACAGCGACTGCATATCGCAGAGATCTGCTTGAAATTGTTGCAGCGGTCTGAGTACAAAAACTCTGTTTCGTACAAAATGCACCCGTGCCCGGTTTATACAAAAAGTATATGTGTCTTGCTCAGATAGATATTCTCTGACTTTCTATATATATTTAAGTATATTACCTACCTCTCTCTGTTTAACACATGGTTGTCTCCATAGGGGGTTTATGGTTTTCTCCATAGGGGGTCTGGGGTTTTCCCCTCCCTTAGCCTTTAGCATAAAAGGCTGACTTTTTAAAATATCTGTTTTTTATATGTTTTACTTTGATTTGGAGCACCCTACGGATGGCTGTAAGTTGTTACCGGTGTCTCGCTGATTAAATTCATATCCAGACGTCTCTTGGCCATTTTCTCTCGACTTGAAAAATATTTAACAGTGAGGCTGGCTTTTTATTTAGACGAGAGGGGGTGAGGGGCGGGGAATGTGTGTGTGTGTGTGTGTGTGTGTGTGTGTGTGTGTGTGTGTTCCCCCTCCCCTTGGCGACCATATGTTTTTACCCATCGTGTCCTGTTAGCAAGAACAGAGAGGTTTAAAAATATATGTTTGTTTTTAGATGCTTTAATTAATCTCATGTTATTTGCAAGTATTTGTAAGTTACATTCAATACTATATACAGGATTAACCACACAGGAAGTGGTTAGGAGGCGGGACATATATCATATACATATTAATTGATTGGAACAACGGCATTTCATTTTTCTCATTTTTTTAATTTTAATTTTATTTTAATTTTATTTTAATTTTATTTTTATTTTATTTTGTAAACCGGAAGCGGGGGCGGGACATCCGCCGGAAGTGGGGGCGGGACATCCGGCAGAATAAGGCGGGACTTCCGGAAAAATAAGCCAACAAGGGGCGGGGCGACCTGTCACTTTTCCTGCATACTAATGAGATGGATATGGCATTTGTAACACTACTCATGCAATTTAGACTTTGTCAGGCTTAATATGTATCTGTAGATAGATACCCCCAAAGCTTTTTTCCTATTTAAAAGAAGACCTTAACCTAAAGCATTCTTTAATGTTTAAATAAAGCCTTATTAGTTAGCACATCCTCCTATCAGGCACTAAACTGTTTTATTCTAGATATCATTTGAGTATCTTCTTGATATTTTCTATTCTATATGTATATCATTGGCCTTCTACTTTCCCACTATTTTGTATGTACTCTTAATATTTAAATGTTTTCATAAAATATAACACATTCAAAAGTGTTTTACAAAAATGAAAGACATTAAGAAAAAGGCATTTTAAACAGTCGTTAAAAAGCAACACAATATTCCTGCATTGCAATTACTCCAAACGTGCAATAACGTGCTTTAACCAGTAGGTTGTTTGGGTTCAAAAGCTGTAAAGTTTACAGTGTTAACAAAATAATATATACTGCTGTTTCTAGTTTAGTTTATGATAAATATTATTTTGTTATTGTTTTGATATTTGTAACACAAAAGCGATGGAAAACCCCCACAGCAACACAGAAAAGATGGTCTTAACATTACCCAGTGGTCTAGTAGTTGATAAAAAACAATAATATCAAAACAAAATATTACTACTAACTTTATTGTGAAATTAAAACAGAACGGTAAAAGAATAGTTTCCGGTCTATTCTGAGCCCGATCTCTGGAGATAAATAAAGAACTACGACAGATGTGTAATATTTAATGCAGCCAAACCATTTATTACAATGCATTCATGTGATGACTTTAAAAAGTAAAGCAAGCACTGCTGAATAAAGTATGATTTTCTATTTTCCGAAACCTTTTTTTAATATGGAATGCAGTTGGAGGTCAACCAATCAAAGAGCTTGAGAACTGATCACGGGGTTTGTCCATGGATGTATAATAAGAACTGGATACAGCGTGGGAGGCGGGGCCTCATTCATTCCTATGAGAGTTGCTCATGAGCGCATGATGATAAAATGTTTTAGATCTTTGAGTTCATCTCATGAAAAATGGGAGCAAAAACAAAAGTGTTGCGTCTATATTTGTGTTCAGTGTATATTAGTGATAACATAATTCAACACACATCTTATATCAGGTGACATAATAAAATGAATATACCAGAAATACGCTATATTAAACGTTCTGCTATAACACGTTACTTATATATACTTACTATATGCCGTGAGCTGATTATGGAGCCTTCATTGTAACAGTAATTCAGATGCAATTAGCCTATATGAAAGGCCTCAAATTGGAAGCACTGTCTGGGCCGTCTTTTTCACTCAATTCTGCAATAAGTAGATCTCGCATTTCACCTTGGCCGAGGTCGGTGATCCTGGGCTTAAAAAGGTTGGTGACCACTGTTCTAGGCTGTTGCTCGCCGTGGCGAGAATATTGCTCCACTTTCTCCGGTCCCCCCCCGAGATTCGGCTTCCAGTAGCTCTGGAGAGAGCTTTCGCACCTGTGGCCACAAACAGTCATCATTTCTCTGCTTAGAAACAAGAACAAGAAGTGAGGATACCCGGCCCGGATGAAGCCCGGGGTCCCTTTCTGGAGCCAGGCCCAGTAGGAGGACTCGTCGAGCGTCTGGTGGCCAGGCTTGCCACGGAGCCCGGCCGGTAGGGGTGTTGAACATAATCGTTTCTACGATGCATTGCGATGCGGACGTGGACGATTCGGTCTCGATGCAGTGACGGAAGATAATCGGTTATAGAGTAGTAACGTCGCTTCCTGATTTTCCGGTCGCGGCTTTACTATAACGTTTTTTCTGTCACTTTAATATCAAATCGGTCGGTGACGCAGAGATCAGGGAGCAGACGTGACAGCGGCACAGCAACACGGAGCAGTCTGCTTTATCCACCAACACAAGAACACCAGTCCAGAACCAGCAGCAGCAGAAGGACCCGCTCCGAATCACTCCGTGTCGCTGCGGCTCAGAGACACATGGAGTGTGACTGGGATTTATGTTTTTCAAAAGTTGTAAAAGTTACAATCATATCAGGTTTTTGGTGGATTTAATTAAGTCTTGGATTGCAAAGTATGAATGTCCTCTAGCAATTTTCAGACGTGAAGGCAGGAGGAAAAAAGCTTCCGCGATCACTGTCTCCTCTCCGTTCCTCCAAGCCCCGCCCCCTCCCTGAAAAATAATGAGTGACATGCTGATAGTGACCCGATATAAACTGTATTATTCACTTAATCACTGAGATATAATGAAGCTAATTTAATCTCATACATTCATGGGATTTGTGTAACAGTAAAACAGAGAATGTAAGTGTGCACCCACATGCAGTATTTTAGTTTGTATATGCTGTTGTAAATACTCCTGTTGTCTGCTGTGTTCAGACTCAGGTCCTGTGTGTGATGCCACACTCAGGACATTCAGTGTCCTTTCTTTAACAGAAGACCGTTGCTAGAAGCTGCAGCTAGACTGCAGAAGCATTAGCTTTTTGTTTTTGAGGATGGAACAACTTCACACACGGAGGCTAGACCTATACAATTAATTTATTTTGGTTTATAAATTAATGTCAAGACATTTATGTTATTGATTTCTGAAGCACTTTCTAAATAATAAAAAGAGAGTTCATATGTATTTACTGCATGTATGCATTATGAAAAATAAGCTATGTGCAGTAATATAGAAAATTGAGGATGCAACGCATTGGTATGAATCGGGATGCACCGGGATATCGAACCGAATCGAATCGTTGACAGGATAATCGTAATCGAATCGAATCGTGAGACCAGTGAAGATGCACAGCCCTACCGGCCGGGCCCAGCCCGAAAAGGTAACGTGGGCAACACCTCCGCTTCTCCGTCCCGCAGGCCCACCACCTACGGGAAACAGCGATGGGGTCGGGTGCGCTGCCAGAAGGGTGGCAGTGAAAGCGGAGGGTCTCGACGGACCAGATCCGGGCGACAGAAGCTGGTTTTGGGGACGTGGAACGTCACCTCTCTGGGGGGGAAGGAGCCGGAGCTTGTGCGGGAGGTGGAGCGTTACCAGTTGGATCTGGTTGGGCTCACCTCTACACACAGCGTCATCTCTGGAACATGGAACATTACTTCTGGATAGGGGTTGTACTCTATTCTTCTCCGGAGTTGCTCAAGGTGTGAGGCGCCTAGCGGGTGTGGGGATACTCACAAGTCTCCGGTTGGGTGCTTCGTTGTTGGAGTTTACCCCAGTAGACGAGAGGGTCGCCTCCCTATGCCTGCGGGTTATAGGGGGGGAAAACTCTGACTGTTGTGTGTGCTTATGCACCCAACAGCAGTTCAGAGTATATGGAGACCCTGGAAAGAGTCCTGTATGGGGCTCCTGAAGGGGACTCTTTAATCTTGCTGGGAGACTTCAACGCACATGTGGGCAATGAGGGAAACACTTGGAGGGGCGTGATTGGGAGGAACGGCCCCCCTGATCTGAACCGGAGTGGTGGTTTGTTACTGGACTTCTGTGCTAGTCATGGATTGGCCATAACAAACACCATGTTCAAACATAAGGATGCTCATAAGTGTACGTGGTACCAGAGCACCCTAGGCAGAAGGTCCATGATCGATTTCATTATCGTATCATCGGACCTGAGGAAGTATGTTTTGGACACTTGGGTAAAGAGAGGGGCGGAGTTGTCAACTGATCACCATCTGGTGGTGAGTTGGGTCGAGTGGCAGGGGGAAGCCTCTGGATAGACCTGGTAAGCCCAAACGTGTAGTTTGGGTGAACTGGGAACGTCTGGAGGAGGCCCAAGTTCAGGAGGCCTTCAACTTACACCTCCGGCGGAGCTTTTCAGGCATTCCTGTGGAGGTTGGGGACATTGAACCAGAGTGGTCGGTGTTCAAAGCCTCTATTGCCGAAGCCGCGGCGGGGAGCTGTGGTCTCAAGGTCTTAGGTGCCTCAAGGTGCGGTAACCCTCGAACCTCCTGGTGGACACCGGTGGTCAGGGAAGCCGTCCGACTGAAGAAGGAGGCCTTCAGGGATTTGTTATCCCGGGGGACTCCCGGAAACAGTTGCACGGTACCGACAGGCCCGAAGGGCAGCAGCCTCATCCGTGGCCGAGGCAAAGCAGCGGGTGTGGGAGAAGTTCGGAGAAGACATGGAGAAGGACTTTCGGGCAGCACCAATGTTGTTCTGGAAAACTGTCCGACACCTCAAGAGGGGGAAGCAGGGAACCATCCAAGCTGTGTACAGTAAGGATGGGACTTTGTTGACCTCAACTGATGGAGTGTTAGGGCATTGGAAGGAACACTTTGAGGAACTCCTGTACCCGACAATTCCGCCCTCTATGTTAGAGGCAGAGCTGGAGTATGACGGGGGATCAACACCAATCTCCCGGGGGGAGGTCACTGAGGTCGTCAAACAACTCCACAGTGGCAAAGCCCCGGGGGTGGATGAGATCCGCCCAGAAATGCTGAAGGCTCTGGGTGTTGAGGGACTGTC
The DNA here is from genome assembly GCA_036324585.1 of Champsocephalus esox. NCBI lineage: Eukaryota > Metazoa > Chordata > Actinopteri > Perciformes > Channichthyidae > Champsocephalus > Champsocephalus esox. Next base: position 32,404,311 of record CM070490.1, read on the forward strand.
ATGGACACGTCTCGTCAACAATGCGTGGAAGTCGGAAACAGTACCGAAGGAGTGGCAGACCGGGGTGGTGTTTCCCTTTTTTAAAAAGTGGGGATCAGAGGGTGTGTGCCAATTACAGAGGCATCACACTACTCAGCCTCCCCGGGAAAGTTTACTCTAAGGTACTCGAAAGGAGGGTCAGGCCGATTGTCGAACCTCAGATTGAGGAGGAACAATGCGGATTCCGTCCTGGTCGTGGAACGACGGATCAGCTTTTTACTCTCGCAAAGATCCTGAAGGGGGCCTGGGAGTACGCTTATCCGGTCTACATGTGTTTTGTAGACTTGGAGAAGGCGTATGACCGAGTTCCCAGGGAGTTACTGTGGGAGGTGCTACGGGAGTATGGGGTGAGGGGGTCTCTACTCAGGGCCATCCAATCTCTGTACTCCCAAAGCGAGAGCTGTGTCCGGGTCCTCGGCAGTAAGTCGGACCCATTTCCGGTGAGGGTTGGCCTCCGCCAGGGCTGCGCTTTGTCACCAATCCTGTTTGTAATATACATGAATCGGATTTCGAGGCGTAGTCGTGGGGGAGGGCGTCTGCAGTTCGGTGGACTAAGAATTGCACCACTGCTTTTTGTAGATGATGTAGTTCTAATGGCTTCATCGGTCTGCGACCTTCAGCACTCACTGGATCGGTTCGCAACCGAGTGTGAAGCGGCTGGGATGAGGATCAGCACATGAGACCATGGTTCTCAGCAGGAAACCGATGGACTGTCCACTCCAAGTAGGGAATGAGTCCTTACCCCAAGTGAAGGAGTTCAAGTATCTCTGGGTCTTGTTCTCTAGTGAGGGAACAATGGAGCGTGAGATGGGCCGGAGAATCGGAGCAGCGGGAGCGGAACTGCAGTCGCTTTACCGCACAATTGTGACGAAAAGGGAGCTGAGCCAGAAGGCAAAGCTGTCTGTCTTCCGGGCCATTTTCGTTCCTACCCTCACCTATGGTCATGAAGGATGGGTCATGACCGAAAGAACGAGATTGCGGATACAAGCGGCCGAGATGGGTTTTCTCCGCAGGGTGGCTGGTGTCTCCCTTAGGGATAAGGTGAGAAGTTCGGTCATCAGGGAGGGACTCGGAGTTGAGCCGCTCCTCCTTCGCGTCGAAAGGAGCCAGTTGAGGCGGTTCGGGCATCTAGTTAGGATGCCACCTGGGCGCCTCCCTAGGGAGGTGTTCCAGGCACGTCCAGCTGGGAAGAGACCAAGGGGTAGACCTAGGACCAGGTGGAGGGATTATATCTCTTCGCTGGCCTGGGAGCGCCTTGGGATCCCCCAGTCAGAGCTGGTTGATGTCGCCAGGGAAAAGAACGTTTGGGGCTCTCTGCTGGAACTCCTACCCCCGCGACCCGACCACGGATAAGCGGGAGAAGATGGATGGAATTTTAAAAGGGTTTCTCGCCTGCCGTCTGTCTGCAGACTTGTCAAAGCATTACTTCATGGTTTTTACTAACCGGCAGGGTGCGAACTAGAGGGGAGCAGGGGGAGCTATAGCTCCCCTAGTGGTGACATGAGCTCCCCATGTAACATGGTTTGTGAAATTTGGGGGGAGCTCTCAAATACTGATATGATGACCAAATAAATTCCATTTTGGGCATGTTTTTTTTTCAAAGGTGTAAAATAAGTGAAATAAAATTATATTTAGAGTTTATGATTCATGAAAAAAGTGTCACCTGCTTACTACCACCCACTACCCACTCACTCACAAGCTCGTTTAGTTAGCACTGCATGTTTACCAGGCATTGTTGCTGCTGCTGACATGTCGAAAAGAAAAAAACAACTTCTTCAAAAAGACGGCTAAACAACCTGATCAAGAAGACCAACCGAATGTAGCTGGTGGTAGCACATCGTACGTTGTGACTGCTGCTACAACAGAACCGAGAGAGGAGGGAGCTAACGTCAGTGCTAGTGCTAACTTGACAGCTAACGTTAACTTGGGGGCTGAAGAGACACAAGAACACGAGCCAAGAGAAGCTAACTTAATGACTACAACTACCATACTGTAGTAGAGATCGAAGGAGATGTGGAAGAAGATGATGATGCTGATGATGACCACCCCACCTGTTCTTCCTCTTCCTCCTTGCCTGCTGCTCGAGATGGGGGGCAAAGTTGCTGCGGTGGTCCCGCGGCCGCCGGCTGGCTGGACCAGCCAACAGTGGAGTGAGTGGATCACATTTGAGTCATTTTAAGTTGATTTAATTAAACAGTCAAACGTTACATTGGTGGTCCGTGGATTATTTATTATCAAGTTGATTGAAGTTTGCGTAGCCCATACATGCTCGGGAAATCTGTTGACATTTACATGATCCATCGGGACGTTTCATGTAAATGTAGACCTGTGGCAACACCACGTGTGCAACAGATGTTCTCTTTATAATAGGCCTATGTCTGTGCTGTTGCTATTAATGCACACGTTAATGAAAACGTTTATTACAATTAAAACACGGTCAAATATGTTCATCTTGTTGTAGTTGTAGCCCCCTTGCCAGCGATTCTCTCTCGAGTTTAGCATACTCAGCCCGACTCAGCCTGGTTGTTCCTTGCCCGAGAACCACGATTTAGTCGGGCCAGAAACAAAGGTTTAAAAGTAGCCCCGGGCCAAAACTAGGCCAAGTGGAAACGTTACCAAAAACGGGCCCCGCACGGCTCGGCACGCTTAAAGCGAGCTACCCGCTGCAGTGGAAATGCGCCATTAATGTCAGTAAACTTCCAAGGTATGCGTACATACAGTTACGGCATTTCCTGTTTCTGCCGGAGAGAGGGGAGTTTGACCCAAAGCTTGCTGCTGTATTTACTCCCTCCATCTGACAGGAGGGAGCCTCGTTGAGCTGCGAGTGTCACTCCGCGGAGTTCACTCCATCACGGAGGGGTAGTTTGTAGGGGTAGGGTGTCGGGCGTGGTTTGGGATTGGGCCTCAGAGTGTGAAAGAACTTGCGCTAAGCTTCATTTAACTGTCATGTAGTGTTTGTCCTGGTACAAACACTGCTACATGACAGTGTATGTCTTCAACATACTACACTGTATTTAAAGAAATAATAGTCTGTACTCAACAGACACACCTCTTTATATTGGATTTAGGTACTTCCTCTATTTAATATTAATATTTTAATGAAATATTCTGTGTTATTTTTAAATAGCTTCCCTATTGTGTGACCTCAAGTCTTTAAATCCCTTTCAGAAATGAAAACTAATCTGTACACAGCACACTGAAATAATAAACGTTCACTTAATCAAATAGATTATGTCAACAGGTTAGACATAACTGTACTAGGTTAGTTGAAGTAATATTAAGGTGAACCTATTGTTTTTTATTTAGACGTAAGCTAATATTATTGCTTTAACGAACCTAATGCAATAATGTGTTATCTGTTTACATACTATATTTATTTTAGTCAACGTTTACATTTTTGTTGAGTGCAGACACACGTTTTTATATTGGATTTTAGTACCTCCTTTATTTAATATTAATATTTGTATTGAAATTTCAAGTTTTTTTTTCAATGGCTTCTCTACTGTATGTGACCTAATGGGGCGAAGCCTGCGAGCTAGTTCAGGCAGTCAACTCGAGCACTTATGCTGCATTCATACATAACGCCCCCTTGCCGCTCTACAACCAACCAAACAGAGTCTCCTTAATATGCCGCTCTATTTAACCTGCCAGATCGCTCACCATGCATTGCTTGCTGCTGCTATTGATGCAGCTACGTCACTGCTGCTTGCTGCGTTCATTTGCTATTGCTGCATTCATTTGCTATTGCTGCGTTCATGTTCGTGCTGCTGTGTTTCATGTTGCTGCTGCTTGCCTGCCGTTGCTGTCCTTGCAAATGTCTATTGCAATCTCCGACTCTGGAACCGAATCGTCATACGCAAGAAGCCGTAAGAAATGCCTCATTCCCGAAACACAGGCTAGCTCAGAGCATGGTTCAGACGCCGCTGGAACGAGCCACAGGTCCCGCACGACACGCATTCAGGTGTCCCTTCCGTCCTCATCTGGAGTAGCTTTTAATATCCTTTGGGCCAGAGGAAGTCCCGAGTTCTACGCCAGCTCCGGTAACAACCCCTCTCTTGTGTGTCAGCTAAGAGTCGCACTGTCTCTCGGTCGGTGTGTATTTAAACATCAAAAAAGGCAGGAGCAAGCTGACTCCGGCATTCCCAAAGTACCTGCCATCCTGTCCTACCATCTCGAAGTAAAATCAGCGCTTGAAGCCTTTAATTGCACGATATATTCCCGTGAACAAACTCGATTTCCTCTACCTGCAATGTAAACAAATGTTTCTACTTCCGCGTTCAACCACGGTGTGCCACTGACGTCACACTCCCGAGGATTCTGGGAATTGGAGTCCCAGATCCAGCCACGAGTTCTTGCTTCCTGACAGGTATATAATACTATTCTGCATAAGCAATGTTTTATTATGGAAATATTTGGCCTGCAGTAAGTCATATTTGAGGCAATTATACAGAAGTTGATTGTATATAAGTACTTATACTAGGCCTACTATAAATCAATGAAATTAAAAACGGAAATAAATTAATAATTTCCATCACGTGAATATGAAGGGAAGCTCGATACATTTTTGACCATCATTTTAGACTTCAAAAACGTGCTCCTACAGTGTCTTTTCTATGAATACCATGAATCATTCTCTGCCAAGCGGCCATATACATTTAATCACCTACCAAAGAAGAGTTTTTCTTCACAGGAATTAAGCTCTACCTGCAGGTTTTACAATCAAATGTGCATTTGGTTGCCATAGTAGCCCACGTTTCTATGACATCAGAAGCATTATGCTGGATTCTCTACGACACATATACTGTACATTGTCATCTCATTTAGAAACACCGGAAAAGTCTGCAAGAGTGTGATTTGAGCTTAAGAAGCAGTCCTGAAGAACCATCATCGCAGGAAACAAAAAGACAAACATATTTTGTCGAGCAGATTGTCTGTGACAAGGCAACCGGTAATTGTTTGAGCAACACATCCGAACCTTTGCAGGGGATGCCCACTGCGGGTGGCAGAACAGACCTGAATCCAGTAGACTTCTCAGAATGACTAGAGATCTTGTCATAGTCCAAAACAGTTAACAGGCACAGCAGAATCCCGATATGGGCCATTTCCCCAGACCAGCACACAGTATCCGCGATGTTCCTGGAGCAAAATCAGCACAGCAGCAAAGGACAGGCGAAAACAGCAGCGTGGAAGCGCTCCGGTCCCTCCGTGGTATCCCCGGGGTGAAAGCAGGCTCTGCAAAAGCAGAACCAGGTCAGGTGGAAAGCAGGCCCCAGCGGTGGTAAAATCCTCCTCCGTACAGCAGCACACGCCCGGTGGAAGCAGGCCAAGCCCGAAGCATGGATCCACTCCGTCTCTCCGCGACGACTCCGAGGTAAAAACCTCTACAGTACAGCCGTATTCTACAGGTGGGAGCAGGCCTCCGTAGATCGCAGGCAGCAACAGGTGGAGCCGCTCCGTCTCTTCGCTCCGTCTCCGGAGGTAAAACAGCTCAGTACAGCCGGCCTCGGCAGATCGCAGACAACTAAAACTACTACTTGTATAAGCAGGGATGGCTCAAAGTTTGTAAGCAAGAGAGCTAGATGCTAACAGATGCCAGATGCTAACAGGTAGTGCGAGCCTGTAGAAATTTCGACTGCCTCCAATGACGTGATGACCTTAAGGCACCATAGTCTTAGGTCACGTTCACACCTGCTTGGTTAGTACTATTGAATCGGTCCCTGTAGCGTTAACCCCTTGATGCGGTTCGTTGGATTGGTGTGGAAGCAGTCTGATACCTCTGCTCCGCCTAAAAGAGGTGGTCTCGGGTCGCTCGCTAGTAAACTCTGGAGAGGTTCATTGCTGGTGTGACGTAGTCCGCATCAAAACATGGGAAACAACTATTTGCGCGTCATCGCTTGTTTTGCTATCTATGCTGCGAACATACAGTAACCTATAGGGTCATGCATTCATTCCGGTGACTGCTTACCTCACTGGTCCCCTGTGTACAGAGAAAAGGCAGTGGTACAATTTCATCAGAGCCATCTGTCATCGGTGAAACCTCCTCACTGCATAACGTCTCATTATGTGTTATAATGTTTTTAATGCACGTTGTCTGATTTATAATCCTATGCGCCGGCCGCAGAGTCTGTTGATGTGCTCTCCAGATTAACAGCAGTATGAAAATAACCTGCCAATGCTCCATGATGCAGGCTACTGTAGGAATTGCTGGGATCTGCATTTTATCCGCTTAATGTCCCGCAATGTTGAAAAGCATCTCCGTACAATGACTTTAGTTTACAGTTCATAGTCTGTTTGAGGTTGCCTGGGTGAACGCAAACCCAACCTTCTGCAAATGAAATGATGTAATACACTTGCGTCTGGTGTAAAGACGCGGACTATTCAGCATGAATGCAATCTTAGAGATGGCTATTGCTCAGATCTTTGGTCTTAGCCCCTCTGCAACGAGTAGAAGGTTATGTTCATTCTTTTATAATGACCTTGCGGTGTCCTCAGATCCTCTCTAGTTACTTACAGATGCTGCGCCTTCTGCTGGTTCGGGGGATTTCACAATGAGTGGTTGCCCCACCAGCTTGCCATGCCTTCGTTCAACCAAACGACTCTGGATCTACACGTCAAGCCCTCAAGGATTTCCCATATTCTGCCTCCAACCAAGAGCATGATTCAAAGCATACAATTCAGCTTGGTACTTTATCTTCTTCTGTCCCAACCTCCTCTGTGTACTTATGCAATATATATAATAGTTGTTCATGCATTTATTGTATTTTCATTGGAATCCTGCAATCTTCAAGTGCTAAGTATTAAGCCACGCTAGAGTTCATTAATTTGCTCCTCAAGGGCCTTAAGAAGGCACGTCCTCCACGCAATGATAAAGACTGCCTCTTAAACTTTGCACCCTCAGCATAATCTCTCCCTTACTGAATTAACTTTGGAGATCAAATATACACACTGTTTTGAAACATTCAATGTCTGACATTTCTGATTGGGGAGTCAAGGAACCCCGAATAATCATTGCTAAAACTAACACTGTTTTCTTTGTCCTTTATCTTCCATGCTGAACTTCTCGCATCATTGCCCTCTGACACATGCGTTGGCACCCATGTGTATTCGATGGCTGCAAACCCTACGACGAGGGTTGTCCTCCAAGCTGCGTGATCTCTGCCTAAGCTGCGACCTGCCCCAGATCGCTATTCCCACTGTTGAAGAATCTGCACAGACACAACCGCAGCTCTATATCCGCCTACCTCAACCCTGAGTATCCTGGGCCGTCGGTCATCTTCTGCCCACCAGCGCTATATCATGCCTCACATGAATGAGATCCTTGCAGCACAAACAACCATGAGCTCTTGCACTACTCGATGATGAGTAACGTTCAAAGATGTATATCTGTAGAATCCTGTTATTGCATACCAGGTGGTTGCTGGGTTAGATTATATTTATTTCATTATAGTATATTCCCCTCATAGCTGCATGCTTGGGGGGGGAAAGCTCATTGTCGCTGCCTCAAAGACCTAGACATGGCAGTCTTGATAGGTAGTATATTCCCCTCAAAGCCGCGGTGCTGAGGGGGGGGGGTCGGCACTGGTCACTTCCAGGCCTACACATAGCAGTCTCGCTAGGTAGTATATTCCCCTTAAAGCCGCGGTGCTTAAGGGGGATGGCTTTTCGGGCTGTTCCCGGGCCTTCACATAGCAGTTTCATTAGGTAGCATATATAGGTAGTATATTCCCCTCAAAGCCGCGGTGCTTAAGGGGGATGGCTTTTCGGGCTGTTCCCGGGCCTTCACATAGCAGTCACTAGGTAGTATATTCCCCTTAAAGCCGCGGTGCTTAAGGGGGATGGCTTTTCGGGCTGTTCCCGGGCCTTCACATAGCAGTCACTAGGTAGTATATTCCCCTTAAAGCCGCGGTGCTTAAGGGGGATGGCTTTTCGGGCTGTTCCCGGGCCTTCACATAGCAGTCACTAGGTAGTATATTCCCCTTAAAGCCGCGGTGCTTAAGGGGGATGGCTTTTCGGGCTGTTCCCGGGCCTTCACATAGCAGTCACTAGGTAGTATATTCCCCTCAAAGCCGCGGTGCTTAGGGGGAATGGCCACATGGCAGCTCGCCAGGCCCTCTACTTATCAGTCTCACATCACCAGCGTCAGGCTCGGGCTATGCAGTTTTGGGGGATAGTATCTAATCTCCACGCAGTTTTGGGGGTTAGTTATTTAATCATCACTCAGCGTGCTATGTATATCTATGGAGTGATGATGCCCGAGCCTAGTCGCCAAACTCAACTATATGCTGCTTCTAATAAACATGTTAAAGGAACACGTGAGTTGTCTGACTGAAATGGGGCGAAGCCTGCGAGCTAGTTCAGGCAGTCAACTCGAGCACTTATGCTGCATTCATACATAACGCCCCCTTGCCGCTCTACAACCAACCAAACAGAGTCTCCTTAATATGCCGCTCTATTTAACCTGCCAGATCGCTCACCATGCATTGCTTGCTGCTGCTATTGATGCAGCTACGTCGCTGCTGCTTGCTGCGTTCATTTGCTATTGCTGCATTCATTTGCTATTGCTGCGTTCATGTTCGTGCTGCCGTGTTTCATGTTGCTGCTGCTTGCCTGCCCCACCACCACCCCAGCTTCCACCTGTAGGCTCGGGGGTTAGTTATTTAATCATCACTCAGCGTGCTATGTATATCTATGGAGTGATGATGCCCGAGCCTAGTCGCCAAACTCAACTATATGCTGCTTCTAATAAACATGTTAAAGGAACACGTGAGTTGTCTGACTGAAATATCTTTACATCCCTTTCAGAAATGAATTTCTGTACACAGCAGACTCACCTCTTATTATTTGTTTTTAGTAATTACCCGCATTTTCTAAAGATAATGTGGTATTTGTCATGTTCATTCTTTACCAAATGCTTTTAATGCTAAATAGTTTCTCAAAAATACTTATTTTTATCATATTTATATTTTTGACCTACTATTGCAACTTATTTTCTTAGATTGTTTATGTCTGCACCACCAGACACCAAAGCAAATTCCTTGTAGGTTTGATACTGTAAGCCAACACCCTTCACCTATCACAGACTCAACAGCACCCCCACTCACACCTCCCCAGTGACCCACGCCAGAACTAGGTTTTGAGTCAGCCCCTCACAGACAGACATGTACATGTTTGGATGTAAATTGCCTAGCAGAGGGCAACCTTGTCCTGATCAATCTCAAATGTCCATCCTGATCCTCCTGAAACACAGAGCTATTCATTATCACAGTGTCAGCATTCAACATGAACCCAGAAAGCTTTTTATTCAATATTGAATGAATGATTATTTGTCACAACATAACTTAACCCTTTTGTGGTGTTCATATTTTTGTTACTCAGCCAGTGTTTGTGGGTCTGGTGGACCCGCTGCCTTTTTGGGCTTCAATTCAACACAATCAAACTATTTTATGTTAAAATGCTCAATAGATGTTTACTTCATCCCAATTACAAGCAATATAAACAGCATATACTGTATGGTTGATATTTGCCCTTTTACATTTGTTAGATCACATTCACGAATTAAAGTGCTACCTGTTTTTTTGCCCGCTGACCGGCTGATCCTATGGCTCGTCTTTTTTGTGTATAGCTATCTGATGCTCAATCTCATCCTCTTCTTCAAAGTCACTGTCAGACTCAGCATTCTCAGAAATGTGATCCTCACATTCTGAAACCTCTTCCTCTACATCATCATTTTTTATTTTTTTTTCCTTTAATTTCATTTCATTTCAAACCTTTATTTATACAGATAAAATCCCATTGAGATCATTGATCTCTTTTCCAAGGGAGACCTGTTCAAGTAGTTCCACATGAAACATTCATTTCTAACCTTTATTTAACCAGATTGGTCCCATTGAGATCACAGATCTCTGTTTCAAGGGAGACCTGCAGCATATAGGTTCCACATGAAACATAAAACAATAAAGGACATTATACATTATATTTACAGGATACATAGTTATAGACATTTACAAGTGCCCATTGTATCAGCAAGCATTTCATTTACCCTAGCTTTAAACACATGCAGAGGAATGAGATTGCTCAGTTTCAATTCTTGCTGAAGATTGTTCCAAGCAAGTGGAGCTGCGCACATAAAAGCTGTCTTACCTAAGACAGTCCTTGCTCTTGGCACATCTAACAAGACTACATCATGTGACCTCAGACAATAGCTGCTTGCATAAACGCATAAACATAAAAGCATAAACAGAACAACAAAAGGACATCATCCAGCATCATTTACATCATTATCCACATAAACAGGTACCAATAGCTTCCGATTGAGTAGCATCCAACCGAGCTTTAAAAACATTTAGTGGCACCAGATTGTTCAGTTTCCATTTAATTTGCAGACTATTCCAAGACAGAGGAGCTGCGCATCTAAAAGCTGTCTTCCCTAAGACAGTCCGAGCAGTTGGCACATTTAATAAAACCACAGCATTCGATCTCAGGCAGTAGCCACTTACAATTCTCCGTGAGATCAGGGAGCAGATGTAAGATGGAAGTCTCCCTAGCATGGCTTTGTATTTAAAAATGTACCAGTGACTGAGCCTCCGTACAGTTAGTGAAAGCAAACCAGCCCTCGCATACAGGGTGCAGTGATGGGTTAATGCTTTACAGTTTGTCACAAATCAAAGTGCACTGTGATACGCAGCATCTAACTTGACCAGGCAATGGGCAGGTGCATTCATATAGACCAGATCCCCATAGTCCAGCACAGGTCAAAGGTCACAGTGACTAGCCTCTTCCTGGCCTCAAGCGAGAAACAGGACTTGTTCCTGAAGAAGAAACCTAGCCTAACCCTCAGTTTTTTTAGCAGGTTATTGACATGAAGTTTAAAAGTGAGACAATCATCAAGCCAGATACCCAGGTATTTGTAACAGGCAACAACTTCAAGTTTTGTTCCTTGCGTAGTTACAATATCTAAAACAGGCTCTGGTGTCTTTTTAGCTTTTGAAAAGAGCATTACCTTGGTTTTATCCACATTTAAAAGAAGCTATAGTTCAGAGAGCTGAGTCTGAATAGTGTTAAAAACAGCTTGTAATTTAACAACAGCCTCTTTAATGGAGGGACCTGCACAGTACATCACAGTATCATCCGCATACAAATGTAAAGTAGCTTCATCCACATTATCACCTACGCCGTTAATATATATGGAGAATAAAAGTGGTCCTAAAACAGAACCTTGTGGTACACCATTAGAAATGTTTAACCACTCAGAAGACAGCCCATCAAAGTGAACACATTGGGACCTTTCAGAGAGGTAGTTCACAAACCACCCCACTGCAATGCTGGATAGGCCAATACTGAGTAGCCTCTGCTTTAAAATGAGATGATCAACGGTGTCAAACGCTTTGGAAAGGTCAATAAACAGAGCTGCACAACTCTGCTTATTATCTAAAATACTAGTAATGTCATTCACCACTTTCATTGTGGCAGTGATGGTGCTGTGTTGCTTTCTGAATCCTGACTGATGTTTAGACAGGATGTCATTTGTACATAAAAACTCCTTTACTTGTTCACTCACAAGGCGTTCGAGCACCTTAGCCAGAACTGACAATTTAGAGATTGGCCTATAGTTATTTAATAAGGTGGCCTCCCCTCCTTTTAGCAAAGGCAGGACATACGCTGACTTCCACAATTTTGGAATTGTGTTTGAGCTGAGGGAGAGGTTAAAAAGAGAAGTGAGAGGTGGAGCAATAAAATCTGCAGCTATCTTTAAAAAGAAAGGTTCTACGTTGTCCGGGCCAGCCGGTTTCCTAGGATCTAGCTTAGATAGGGCTTCATGAACAACATCAACAGTAAAAGGGGTAAAACTGAAAGGGTTTTCCAGACCACGTTGTTCAGAGTCACGGACTGTGGTGTTTACAGAAGCAGAGTTAGTCACAGAATCAAATAGAGAACCGCAGGACACAAAATGCTCATTAAAGCAATTTAGCATAGTAGCCCTGTCCGATATAGAGCCAGATGCTGTGGTAAGGCACGGAGGTAGCTCATTACGGATCTCACCGGTTGATATCGATTTTATTGCTTTCCAAAATTTCCTAGGATTATTTAGGTTTTCTGTGGTAACTGACAAATAGTACTTCGACTTTGCACTTTTGATATGTGATGTGAAGCTATTCCTTAGCTGCCTAAAACGCAGCCATTCTACCTCTGAGCCTGATTGCCTAGCCTTTGCCCAGGCCTTGTTTCTCTCATGAAGGAGACTGGACAGATTAGCAGAAAACCAAGGATTGTCTCGTCCCTTTATTCTAAATTTAAGCAGGGGTGGATGTCTATCAATGATCTCCATAAAACCAAGATAAAAATAAGACCATGCGGTTTCTACATCAGCACACAGATCGATTTTACCCCAATCAAACTCAAACCGATCATGAACAAAACCCTGCTCCACAAAATGTTTTATGTCTCTCTTGATGATAATGCGAGGTTTAACCTTTTGGACCTTAGTGTCCCTAATTGTGGCTACAACACAGTGATCGCTCAGATCATTTGCAAATACTCCCACAGAAGAATATTTATGGGGAACATTAGTTAAAATGAGATCAATTAGGGAAGATTTATTAGGGGACTTAATGTTACTAACATTAAGTCCCCTAAAAGCACCAATCCTTTCACATTAATCACAGATGGATCAAATGATACAGGTCATTACACTTTCCACACTTTCCAGCACCCATTTTAGATATATTATTAACCATAGAACACACACACAATTTCAGTCTGATGTGTACCTTAATATGACATATATGTACCATATCGTTGCAGGAAGAGAGAAGATGAACCCACTCACTGTGCGGGTCTATGACAGTTCCACCAGTAAAGTTGTCCACAGGTTTCTGGATATGTGCCCCACCAGCGGGCCAAGCTGCGGCACAGCTGAAGTGATATACCAGAAGATGGACGAGGCCTTGCAAAAAAACGCCATACCATGGAGAAACTGTGTGAGTCTGTCTGTTGATAATGCACCTGTCAATCCGTAAAGGTTACCTGACAGGTATGTGCAGTCCAAATGAAATGCAGAAGAGTTCAATTAAATTGAAATTAAGATGTTCCATTCTTGTCATAGAATTCTGTGAGCTCCATGGAAGCGAGTATTTAGAAATCCTTATGCACGTTTCCATTCGATGGTTGAGCCTGGAGAGGTGTTTGACTCTTACCCTGCAGCAGTATGAGCCACTGGCCAGCTACTTCAAGTCATCAGGTAGGCATTATATTTCAATGATCCAAATGAACGAACGATTATTATAACAGACTGAAAAGTAAATGTATGTAGTATGCACAACCTGTGTTTTTTTTATTCACAGATGAGAAACAACCAAGGTTCAGGAGGCTGTTGGAAGCATTCTCTAACCCAATGACAGAGGTGTACCTGCTGTTCTATCAAGCAACGTTGCCAGTCTTCTCCACCTTCAACCTCCTCCTCCAGAGAGAGAAGTCCTCCATCTTCCTTCTGCATGATGAGGTACATTGGGAAGGTTGGGATACAGTATGCTAGTAATAATGTACTATGTTTGTTCCTTTTTTCATTAGCACTCTACTTCTAGGTTAAATTTAATTTTGAAAATCTTTTCTGAAATACAAATTTGTAGATACGGAGTTTCATCCGCAAGTTGCTTTCGAAGTTTCTGAAGCCCGCAGCACTGCAGCACCAGGAATTGCATGAAATCCTCTATAACAGGGGTGTCAAACTCAATTTCATCATGAGCCACATCAGCATTATGGTTGCACTCAAAGGGCCAGTTGTAACTTTAAGACTATATATAAATATTTTATATATTTAAAATAATGTATTATATTACTTTATTGCCTCTGCATTGGATTATTATCGGATAGGGTAAAAGCTTCATAGATAACTACGTCTGAAAGAAGAAGTCTAGGGCAAATAAGTGCAAGTCTCTTCAGTGAGAATGTCACAAAATTATTTTAAAAGAAAAGCCAAATTCTGAAAAAAAGTTACAGTTAAATAAAAATAATAAATCTAATGTAAGATGCATTGTGGGACATGTAGTTTATGGACATCGTGCATCTTTAAATCGGCCTGTAACCTGGTGATCGGCTTCACTACTCGAGGTACACTCAACAGGCTCCTTGATGCAGGAGACATTACACCGCAGCAAGTGCAGATGTTCCAGCAGGCAGCAGTGGCGTTTCTGGTGAGGGCTGTGGAGTCACCATGAAGAAACTCCCCATGAGAGAGCCCCTCATAAAACATGCCATGTCTCTGGATGTCCAGCAGAGGGCAGAGTGTGGAGTGGAAGACGCCTTGTACTTTGTCCACAGGTTAGTTGGGGTATCAAGTCAAGTACATTTATCTATAGTGCCAAATCACAACACAAGTTATCTCAATATACTTAATAAGTAGAGCAGGTTAAAGACTATTGGCACATTTTCTTAACATTTTCTTAATAGATTGTAAAGTTTAATGACCACATCTGAAAAACAACCCGTTTCAGCTACATTACTTTACCAGATCAGTGCACATTGTGTTCTTTTTAGGTTTCCTGAACTTCTCCCATACAACGGACCTGACGAGCGTGACAAACTGGGTGAGGAGTTTCTGGACTACCAAGCCATGGACATTGCCATGCCCGAAGACCCAGCCACGTTCGACATAGAGAACTTTTGGGGGAACATGGCATCAATGAAGAATAAGGTAAGAATTATTCTGCACCCTTTGAAATACCCATTGACTTAATCAACTTAATTCTATACAAAAATACTTGAGAGTAATTAGGCTTCCTACATTTTTCAAAGGTGACCGGGATGAGCAGATTTGGGAGGCTCTCTCGTATTGCCAAGTTGGTGTTGGTACTTCCGCATTCAAATGCTGATGCTGAACGAGTGTTCTCTGTGGTAGGACTGAACAAAACCAAAACCCGAAACAGTTTGGCTCTTGATGGAACTCTGTCATCCATCATGACTGTGAAGATGGCAAACCTTGAGCCACAGTGTTTCAAATGAGAGCCCCCTCCCTCTGTCATCAAGGCATCACAATCAGCCACAAACACCTACAACATGAGACATGTCATGTAAAAGAAAAAAACATAAACAAAGACATGCACGTTATTTTTTTATAATATATATTATATATATATTATTTAGGTTCTAATGTTGTTACACTTAAAGAAACAATGCACTAAAGGAAAAGGCTGCTATTGGTTCTTAAAAGGCTGCTATTGTTTCATTATATTGACATTTTATAAATAAATGTATTTTATTTGTTAAACTTTTTCTTGTTACAATTGTTTTCATTTCTACTTGTGCTGGTCAATTATTAACACTATATAAGCATGAGAAGGCCGACAGTGCAGGGAGAGCAGCTGGCATGGGGTGAAGACATCACCACTGTCTTAATGTTAATTTAAATTGAGATATTCCTCTAAATCGACGTTAAAAAAAGGCCAAAAAAAAATCGCCGTTTAACGCATCAACCCCAAAAGTCTCACTCCTACTTTTTACTGAAACTTGGCAGCCCTGATGTTAGGGCGAGTAGGACTGTCAACAATCTGAGTAACATTCAAAGAGATACAAAGGTTTTTAAAATCCTCTGACACTGCAGTTAACCAGTCCCAGTTAAAATCTCTAAGTAGCACTATGTCCTCGTAGTCTAGTTGTGATAAAATGGTTCTCTCTCTTCCAAAATCATTTGCAAGGACCCAACTGAAGAAGCTTTATTTATTGTGTCTTGCCCCAAACTTGCAGCTTGGATAGAGTGGGAAACAAATAAAGACTGGTTCCCGCAAAACATAATGCAGGAATGTGAGAGCAGGCCGGTTTCGGTGCTTGCATTTATCAACAATGTTACAACCTTGTGCTACCAGTGGCGTTTCTATATGTACAAAAGTGGTGGGGCACAACAAACTCAGATGTCTAAATATAAGCTTCTGCAGTGAGGTTCATGGCTGGTGAGGCACTGGCACTGACTCTTCAGTTTTACAAATATTATATGTTGACATAAATCAAAATATAATATTATTTTCAAAAGCTTTTTTTATCTGATGCTTCAATTACTTTTAAACAGACAGTTCAACAGAAGGATACCCAACAAATGTAATGTTATCATTTAAATATTGAATTGTTCTCTCTTAGTAAGATCCCATTCTCAATAAAATTGCAGTCTTACCTTGACTTGAAGATTAAGTCTTCTGCCTATCCTTCTGGACAAACATCTCTATTACTTTTTTGTAAAAGTCCTCCTTATCTTCTTGTAGTTTCAAAAGTCTATCATAAATCTAATCTAATCAATAGATTTTTGATTCAAAAATTATTATAAAAGTAGGGTAGACATGTGGATATTATCCGGCTGAACAAAACGTACATTTATCTAACAGCTACGTTTCCCACAGATCTTATTTTAAGCTATTTCCTAAAATCCTATGGAGAAATCTCATTGTTTTTTTGTGGAGGGAAGCCATGCGCAGTTTACTTCCTGGTTTTAGGACGCGTCACCGCAGCTCTCTCTCCTCCTCTTCACACACCACACTTTTCGCGGCACACGTACTTACAGCCAATCAGCTCTGAATTATGTGAGATAACGTATGGTGGGGATGGCAGCTCTTTGCCCCTATGGTCATTATTTTTTTGCCACACACATTAAATAGGACAATACTCTGAGCATGCGCAGTGTAGTTTTGTACAGTCACCATTGCTTTAACAGGGAGAGGGAGGGGCAGGATCGGGTTTTGTCCCACATGGCTCTAAACACAGAGCACAGTGTGACACTGTAGACACTAATTAGAAGAACACAGACTAAAACAGCAATGTACAGACAAATCAGATGATTACACATGATCTTAAAATATATTTTATATATATATATTTTTTCTTTGCATTTTTTTGTAATAATTATTTGTAATACTTTCTGCTGACACTAGGTGGGGCTGTGCCCCACCTGCCCCAATGACCACTCGCCACTGCTTGTGCCCAACCAATGGCAGGGTCAGAAACACAAAAGTCTCACACGTACACACACACACTAACAAACACATGCCAACACCCACACGCCAACATACACACACACACACACACACACACACACACACACACACACTCGTACGTACGTTGAAATAGGGCATGTTGGGGCTGAACTGATACAGATACATTTCTTAATCTTCATGCTTGCATTGTTTTAAGCTAGATTAGTGGGCCTTAAATGTATATGGATTGCAAATCACAACTTTCCAATCAACTAGAAATCTAATATTTGAAGTGTGCATTTAGTGTTTGTTTTTGTGTTGGCTGGCGACTCGGTTAGATTCACAGCATTAACGTGTTTAAAACTAAGCATGTAGTGGAGTGTAAAAAGTGACACTCCACTCCTGACAAGGCGTTCTAATGTGAGTGGTGAATATTAAAGGTTGGACTGATGGATGGAGTGTTGTGACTAAGCGTTTAACCTCGATAAAAGATATATTAAAACTAAAAGTCCCACCACAACCTGATAAGTGAGTTGCTGTAAATAGACGGACATTATTAAAGGGAAATAACAAAACAAAGAAACACATGATTGAAAAGGTGTATCGTGTCACATGAATGTGTGGAATGCTGATGTGCTGCCACTTGTTCCTGTTGTATGCATGATTGGTGAACACTTACTGGAAAGAGCAAGGAGCCCATTCAAGAAGACTCAGTGCTGGGCTGTCTCAGCAAATGAACAGCATATTTCAAAAAGCAAACAGTCATGAGAATAATATTGAGATAAAAAATAACCATCAGAATCAGAACTCCTTAATTTGTCCCGCAACGAGGACATTTACAACAGCAAGAGTAAAGTGCAGTTTATTAGAAAGAGTAGACACACGTTATTAATAGTAAAAACACAATACAATTAAAATAAATGACAGATGAGTACACCATGGTAAAACGAAATGTTTACCATAAAAACAGTAGGTGGTACTGTTTAAAGATTGAAAATAAATTGGAAGAAAAAATGAAGTGTGAATGCACAAGGGTATGTTGCACATGAGGGTATATTGGACAACGTTTTGTTTACGGGCAGTGTTATTGTACATCAGGGGTATTACAGTCTATGTGTGTGTGGTCAACCAACAGTCGGTTGAATGATTGCTTTATTCATTATACACTAACTTTAAGGGCCTCTGCACAGACCTTCAGGAACAACAGAGACATTCTCCATTCTACCTAACAATCGTGTCAACCACACTTTTTATTTGTCACTTTGCTTCCCCGTGCCAGCACATGAGGGCGTGTCTGGAGGTGAAATTTGATGAAGCAATATTTTGTTCCAGTTCCTCTTTAAAACGGGTTTCCTGCACGTTAACATTCTTACACCTCCCAAGTGCCTTTTGAGAGACAAGCGTTCCTAAACATCCCAGAAAGACTTTGTCACTCAGGGAATCAAGATGTACCGTCTCCTCTCGGCCCTGATAGCTCTGAGCAGCCTCCAGGCCTGTGGGGGGGAATGTGACTTTGCTCATTCCATGTGTGGAGCACAGGCCCCTGGAGATGTTGTGATTGGTATATTGATGCCGTGTCATCATAAAGTGAAGGCTCCAGATAAAAGGATTAGACCTGAAAGCTACCACTGCTCAGAGTGAGTATAAAAACACATATGTTTGTTCCATTAGATATTCAGAAGGGATATCTTGCCTTTTAAATATACACTGAAAAAAACTGAAAAGTTGACTTTAATTCAATGTATTCGTTCAACAGATTTCAAATAACTGTATTTGGTAATGTGAAAGCAATAATATTAAGTTTAAATCAAAAATATTAATATTATTGCTTCAAACTGCTACTCTTATACGTGAAATATGTTGTCATAAAACACTTAAACAAAGTCAACGTTTTGGTTTTTTCAGTGTGTGTTATTTATTTGTGCAAAAGATGTGCTGTTGTTTTTTAATTTCCACTGGATATAGACTGCTATTTTGCCATTTGGACTATTGTACGTAATAAGAGTAAAATAATTAAAAGTCAGGGAGTGGAGAAGACTCTCCCACATGAAAAATTACTTAAATCTTGAAAAAAAATTGAGGTCAAATTCACAAATCTACGGGTGAGTGAAACAATGTGGTTCATTGAGAAACATATAGAAATGTTTGGGGTAATTTTCTCTTAAATGTATGACTTTAAACTAGAAGAGTCTGAGTTTTAAGATGATTCTTTAAAATGTATGACTTTATAATCTCAGAGAATGTTTAAAGTTTTAAAAAATGTATGAGATTTTCACAAAGATATACCACCTAAATCTCATTGAATATTGATGATTGTGTCAGGGATGGGGAAAATCGGGACCCAAGTGCAGTTAAAAAGACAACAAAATGTTTTATTAAAGAGCAGACGAGAAGAAAAAAGCAAGAAACAACTAAACATAAACAAGACCGGGGAACATACAGACATGAACACATTTACAAGCATTGGCAGCTAATCAGGACAAAAGACGAACAGGTAACGTGGACTTAAAAACGGGCAGGTAACATGGACAAGAAGAGATGGGCAGGCAACATAATAATAATAATAAATTATATTTATATATAGCGCTTTTCTGGAACTCAAAGACGCTTTACAGTGTGAGGGAGGTGTAGACAAACAGGGACAGGCAAAACGGACAAGAATAGACGAGGACTATATAAACAAGAGTTAATGGGAGACAGGTGGCAACAATCAAGGGAGGGGCTGACAATCACATGGGGAGGAAGACACACAAGGGCAGGAGAGCTCTGAAACGAGAGGGAAAGGTACGTACCAAAAGAAAACAGGAAGTGCAATGACAGGACTAGACAGGTGAAAAAAGAGACTTGACTAAACATGAAACAAATAACATTAACCTGATTAACTAACCTACACCTCTCTTCAGCAAGCAGCATAGGACAGAGAGGGCCCCTATAGAGGGCTTCGCCTGTACTTATATGACTAGGGTTACAATATGTAACCCATTGTTATATCTACTGGACTCTATGTGTACAGTGGGTGGAGTTTTCCATTCTTTCTCAATCTTCTTCTCTCTCTTTCGCTCTCAGTTGTTTATCCTGCTCGCTGAAGAGAAAAGGATGACAGTCAGGAGGCGAGGCCGCCTTATAAAGGGTGGGCTTGCGCGCACACTCAGGTAGGCCTGCCCAGAGGGGCCGGGTACGTTTAAAGATATCTCAGTAGGTGAACGCTCACAGAGTAAGGTAAGGGGGTAGTACCCATAGAGTCCAGTAGAGGGCGGAGCCTGTGAGATATAACTGCATACTTGCCAACCCTCCCGATTTTCGCGGGAGACTCCCGATTTCACTGCCCTCTCCCGGTTTCCTCCCGGGGTCATATTTCTCCCGCATTTCTCCCGATTTCTGACAAAAGATTTACTCAGGACTGTTTCCACTCAGACTTTAATACAGCTACACCATTGTTTAGTTTCCATGGTAGCACGTCTCTTTAGCAGCGCTCGCAACTCAAAGTCTGAGAGGGTGAGAAAGATTGTCACAGGAAACTGAACAAGAATCGACAACACGACCCTCTGCTCACTCCAGCCCACACGCATGCTCCATCAAGGAAGGTGCTACAGGCCGCAAGGCAGTGCACTTACCAGTCCAATAAGCATGTTAATGTTAATCTAATACAGCTCCGGCGATGATCCACGAGCACCCCGCGGATTTCTGAGGCCCCAAGGGTGGAAAGTATGTATAACTGTATTAGGTTAGCTGAAAGCAATAATATTAAGTTTAAATAACACAAATTAGGTTCAACTTAAAGGTGGGGTAGGTACGTTTGAGAAACCAGCTTGAGATACACTTTTTGTTATAATCCATGGAATGCTCTTAACAATGAATATCTTAAGTGCTTTGACAAAAAATCCATCAAAAAATGTCATCTGTGGAAGCGCTGTAAAAAGCACGACCAACTTGTCTCGTGCCCTCATTGGTCATGTGCGCGTTCGTGTGTGTTGGAGGAGGGGCTCTGAGAGGAAGAGGCAGATTTGTTCCGGTTGTGTATTTTCAAATTCCAGCGCACTTGAGCTGGTTTCTCCAAAATGACCTACCCCACCTTTAATATGATTGCTTTCAACTAACCTAATTTAAAGTTTAAATTGAATTACAGTCAATGTTTACATTTTTTCAGAAACAAAGTTCTAATTGACTTTTTAGGAAAATATTTAAATATTTGGACTCTTTTTTGACTTAAAAGGTTAGTCCACTAGAGTAACTTTTAGAGATGAATTTTGTTAAAAGTAGCTAAAGCTGTTTAATAAATGTAGTGGAGTAAAATAACATTATTTCCCTTTTAAGTGGAGTAGAAGTATATAGTAGCATTAAATGGAATTTCTGAGGGAAAGTACTAGTACTCAACATTTTACGATGATGCAGTACTTGAGTAACTTCTTGCTGGAGGTTCACCCCGACACCTCTTTTCAAAGTTTCCTTCATAAAGATGAAATGCCTCTTGTCAAAATGTGAATACAGGTTTATATTTATAGAAAGATAAGCCTGCTTTTTCTTGATCACTTAATGTTTTTCTACACTGTACATTTTCAGTTTTGATCTGCGGTCATTCATGAGGTCCTTGGCTATGATCCATGAAATCGAGGAGATAAATGCGGCTGGCTTCCTCCCAGGAGTGCGTCTGGGATACATGATGTGCGACACGTGCTCCTTCGCCAGCACGGCGCTGCAGAACGTGGAGTACATGCTCGCTGTCAACAGTTCTCTGAATGTGAACTGTGACTACTCTGACTTCAGGCCCAGTGTGAAGATTATTTTAGGGGCTGTGTACTCTGAGGTGTCCATCGCTGTGGCCCGACTGCTGAGTGTGTACATGATCCCTCTAGTAAGTCTCACGTTCTGTCTGATTAGCAACATTTTATTGTTAAGTATTCAGTAAGTTATTTTCTGTTTTCATTCATTATCACCAATTCAGTTCTAAACCATCTTTTGACGGAGTCTAATGCACTTTGCTGCTACATTAACTGTTTTAATTCATTTCAAGAATTAATTGTGGGCATTTAATACACTGAAAAAACGGAAACGTCGACTATACAAAATATATATATCATATAAAATATATAATATCAACTTAATATTATTGCTTTCAACTAACCATATGGAGTTATGAGACATAACACACAATACATTTAATTAAAGTCAATGTTTAAGTTTTGGAAATATATTTGACTTCCCAATTTTCCCGCCTTCCAAACATTTGCGGTAACTACCCATTTCTCACAGTGACAGCTACCATTGTTGAGGGGGAATAAAGTGTCGCTGCAGTCCTGAATATTTGTGTCCGTGATTAACGTGTTCTATAAAAAATATTCTTTCATATTCAGTATGAACAGGATGCTGCAGAACAGATAGACATTGCATATGGCCCAAACAAGTCAATACCAAAGATACAAGAGCAAAATCACAACAACCAATCACATTTACTCATATACGAGAAGAAGCAGTAACACACAAATAAACCGAACAGGATTCAACAGGCTTCCTTGCCAAAAAAACACACACACACACACACACACACACACACACACACACACACACACACACACACACACACACACACACACACACACACACACACACACACACACACACACACACAAACACTAAAAGGCACAGCCAACCTTACTAAGTTACTCACACCAGCTGAAAATATCCAAATAATCAATAACTAATTACGATACGTACACAATTCAACTTGAAAAGCTGCTCATCATTTCAAGGCAAAGGGTTGGGTCTAAAGCCCTTCATTTCAAATCCAAATGTGATAAAAGAAATTTGAAATAAATATCAGAATTTGAACTTGGATTAATTCTGCGATATTTGCTGGCTATAGCTAGTTTAGCCTCTGTTAGTAAGGAAGACAATCATAATCATCGGACATGTTTTTTCAACAGCAGAATCGATTCATTTCTGAGGGCAGCTCTGCTGCACAGGGCGGAATCTGATTGGAAAACTGCTTCAATTTCTAAGAGCTGCACTGGATGCAGCACAATTGAGGATGGCATTAGCAATGCCATTACGTTAATATACTACAATTAAAACATATTCATTTCCTGATTCATTCAGCCAGCAGAGGAAGCTCACATTTGATTATTTTGTATTTCAAGTAATGTGTCCGATAGCTTCGGTTTAGTTTACTGTACAGAAGCTGGGTCCCTGCAGCACTTGGACCCAGCTTATTTGTATCTGTTACCAGAGCGAATTTGTTGCAGTTGGTAAGGCATGAGGTTAGCTGTTTTTACCACCAGTGATGTTGCTAAGAGGTTAAGGTTAAGCACATACAGGGACAAATGTTCCCTCAACCGACCAAAACTAAATTGGAATGATTTCCTCATCGATCTTCTACTAGACTTCAAACATATTTTACAATATCTTTTACAGATTGTTTCAGTATATCAAATAAGATACAATATTATTTAACCGAAGGAAATTCCTGTTCCAGAGTTGCAAAAGATTCAATCGTGAACTATTGCCTACTTAAATCTGTAGTTCTTTATTTTGTGGGTAAATTGAAACATAATTTGCTGGGTGCAAATGTGAGGATATAAAGGAACTTTTGGTAGCTTAAATTCAACAAATAATTAATTATTAATAAGGTTCTGGATTTAAAGAAATACTTTTTTCATCACCAGCTGAGCAGCAGATCCTCTGCACAGGACCTGAGTGATAAGCGGCGCTACCCAGCTTTTTTGCGCACTATTCCCAGTGACAAGCATCAGACCAAAGCGATTGGCCAACTGATGCATTATTTCGGCTGGAACTGGGTCGGGGTTGTGTACGTGGACGATGAATACGGCAGTGCAGCTTTCCAGAGCTTCCTCAAGGATGCCGAGGAAAACAGCGTGTGCTTGAACTACAATGAGGTGTTGCCCGATTCCCTCGATAATTCACAGAGATTGCCACGCATCAAGCAGGTCGCCGAGCGCATCCGCTCCTCCACGGCCCGGGTGGTGCTGCTGATCCTCAAGTCAGTGCTGGTGGAGGCCCTCTTCAAGGAGATGATCAGGACCAACACATCGAGGACCTGGATCGCCAGTGATGCCTGGTCCAGAAGCCGGTCCATCGCTCAAATGGAAGGGATCGACAAGGTGGGGGACATATTGGGCTTCACATTTGTTACAGGCAAGAATGAATCCTTTGATAAATATCTCAAGAATCTAACAGTGACTCCAGGAGGATACAACCACTTCATTGAGGAATACAAGAACCTGAGATTTAACTGCACCCCAGAATGTTTCTCAGACAAAGCTCCGTCCTATTGTCCCAGTCCTGATGAATTGAAAATGAAAGCTGACAATGCTTGCAATGTCAAGGATCCCCAAGAGCAAAATGATGACCATCTTGTAACGGCTCTGGACACAAGTGACGCCTTCCTTCACAGACTTTCTGTGTGGGCCACCGCAAATGCTCTCAAAAAGCTACTGAAGTGCAACGGTTCTTCGTGCCTGGGAGAAATCAACTTCCCACCATGGAAGGTGAGAATGTATATTATCTTTAGATGAGAACAGATTTTGATTTAAAAGTGTAGATCCTCCTAATTTGTATGGTAATGGCATGCTACTGTGATTGATCTCTGAAAAAGGACAATCATAATTGACATTCATTCCACCCTTTACTTTGCAGCTTCTTGAAGAACTGAAGAAAGTTCAGTTTGAGTTTGAAAACAGCAGTTTCATTTTCGACAAATATGGTGATTTTGAAGATTCTTATAATCTGATCATATGGGAAAAGGATGGAGACCACAGAAGATTCCAAAAGATTGGGAACTACCATGTCATCAATAAACAAATAGAATTGGAGAAAAAAGATTTCATCTGGTTTTCAACAGCAAACACCACGGTGAGTCCACAGCCTTCTCACACCCACAGGTGTTAGGTGAGTCACTCTCTGTGTCCTTACCCAAGACAGTAATTGGGAAAGAAAAGGTCAGGGGGTCTGAAGACTTGACCAGCCTTAAGCTTTAAACTGCAGTCCACTACTCATCATAGTGATCAGGCACATTGTAATGGAGTTGTGAAACTAGTTAAGTTTGAAATTCTATCTTAAGTTCAGTGGCGGCTGGTGGAACATATTTTTGGTGGGGCTATTGATAGAGTGAGTAAAAACAATTTATTGGGAGAAATGACCCCTTAAATTCGGACTTCTGGTGATGTAATGGCGCGTTTCCAGTGCAGCGCGGAGCTCGCTTTAATGCTGCGTTCAGACCGGACGCGATGTGAATATTCGCTTCGCTCTAAACGCTCCTATCGCATCGCTCTAGTCGCTCGAGTTTCACCGCAGCTGTCAGCTGTGTTTACTCGCATCACTCAAACAAGACGCGTTGGCTCGGGAGCTACAGCTACAACAACATGAACGTATTTTACCGTGATTAAATTGTAATACACGTTTATAAATGATGCCGACGTAACAACATACTGATACCGGTTAGTAAAAACCATGAATTAATGCTTTGACAAGTCTGCAGACAGACTGCAGGCGAAAAACCTTTTAGAATGCTTGTTCCCTGAATGGAGCTTGGCTAAGCTAACGCTATATATGCTCCGACCGTACACACTCACAACAACGGCCTACAGACATAAATAAACCAGTGACTGTATTCGCCATTACACAGACAGTCTGTGGTTTGTACTTGTTTAACTTTTGTCTAGTTTCTGAACAGATCGTATCTGTCCCCGGCTGTTTGAAGAGCAAGCATGGGAAACAAAAGATAGCATTTACCTGTTTGCATCCAGCTAGCCATGTGAGAAGCCTTGTTGATACGTTTTGTCTTTTTCACAAGCTTGCTGTATATACAAATCGGGTTGGTCCGGTCCAAGGTCTTTAAGTATCAATTGATCTCCCAAACTTCTCCTTTCAAAAGGATTGGAGAGTAGCTCTTGGGCGGACCGAGGTTCCGGCGACTCCACCTGCACACCATTCTCATCCAAATACTGCGTCACCTTGGTCACTCACGAGTCTAAAAAACAACTCACGTCAACGCACGTAAGCAACATGGGCGCCAACGTGAGCGCCCACGTGACCAAAATACTTGACGGCGCTGATTGGCTGAGATTATGTTTTGGTGGCACAGTTTACTATTGAGACTTTTGCAACCTGCTGGTTGCTGCTGTTTCGCTCGGGGGCTCTGCCCCGTAATGATAAACTAATGCCATGGGCAAGGCCAGGCAGGAAACAGGTGACTTATCAGTAACTTTAGACATCGTAACACAATTTTAAACGAGATTGTATTGTAGATTATACATTTTTGTGATACTAATTGTATGATATTTACCTTGTTCATTAAAAAAAATTTTAAATATATTTTTTTTTATTTAATATTTTTTTTTATTTTGTATCTGGCAAGAGGTGGGGCGGCGCCCCTAGCGCCCCTATGGGCCGGCCGCCACTGCTTAAGTTGATATATTCTTGCATAACTTTTCATGCCTGAAAGGGGGTATTTGGTTCATCTTTGACTCTTCTACCATAAGATTGTTGACACCTACTAATGACTTAATTATGACTGAGGCAACCTTTGTCCACAAACCGGATTTTCTTCGGTTGTGTATTTTCAAATTCTAGCGATCTCGAGCCGGTTTCTCAAACTTACCTACCCCACCTTTAAGGCAGACTTTAGACACTGTTTTATTTTTAAAGTGTGTTACTGTGGTTGGGCCTTGGCCATGAATATCCAATATGGGAATCGAGAGTGTCCTTTGTGAAAACAACCAATGTTTTTTCTTTTGCATATTTCAAAAACTCATTTTGAAAGAATGCTTTCACAAGTAGACCCTCTCTACAGTCTGATCAGTTAAAGTGACTCTTGTTCTCTTGTTTTCTGTCTCAGATCCCTCAGTCTAGATGCTCAGAGCGCTGTGCTCCCGGCTCATTTAAGAAGATCCTGAACGCATCCTGCTGTCACAATTGCACGTTATGTGTCGCGGGGACCTTTTCAGCTGAATGGGGTATGCCTGATTGAAATTGATACTGATTTATGTTCAATTAACTGACAGGTGTTGTTTTGGCTGTCTGAATCAAGCTGCGTATTTTCAAAGTCAATTACATCGGGCTGTTTCAGATAAGTGTACCTCCTGTAGAACTAAATAAACCATAATGGCCTTATTGTAACCATCTATATATCCTGTTCTTTTAATATTGTAAATCCTGCACAACCCTTTGTACATGTTGCACATTTCTGCTCCACACTACCTCTTTTTAAATCCGCAAAGCTCTCCACTTTGAAAATAGTATTTGTCCCATTGTATTATATTTAACTGTATTTTGTGTAAATATTGTCTTTGTTTTGCATTTTTACAATTGTCTAAAAATATATTCTAGTAGTATTATTAGTAGTAGTAGTAGTGTTTTGCTACGTATAATTATTTCTGTGTCTTTGAATGCACCATTTATACCAATGTACATTCTAAGGAAACTGATTCTGATCCTGATTCTCATCTCGAACAGACCTGCGTACCTGCCAAAGGTGTCCCAATGGAACGTGGTCTCTCACGGGTTGGAATCAATGCAAGCAAAGACAGGAGTCCTTCTTGCGATGGAGCGACCCTCTTCCCATCATCTTGGCGGCAGCCGCAATGTTTGGCATCTTGCTCTTGTTTGTTACCTTCATTATCTTTCTGGTGAACAGAAATTCCCCGCCAATGAAGAGAGCTGAGGTGAGATTGTCCTGCGTGATGATGGCCGGTCTGTCAGTGAGCTTTGCGAGTGTGATATGGTTCATAGGGAGGCCCAACGTTCATCTGTGCCGGGCCCGCCAGATGATGTATGCCCTGGGCTTCACCCTGTGCATGTCCTGCGTACTCGTCAAGGCCTTCCGCACCTTCTTGGCTTTCCTTCCCTTTGGCCAGCTGACAAGCAGGCGACTACATAAACTCTACAAGCCACTCGTGATCATCATTGTGATAACCTCGCTACAGGGGGTCATCTGTCTGCTATGGCTGATCTTTGATTCTCCTGATGTTGATGACACACCTCCACAACCACAAAGCATGACACACTTAATCCATTGTCGGGAGGGGCACACATACATAGGTTTTGGTGTTATGTTGAGCTACATAGGTCTGCTAGCATTGATTGGCTTCCTCTTGGCCTTCAAAGGGAGGAAGGTTCCCCAGGAGTTCAGTGAGACAGGCAACATCATCTTCAGCATGTTGATGTACTTGTTTATATGGGTGTGTTTCATCCCAGTATATATCATTAACAATGAAAGTAGCACCACTGTGCAGACTTCAGCCATTCTAGTATCCAGCTATGGCATCATCTTTTGCCATTTTTCTCCCAAGTGCTACCAAGTGCTTTTGAAGTCAAACACGGAAACACTGGAGAGGATTCTGAACAAATGGCGAGCCATCTCTAGTCCAAAACATGATGTGGTGACAGAGATGAACATAGATTTCCCTAGAGTTACTGTATCCGCAGAAAAGAGTGACAGCTTTATCATATCAAGTACATCACCTACAGTGTGTAGCTCAGGGACACTGTGCATATCTGCCTATACTACATTAGTTAAAAACCGCAAAATGACGCGTACGAGGAGTATATCCTGTTAAAACTGATTCCAGGAAGGTTTGCTATGTACTGCATTGATATTATAATATACCTGCTTCCCTTTTGAATGGGAATGTTTTGTAAATGTGTTTTGTTGTCAATCCATACAAAACTTTATTATACAGACAACCATGGATGATTTGTTTGTATTGTATCCAACTCCAATTAATGTGAAATTCAAAATGATTCTTAAAAACATGTTGAAGACTTTAAGACACTCTGAGGATGCTGCCCATCAGGACAACAGCCTGTTATGTTGGGACTTTATCTCTGAACATTGCATATTATTCAAACCTTTGCATATTCCTTGGAAATGTTTTCATTTTAATAAATTAACTTTCTATTTTCATATTTGTATTTCCATTTTTGGGATGGATTTCTTGATATTTGCATTATTTTATTTATTTTTTTATTTTATTCTCTCTTACTAAGTTTATGATATGCACCAATACACAGCAATACACATGTACGTTGGCAATTAATGTACATTTGAGTTTACCTTCAAATAATGAAGATAATACATTTAATATGCTAGATTAGGAGGCTGCCTTTGTTTACTAGTGCAGATGGCCATGCATTATCACAATGCATGACCATCTGATTGGACAACACACAGCCAATAACTGAAAACACATATCTATAGCGAATTACCATAACCTAGTCTTGTTATCAACAAATAATCATGTTAACATAAAAAAAATATTTAAAATTAACCGAATAGAATTGAACTGTATTTTGTTAGTTGAAAGCAATAATATTAAGTTTAAACCAACACAAGTTGATATGGGTTCAACTTAATAGTATTGCTTTCAACTAACCTAATACAGTTATGTGGAACCTCTTGACATAATACATTTAAAGTCAATGTTGATTTTTTCAGTGTGCTCTGGATAAAAGATATACAGTAACTGCACGTCCCCCAACACAACCTGATCGTGTGACAGCACTCAGTGAGTTGCAGTAAATAGACGGACATTATTACAGGGAAATAACAAAACAAAAGAAACATTTGATTGAAAAGGTATAGTGTTACATGAATGTGTGGAATGCTGTGCTGCCACTTTTCCCTGTTTGGTGCATGATTCACAGTTCTTTATAACAAGCCACGGCTACTCCTGGACTTTCTGGAAATGAATTGTTGGCAGAATATTGAAAATGTGGCAATTCTTTGTTTTTTTAATGAAGTTAAATATCTACATACAAATATTGAGCTCAAACTTGACCTTTGATCTTTTTTCTGAAGTTATTGTACTCCTTTGCATTGTCTGCAAAATAACAAGGCAAAAGACATTAACTTCCATTTAATCGCTCACTTGGTTGCTGATCACAATATAAAATCAGTTTATGTTACTAATGATAATAACTACTATTTATCTACATACAATCAATCTAGTGATTATGGTGCAAATTAGGCTCAATATAATATAAACCTTAATAAAATATAATGCAAATGAGATGGAATTAACATGTATTTGAAGGTGACAAAGTTGCATTACTAACTCACATCATTATGACCTATTTTATAAACCCATTGTTGTATTGAATTGAAACAACACTAACTCTCCTCTTCTTATTCCTTAAATTGCAAGTTACATCTGATTTTGCAATGGCAATAATAGGTCACAATGCTCTAGGTTAAATATCAGTTAACGTTTTCAGATAAAACGTAGAGGGAATAAAACTTGTTAATGATGTAGTGTGTATGTGTTCTAATAGTGTATACAAGTCACATCCTACAAATAAATTCACTTGCATAGAAAGTAAAATGTATATTTATTTAATGCAAATGCTGATGGTATACAAAATTAGAATTGATGTTCTTTCCATAAAGTTCTCTCCCATAAATTAGATACTAGATTAAATCAAATGTGATGCAAATGCCTTATTGGTAACAATTCATCTAATTCATATTTTAGTGATGGTTATCCTTCTTGTTCTTCCTCTCATTATTCTTTATCAGTGTTGCTCACATGCAGAGAGCTCCAGAGCTCAGCCTCCTGTTGGGTGGCATGAGGGGACCAAGCTTCTTGAGGATATCCCTCTTCTTTGCCTCCTCTATGCCCTTGTCTTGTGGCCTCAAGGTGGTGGGTATCTTTAGCTGACATTTCTTTTGCAGGAAATCCAGTTCTGTGAAGTCTTCCTCCTCATGGGATATTTTCACAAACATACTCCTTCATCCACGTCGCAACTGGAAAACTTTAAGGTCTGCCAGTTTGGGTAATGTCTTCGATTTGACTGCAGAGTGGCCATCCGTCCCTGATGCCTTCATTTTTTAGCTCCACCACCTCAACTTTCTAAGAATTAGAGTTTCCCACCACAGATGCCTTTTTCACACCAATGCGTTTTCAGCTCCGGCTCAGAGCTGGAGCCTGAAAAGTGCCGGTTTTTCCTGTTCACACCGCAGCGGCGCCGCCTCTTAGCTCCGGAATCCGGTTCATTTCCAGCTCCAAAACATTGTCGGTCTAGAGGTAAGAGCTTTGGAGCTAAGAGGTGGCGTCGCTTATGTCTCTCTCACGTTGAGGCGTGCAGGAAACTAAACCCACCTCCCCTGAACATGGGTCGACTGTCATGCCTACCTACAAGCAGTAGTGCTTATAAAACACACTTTATAAAGTCAGGCAACACTAACCAGGCTTCGTGTAATTCTGTTTATTTGTACCTTACTTTGACCATCCGTTCACTGTTATCGATCATTGTGGAGAGAGGCAGACGTGTTGTTTTGGATGGAATCAATACATGGGCTGCACAGGTTGTCGTGTCCGACTATCACAAGTAGAATCATAGTAAAAATACGCCTGTAAAATGTGCCTGTAGAAAACGGTTTATGCCACAATAGGATAGCAATAGCAAGTAGTCAGTTTAGCTTCGGTTGCTATGCTAACATCACCCATTTTATACCAGAGAAACTTTCAATAACATTACTGTGATTGAGGATTAAATCCGCTTTGAAGACCACCGTTTTATATATTATAAATGACGTCAGTCAGCCATCTAACGATAGCTTTGTTGAGTTTATGCTAGCTAAACAAGTAGTGGTTGTAGTCTATACAGCAGTAATTCATATATTATAGCCTACTGCTTTGGCACTAACGGTTGATAACCGTTTATGAAAATAAAACCAATTGAACTGTACTGAAATAATGACAAGTTTTATAATTGTCTTGGGCTCCTGCTGTATTTTTAAAGCCTTTGTAAATTATCTATGCTATTTTCTATTTAGAACGAAGACTTCCGAATCTTAAAATCCCTTAACGTTTGCATGCAATTGTGCTAAATTCAACTCTGGAATCAAGCAAATATTAATATGTTTGCATGACATTAGTTATTTATATTTTGCCATCACTGAACTATACGTTTAACACATTTATGTCAAGCTAAGGTACATGTGATGGTAGCTAGTTAGTGCTCTTACCTGTGAGGCCTCCTCCAAACAGCATAATAACCAGACTGTATCATTAAAACTAAGTACCAGTTCTAGATCCTTGACTTTACACAAACAATTCAAAAGACAAAATGTATTTAAAGACCAATCTTTATTTGAAGGTGCCTCTTAACCTGAGATATTAGTTATACAGTAATAGTATTGACAATCTAAAAAAACTGAGCAACTCAACAGTCAACTTTATGTTTCTTATTGTCTAAAGCATTTATTATTTTCATTTTCCCCCTCTCATATTCAGTGTGGACTGATTGAGACAGCCTGGTGTCCAGAGAGCAGCAGAGACTTCAGGGAGAAACCTCCGTGTGATGGACGTCCTGTCTGTTGGTTTGGAGAGGACTGAGGGTCTTTCCTCTGCGAGGAGGACCAGGCCTGATGGAGGAGCCCATGCTGGGCAAAGCTGATACCAACTGCACA